>OZ030017.1:14895000-15437500 GCA_964023405.1 Apodemus agrarius | reverse complement strand
TTTCCAAATATTCATCTTGGTCAGTCTCAGGAAGCACCTGGCTATGCCCTTGGCTCATATGTAGTCCTCAGGCTGGTGACCAAGGACCTGCTAATCTAAGTTCTCCACTTAGATCAATCACAGGGGCCTATGCCTTCTTTACCAACTCAGACTCAAAATTCATTCCTTGAAGTGCAGAATTTGCTTAAGGAGGAACAGCCAACCTTGTCCTGTGGCCACTCTGACGACTTGTTAATCATTAAGACAGCTTCGCCGAGGACTAGGGAGTCGGCTCAGCAGTTAAGAGCACTGACTGCTCTTCCAGAGGTCCTGAGTTCAAATCCCAGCAACCACATGGTGGCTCACAACCATCTGTACAGCTACAGTGTACTCATATACATAAAATAAATAAATGAATCTTAAAAAAAAAAAAAAAAAGACAGCTTCGCCGTAAGTAACGGGACAGCCTAATTGAGGGGTAGACAGGAAGAGCAAGGCCCTCACCTCTTTCCATGTTCTATGGTTGGGAGCAGTTCCTTAGCCCACTGGTCTACTGTGGAAGGACTCACCCCACTCCTTCCCCGGGGGGACTATGGCAGAGAAGGCGGTTCCTTAGCCCACTGGTCCACTGTGGAAGGACTCACCCCACTCCTCCCCCGGGGGGACTATGGCAGAGAAGGCGGTTCCTTAGCTCACTGGTCCACTGTGGAAGGACTCACCCCACTCCTCCCCTGGGGGGACTATGGCAGAGGAGGATCCCACCTGCTGGAACTGGATGGTGATTAGCACGTGGGAGCGGCTGCTGCTGGCGTTCATGTTGGTGGGTGCGGTCATCCTGATTTTTGATCCCTGCTCCACCAGCTTCTCAATGTGTGCATAATCCTCACAAGGCACCCACTTCAGACCCTCCACGAAAAACCCCAGCTGCTGATCCTCCCTGACTCTTAACCCTCCGGGAACTTTGGTTCTAGACAGCAAATCCCTGACCTGTGGGAGGAAAGACAAGAAGAATGAGTAGAGTTTAAGGAGGTGGGTTTCATCTCTTTCCTTGTTATATCACTGCCTGAGAAATTTTAGGTGCTCTGTAAATATACCTGACGCAGTTGAATACTGAGTTTTTATAGAGACCACACAACCTTATAACTGAGCTAAGTGTTTCGGCACGGTGTGGAGGTCGGAAAACAATTTTGAGGCATTGTTCCCTCTTCCCACCTTTGTGTGGGTTCAGGGGATTGAACTCAGGTCCCTAGGGTTGGCAACAAGCACCTTAATCCTCTGAGCCTTCCTGGCAACTCCCAGACACATAGCTTTTAAGTTGAGCAATTATATTTGGAAATGCAGTTTACTCGTTTTTTTTGTTTTGTTTTGGTTTTGGTTTTGGTTTTTTGAGACCCTGGCTGTCCTGGAACTCACTCTGTAGACCAGGTTGGCCTCGAACTCAGAAATCCTCCTGCCTCTGCCTCCCGAGTGCTAGGATTAAAGGCACGCGCCACCACCGCCCGGCCCAGTTTACTCCTTTTCAAGAACCCCCTATCTGAATTTTTAAGGGTGCTGTGAGAACTTCCTCCTGTTCCGTGGGAAGTGCCCAAGGGACACTAGAGTGCACAGGCAGAGGATGCCTGCTGTGGGGCTGGGCAGAGCTGAGAGGTGGACTGTAAGTTGAGATGCTGAGTATTTGTACTTCTTTGACTATAAACAGATGGTTTTTAAAACTTTTAAAAATTCGCCGGGCGTGGTGGCGCACGCCTGTAATCCCAGCACTTGGGAGGCAGAGGCAGGCGGATTTCTGAGTTCGAGGCCAGCCTGGTCTACAGAGTGAGTTCCAGGACAGCCAAGACCACACAGAGAAACCCTGTCTCGAAAAAAAAAAAAAAAAAAAAAAAAAAAAAAAAAAACTTTTAAAAATTCTGTGCTTGGAATATATTTATCTATATTATTATTATTATTATTATTATTATTATTATTATTATGCCATTGGGATGGAGCTCATGACTTTATCTACCTCTAAGGTACACTGAGTTCTAGCTTAGACTACAGAGTGTTACCCTGTCTCTATCTCTGTCTCAAAAAATAAATCAAACAAGGAAACCACAATTCTTCCTTTTTTCTTTTTTTTTTTTTTTTTTTTTTTTTTTTGGTTTTTCGAGACAGGGTTTCTCTGTGTAGCCCTGGCTGTCCTGGAACTCACTCTATAGACCAGGCTGGCCTCGAACTCGGAAATCCGCCTGCCTCTGCCTCCCAAGTGCTGGGATTATAGGCGTGCGCCACCACGCCCAGCTCCTTCCTCTTCTCAAAATCATTGCAGACACAAGTCTGCCAACCACAAGCTGTGAACCAGATCTAAAGCACCAACTGCTTTGCTGTGACCCTTGAGTTTAGAACATGTTCCAAACTTTCACATGATTGGGGTGAGGGAATTAAAGGGGTGGGGGGTAAGGGGGGGACAGTGCACATGCAGTACAGGATGACAGATGGCCAGAGCCCTTGGTGTTAGTGATCCATGAAGTCACACAGGTATGTGTGTCAGAGCATGGGCTCTTGGGATGGATGTGGCTCAGTGGTAAAGCATGTGTTTAGTGAGTGAGAGGACCTGGGTTTGATTCTCCACAGAGGAGGCTGGGGAGGGAGACAGGCAGACAGACAGAAACAGAGACAGAGAAAGACAGACACAGAGACAGACAGAGAGATAGAGAAAGACAGAGAGACAAAGACAGAGAGACAGAGAAAGACAGAGAGACAGAGGCAGAGAGACAGAGACATAGACAGACAGACACAGACAGACAGACAGACACACACACACACACACACACACACACACACACACACAGAGCATGTTACCTGTTCATTGTAGATTTCCAGCATGCTAAACATGACCTGTAGAGAGGAGAATAATGAGTCAACACTGTCCTGAAGTTAAGGAGTGACGTAACAGGGAAACACTAACGCACCCTAGCAAACCGCGTCACACTGCATGGTTCTTAAGGGATTTTAGAAAAAGACACAAACCCGGCTGGGGACAGCGTGCTGCTCAAGCTCCAGCGCCTGAGCCTGGATCCACAGCTCCCACGGGAAGAGCCAGCCATGCCTGCGCTCACCTGTAATTCTGGAGGCTGCAGACAGGAGGCGCTCTGGGCTTGCTGCCGGCCAGTCTATCTAAAAACCAGGGAACTCCAGGTTCAGTGTGAACCTCTTCTCAAGGGAACAAGGTTCAGAGTAATGGAGGTGGACACCCAGGGTCCGCCTCAGGTCTCCACAAGTGTGCGCAGAAGCATGTGCCCTACCTGCACAGATATGCGTGCATGCACCTTTGTATCACATACATGTATATAATCCCATAAGAGATCCAAAACAAAACAAAGAACAACAAAACGGACACAACACAGGGACTGCATTCCAGCACTCAGGAGGCTGAGGCAGGAAGACTAATGAGATTGGAAGGGGGAGGGGAGGTGGAGGGGAGAAGTGGCCTCTGCCATTCAGTGCTGGGGGAGGGTTCCAGGAAGGACTTTATAGAAACGACTCACTGCACATACGTCACCTACTAACCCGGGTGGCCCAGTAGTTTCTAGAATGGGATCTCACTACCAGTCCACAGGCTCCGTATGTGTGGATTCAACCAACAGTTGGTCAAAACAAGGAATAATAATAACAATAACAATACCCTGCCTCTGCACCAACAGTGCCGGCTCTCGGCTCCCTTGTGTTTTATCTGATCTCTGCTGCCATCTAGAGCAAGCAGAGACAAGGACGGTGCCTGTGGGTTTGTGCTGACCCTTTACTGTCCTGTTTCGCCGCTGGTCACACCAGTGATAGCCCCGGACTTTCAGTGGGTTCAAAGTTTGCTCTGGAGGCTTCTGTGCCAGGGACAGTAAGAGCCCCTTGGCGCCTGCGTGCAGTTCAGAGGTAGACCACGGGCTTATGCCTGCATCAGGGTGGGTCCAAGTCTCATCGCTGTCTCTGACATAATACAATATATATAAATATTTGCCTATTTTAGGACACAGGCATACAGCTGAAAATACAGACGATGGTGCCTTCCACTTGTGGAAAATGAAAAGGTGAAATGCCCAGGAGGAGGGGTTCTAGAATAACGAAGGCGTACCTGGGGTTCTAGATTTTCCTTTTGCTTCCCGATAGCTTCGAAGAGCTCCTCACACACTCTTGGAATAATACCTTTGTTTGTGCCAAACCCAATCATGGAGTAGCTTTTTCCAGAGCCCGTCTGGCCGTAGGCCAGGAGAGTAGCATTGTAGCCTCGCCAGGCGCTGTCTAGAATTCCCCTTCCGATATCACGGAAGACCTCGCTCTAGAAAGGAAACCGTTGAGTGTCACCAGAGGCGGCAGCGGAGGCTCTCCCGAGCGCTTCTTGTTTTTGTTTGTTTGTTTTGTTTTTTTGTTTGTATTTTGTTTTGGTTTTTCAAGGCAGGGTTTCTCTGTGTAGCCCTGGCTGTCCTGGAACTCACTCTGTAGACCAGGCTGGCCTCGAACTCAGAAATCCGCCTGCCTCTGCCTCCCAAGTGCTGGGATTACAGGCGTGTGCCACCACCACCCGGCACCTGAGCGTTTCTTTAACACACATATGCATTTGTGCACACACTGACACAACGCAGCCCCCTCCACAGAACCACGGTTTGTATCCAGGATGCCACGCAACAGTCCGTGTGTCAAAGGTTTAGCTCCCAGGTTGGTCGCGTTGGGAGTCTGTGGAAACACCCTAGCCTTGTTCTGTCTTTTATTTGTTCTGTGATGAGATCTTTAGTTCCCCCCACCCACCCACCAACGCTGTGATGTAATGCATTACTTCACCACGGGCTGAACATGTAAAGGCCTACAACGCTGAAGTCTTGATTCAAGATGGGTTATCATAGGTGGTTTTTATTCAAACAGAAAGCTGCCTGGCGCCGGGCGGTGGTGGCACACGCCTGTAATCCCAGCACTTGGGAGGCAGAGGCAGGCAGATTTCTGAGTTCGAGGCTAGCCTGGTCTACAGAGTGAGTTCCAGGACAGAGAGAGCTACACAGAGAAACCCTGTCTTGAAAAAAAAACAAAACAAACAAACAAACAAAAGAAAAAGAAAGACGAGGTTTCTTTGTGTGAGAGAGCCCTGGCTGTCTTGGACTCAATTTGTAGACCAGACTGGCCTCGAGCACACAGAGATCCTGCTGCCTCTGCCTCCCAAGTATTGTGATTATAAACGTGTGAGCCACCACCTCCCGTTGAGGAAACATTTTTTTAAAAGTAGAATCAAATAATGCTTGTGCCCACAATTGTTCAGAAGACAGGGTATGGCCTGGCTCCTTTTCCTATTGGTCACAGCAATAGTTCTCAAAAAGTAAAACAGGGAGTATCCTGCTACCACTTGTCACAATATATACACTTACAGAATTTATATTCTTCTTAATTCTGAGAAAGAAGCACACACCAACACGGTCTGATTTACTAAGGGAAAATTTACAATAACCAACTTTAATACTATTTGTTTCTTATAGAAAGGACTAAAAAGTTGCATGCCTTTAATACCAGCATCTGGAAGGCAGAGGCAAAGGATCTTTGTGAGTCTGAGGCCAGCCTGGTATATATGGTAAGTTCTTTTTTTGTTTGTTTGTTTTTTGGCTTTTTCGAGACAGGGTTTCTCTGTGTAGCCCTGGCTGTCCTGGAACTCACTCTGTAGACCAGGCTGGCCTTGAACTCAGAAATCCGCCTGCCTCTGCCTCCCGAGTGCTGGGATTACAGGCGTGCGCCACCACGCCCGGCTTATATGGTAAATTCTAGGCTAACCAGGGCTAAATAAAGAGATGCTGTATCAAATAAACAGAAACAAAACAAGCAAACAAAGGCAATAAAGATTTATTGGACAGTAAGGATTGTGTGATCTCTAGGATTAAAGGAACTTGGCCTATAGTTTTCAAGAAGAATACATTCAAGAAATGTATTTGAATGAAGTTATCTGCAGCTTTTTTAAAAAATTTATTTCACGTATATGAGTACACTGTCACTGTCTTCGGACAAACCAGAAGAAGGCGTCAGATCCCATTACAGATAGTTGTGAGACACCATGTATGTGGTTGCTGGGAATTGAACTCAGGACCTCTGGAAGAGCAGTCAGTGCTCTTAACCACTGAGCCATCTCTCCAGCCCTATCTGCGGCTTTTAAAAAAAGGCAGTTTGTGTGTGTGTGTGTGTGTGTGTGTGTGTGTGTGTGTCCAAGGTGCCCTTGGACGCCAGAGGAGGGTGTTGGACATCCTGGAGCTGGAGTTACAGGTGACTGTGAGCCATTCAATACAGATGCTGGCCTCCAAGCTCAGCTCCTCCGCTAGAGCAGCCAGAGCTGCTACCTGCTGAGCATCAGTCTGTCCAGCTCCATCGACAGTCGTTTCCAAGCAACTCGGTCAACCTCAGGAGTGATTACCAAGTTTAGTAAATGTGCTGTCCTTTCTACTTAACATGATTGTAAATGTAGAGATTTTTGTTTTCACAGTTAAAATTTTTTAGATTACATTTTATTTATTTTGCGTGCATGTGTGAGTTTGTGTGTGCATGCGCAGAATTCAGAGCAACTTGTGGGAGTTGCTTTTCTCCTTCTACCATGTTGGTCCCAGGGACTGAATTCGGGTCGTCGGGCACGGTGTGTGTGTGTGTGTGGGGGGATTCCATCTCACCAGCCCTTGTCCTCAATATTTATAAATGGAAACTTTCAAGTAATATAAAATGTTCTCAAGTCAAGGCCTAGGTAGGGAACAGAATCATTTTATAAAAATTTTAGTGGTGTAGTTTTCCATTGGGACATATTCTGGGTATCGTCTGGAAGCTAAAAAACAATCTGGTACATCTCCTAGTTCCATTTCAAGTTTCTTGCCACTCTGTGGCCAGGGGAAGGAGCTCCCTTCGCTGTGCTTCATTGCGTTAGCCAGGTTTTCATTGTTCGACTTCCCCAGACAATCAGTTCACAAAGGGGAAGACTGGCTCGGGATCATTTCAACTCATGCTCAGTTAGCCCCATCGCTGTAATTCCGTGATGATATAATGTGTCATGGCAGAAGCAAAGGGCAGAGACTTAGCCATCTCCTGATTGCCAGAAAGCACAGTAGGAGAGGAGGGCGGGGGTCCCCATATTCCCTTCAAGGACACGCTAGTGCCCAGAGTCTCTCCTATTAGCTCTTGCTTCTCAAAAGCACCATAAGCCAAGGAGCAAGGCTTGGCATTCACGTGGCTTCTGAGTGTCCCACCTGCAGGTCCTCCTCAGGCTCAGCAAGGGTTTTACCGACTGAGCCATCTCCCTGCTCAGGCATGGACAATCGTGAAGCGTTTATAGCATGTTATACAAGGAAGCACAGTGCACAAAATCTACCACTGACATTTCTAAGCGACTTACCTGGCCTGCGAATTTACTAGTTGGGTCAGATGGAATAAGGACACCATCTTCATCCTTTTGAAATCCATCGTGAGACCAGTATGTCAGGTCAAAGGTAAAGGTCTTCACACGTGCTTCGTTCTTAGGGTCTCGGATGGTGATGCTTCGGGAATGCATGGAAATCACACATTGGCTTCCAGAGCTCTTTTCTCTCTATAGTCAGGTTATAAACTCAGAGTCAGCATACATTCCTGCCGGATGAAGTCACTTGTCCTGACCACGTGTGCTGGTTTGAGTGAGAATGGCCCCCAAAGGCTTATATTTGAATCTTTGTTTTCCAGTTGGAAGAACTATATAGGAAGGATGAGGTGCAGCTGTGTTGGAAGAGGTGTGTCACTAGAGGTGGGATCGGAAGCTTCAAAAGAAGACCACACACACACACACACACACACACACTGGGTATGCCATGGGCTTTTGATATGTTGGAGGAGTGACACCCCCTCCTCCAACAAGACCATTCCCACTCCAGACTCTGTTTCTGTTTCTCTGCTTCTCACTTGCCAGTAAGATGTAAGCACTCAACCACTGTTCAAGACACATGCCTGCTGCCCGCTGCCCACTGCCTGCTCCTTGTCACGATGGTCATGGACTCAACCCCCTGAAACTATAAGCAAGCTTCCAATTAAATGCTTTCGTTTTTCAGTTACCTTGGTCACAGTGTTTCATCACAGTATATGACAGCGAAGAAGACTGATTTATAAGCCCTCTTCTTTAACGAGAGTTGTAGGATCTGCCCAGGGCAGGCTTCAGCTAGGCTCACTCTGTGCAACCCGTCTCTACCGCTTCCTTTTGTCTCATGGCACCTCATATATTGGGAGTGGATTCTTTTTTGGAACAATTGGCAAGCTAACCAGAAAACTGACGAGGTGCACAAGAGAAGCCCGAGTAGGAGGCCACACACATCGGATATAGAATTCCGAGTGGGAAGTGCGCCCTGTATATAGATGCTCTGACCTTCCTAATGAGTACGTATTCATATATACTGAAGGAATTGCAGGTTTTTTGAGCTGTTTGCCAAATGCCTCTTGTACCACTGTCAAAGGATTGTCTTGCTACTGTAGTGGGGCTGCTGCTGTGGACTGGATGACCACCAATGGCCAATGGCTATGGGGAAAAGAACTACAGAGTCAGAAGACTTACAGCACGCACAATGCTAGGGAAATGGAAGGCTGCTCTGTCAAGAAAAAACCATGTCCAGCCATGTGGTGGATAAAAATGGGAGAGGGATCAGGTGGAGCCACCACCGCAGCAGGGTGTGGTTATTAGAACCCTGGAAGTGAATGAGGAGGAGCTTGGAATTGAAGGACATGAGAGCTGAGATGCCCGCCTACACCTGATTCTCTTCTGTGACTATTAACAACGTATAGACTGTGATGCTAGAGACAGAAATCAGGACTTTATAGCAGCATTCCTAGACAAACTATTAAACAAGTGTTCCTGAGAGCACGCCCTGGGATATGGGCGTGGCATTTTTGTGAGAAGAAATGAAGCTAAGAGAGGAGCAGCATCCAGACTGCCCGACAGAGCCAAGGAACTCAGTCCATGTAGAATTATTCGTGTGGCCATGAGAGGCACGGACAGATGAGAGGGGTATGCCAGGGCAGGTAGCTCAGGGCAAGCATCAAGCGAGTCCCGAGTATTCTGTGGGAACTGTGCATGGATAGAAGTCACTTATGCCCAGGCATTTCAAGGACCTAGGAAAACCATTTTTATTATATTTCATTTTCTATGGGTGTATGATATACATATAGCATGTGATGTATACATGTATGTATATGTGTGCATGTATATGTATGATGTATGTGTGGTGTGTGCTTGCCATGATGTGTGTGGAGATCAGAGGACAACGTTCAGGAATTGTGTTTCTCCTTCTACTGTGGGCTCTAGGGATCAAACATGTCACCAGGCTTTGCACAAGCTCTTTGACTCACTATTTGAATGCTTGGGCCCCAGTTGATGGTACTGTGTGGGATTAGGAGGTGTGTCGCTCATGGTGGACTCTGAGGCTTCAAAAGCCCTATCACCCCAGGTGGCTCTCTTCGCCTTGTAGCTGCTGTCTCAACTCATAAGCGCTCAGCTACTGCCCCAGTGCCAGGCCTGCCTACCCGCTGGCATACTCCCTTCTCACGATGCGCATGGCCTCTACTACCCCCTTGGAATCCTGAGTCCCCAAATTAAACACTTCCTTTTCTAAGTTGCCTTGGTCATGTTTCGTCATAGTAATGGATGTGGGCAAGGTTGGTGCCGGCCTGGGAGCACCTGCACACACACTGTCATACTTAATACCCGACAGGAAAAGGGACAGGCGAGGTGAGAGGGAGAGAGAGGGTGGATGGGTGGCACTTGGGATAGAAACAGGAATGGTGTGGTGTGATTTGCTCCATTCCTGAGCTCCAGGAATATGACAACCCAAGGTGATCTTGGTAGTCTAAGCAGAAGGAAAATAAGCCCAAAGCATATTCTCACCTTTCCCCGGAACAGCCCCGGAGAGGATGGAGTTTCTTGTAGGGCATAGAAACAGGTTGTCAATGGAATCCCAAATAGGAATATTGTGAGAGGTGGAGCCAAGATTACGTCTCAGAATGAGTGGGCCACACAGTCCTCCCAAGGAACTGGTTGGGCCTCTGAAGACAAGGAGCCCATTGCTCTGGTGGACCCAAATGCTGAATGCGCATGGGCCTGTGGCAACTGAGGCTGCTGTCTAGGGCCATGTAAAGTAATGGTGGAAGTGGGGGTAAGACCATCAGAGTAACACAAGTATCAGTGTGCGTCAAATTAGGGCAGCACCTCCATTCTATTTTGTACTGATATCCTTGCTCCCTGAGGGCATTCTGGGAGTAGATATTATACCAGGAAAGACATGAAAGGGAAGAATTCAAAAGATGTTGTAAAGGCAGAACTGATGAGGGGGCAATTGGGACCCTTCTCATGCCGTGAGAGAACTTGAGCAAAGTAGCCTTTTGGAAGGATTTATTTGGGCTGTTTGGGGGACTGGTGGCAGGAGCTGGTGGCAGTCTGTTGACAGCATATCAGGAAGCAATGATTAGACCGTAAGTCTGAACAAGCTGAAGGTCTCAGTAACTTTCATAGCTAGTGAGGCCTGATGTCCCAAAGGTACCACAACCTCCCCCCAAACAGTGCTGTTCTCTAGGAAGCACACCCCTGCCACGCTAGCCTGTGGGGACATTTCATAGCCACAGAATCTAATACAACACCGGGAGGGGCACAGTAAGTACAGGTGGTATAGGCTGCCAGGGAAACCAAGCGAAGCCAGATAGATCGGCTGTGAAAGGACCGAGGCTGGGCTTCTGACTTGCTCATCTTCCTTCAACAGTCCCATCAGTCAGAGAGCAGATGGGGCTTGACTTTTAGGGAGACTTGATACCTCCTATGCTGTGTACACAGGTGCCAGAGGAAGCTACACCTCCTCTTGTTCTTATGCATACCACCCAGACCTTAGGTGATGCTATCTTGAGTGTTCCTTATCATGAGATCCATAGAACTGAACATTTCAGGTCTTGTCACAAAGCAGAGTGGCTGGGGACCTGGTTCTTAACTGGTCAGCATAGCCTGTCTCTGCTATAGTGTCACTGCGCTAATCAGCAAAGATTACGGTTGTTTAGAGGATACAGTAGGAACCATGTACTCATCAGTCTACTCATGAGGGTACGAGCTGGAAGCATCAAGATTCAGGATTCTGGATTCTCTGAGACATCCCTTGGCGGGTAAGTGGCAGGTGAAATCCTTTTGGCTCTTGATGTGGTGTGTGCGTGCTTGCACAGGGGTTACAAGGCACAGACTGCACACTTCTCATTTCCTGTATGGCAAAGATGTAGTTTGCAGAACTCTCACATGATCAAGAGACTCTCCTTCCACATCCAGTGTGATCCCTAGGCCCACAGTAGAGCTGGTGAGAAAGGAGCCACATGGCATGGCAGTCCCCAGAGGAAGCATTTTAAAAGGCACACCGGGACACCGCCGCTCCAGGAGGGACCTTGTACCTCCTACCATGGGTGTTTGTGAACTTAGCTGCCACTTGCAGATGCATGAACTGGGCTCCCAGGCAAGAAGAGAACCGGAATCTTCTGCCAACAGCCAGTGCTTCTTAAGCACTGAGCCCTCTCCCCAGCTGCCTGGACACTTCTCTTTAGAACTAGCACTTGCTGGCAGTCACATAGTAACAAAACTTCACTGGTCACAGTGGGCAGACAAGCCCACTAACTACTCTAACAGAAAGGGGGAAAGCAGGTTCCGGTGGCAGCACTGGGCACAGCACAGCCCTCCACTCTATGTAGCAAGCTTCTTACAGAATAGCATCCTCTCTGGAACCTGTGGAAGGGCTTTGGTCCAGATCTTTGGATTCTTCGGACTTGGGTGACATGCAGAATGTGCCTATGTAGGCTAGGTAAATGGGGCATGGCCGGGGGGAAGAGGTGGCCTTGCACAGGAGATCTCATGAGCAGTGTTTCCATAAAATTTACATGTAAGTGTAGCCTGACACATTCTCTATGTGACTGACATCTGGCCAGGAACTCCACTCTCCTACCTTAGCATTCTATGTAGGGATCACTGACACATGTCCACATGTAGCAAGACCTACTTTTAAGATAAACATTTCTTGGCATTTCATGCAGCGCAAGCTGGCCTTGAATGTACAACATAGCCTAGGATAACTGAGCTTCTAGTAGGCTGCCTCGCCTCAAGCTGGGATTCCACATCCCCCACCGTGCCTCATTTCATAGTGCTGGGGAGCTCCCCTGGGGACTCATGTCTGGTCGGCACGCACGCCTGTCAACTGACATCTCTGCCCCACCCCACATGTATTGAAAACAGGTACCACACGTTCTTATTTACCAAACTGCACTGGTTTGAATAATTATTAACTTGACAGTATTTCTCTTGTCAGTTTTTTTTTTTTATTGTGCTACTTGTACCAAGGAATGAAATTAGACGTTTACTAAATTATGCTTAGATCTTTGTTATTCATTTGACAAATCCATTTAAATAAGTTCAATATTTCATAAATGACAAGCAGCTTAAATACAAATTCAGTAACTATTATTAAAAAATTAATAAAATCAGGCAGTAATTGTCAACAAGGCAATGGGCATGGACTGACCTGGCTGAAGGGCCGCACCCGCACGGCCACCCTCACACTGTCCGCTCTCGGCACAGGCTCTTCCCCCATTTCCTCATTATCCATGATGCTAGTCGGTAGAAAAATAATACACAAAGCACACTGCTCACGAAAACATCCAAAGCTTAGTTGACAAAGGCAGTCTGCTCTTAGGTATCAATTATTAAGCATCCATTCATTACACACTATCAATTACCTGTCATAAATTATTTGACAACACTCATTTATTGATGAACGTCATGGCGTCCATCAGGCACCGTTACCAACGGCACACACTCACACTGCAGAAAAGGGCGTTCCGTTCCTCTTCCCCACATCTGCTCACACTCTTCCATTCTCTGTAACCTGTGCCTGAGGTCCTGTGGCAAATACCAGTTTAAAACCTGAATACTAAAGAGGCTTCTGTGATTCAGTTGCAAGCTTGGCTAGTCTAAACTTCTCGGGACTCAACAGTAGGCACACACCAGGTGCACTGTTTTACATTTCTTTCTCAAATCCTTCCATGAGGTTGCTAAAAAGCAGTGAAACCGGTCAATCTAACCTGGATAATCACTCTCTGAATTGAGAGACAAGATAGTCCTTAAGTTACTGAACAAGAAATGTCAGCATAGGATACCAATGCAGTACTCAAAAATTACTCATTTGAGGTAGATTACACAAAATTTGTAAAACTACAAAAAGGCAAAATCACATGCCCACAATTCAGATTCAACACAGTATCAGGCAAAGCCCAATGAATACAAGTAATGGTTAGAGATCTGAGGAACAGCATCAAAGTGCATACATTATAAAACAGCAATGCTAAAAATAATCAATAGTGATCACCCTCATTTTAAGACAGTTCTAGTATCTTAACTGTAAAGAAAATGAACAAATGTCTAGTAGCATATAAAATTACAACTAAAACAGAAATCTCCTCTCAAAAATCTAACAGACACAGTGTGTACTTTACAGTAGTTTATTTAACATCCCAATGATAAGCCATATTTACATATTATATAAACGTATGAAGTATTATAAAACGCCTGGACTAGAAGAACTGCACTCCATATGGAGTTACTTATTTACTTGCTTACAAAATTGTACAATTTTTATAAAGTATTTCCATCCAAATTGGGTGACTTTTAATAATCCACACAAATACTGATGACTTTTACAAACAGGTGCATGTTAAAATCTTGGGCTAAAAATTACAGCATTTTCCTGCGTAAAATTTGCTTTGGAAAAGAAGATGGCTTCTTTCTGCCCCTTCCAAGAGTTTTTCCTGCTACTTCTGCAGTTTTTCTTGGCTTGCTGATCTTTATTTCATCCACTGGACTTGCCAAGGGAGAAACCAGCTTAATTTCTACAGGAGGAGGTGACCAAGAGCTTCCTTTTCTCGTGTTTCTGAAAGAAAGATATAGTTAAATAGGAGTGGGCACAAGGCGCTGTCTGGTCACGTGCTTCACAGAGCCGTGGAGTCAGGAGTCCAAGGACAGCTGTGGCCAACTTGCAGGCAGAGTCACAACTTCAATCACCCACCCCATCCCCACGTGTGCTGATATGAATACTTGGCCACAGATATGTCTAAATACTGCTGCTACAAGGATGGTCAGCTCATGGGGTGAGAGCCAGCAGACCCACGGAACTTAGAAACAGTATTGCCGGGCGTGGTGGCGCACGCCTTTAATCCCAGCACTTGGGAGGCAGAGGTAGGAGGAATTCTGAGTTCGAGGCCAGTCTGGTCTATAGAGTGAGCTCCAGGACAGCCAGGGATATACAGAGAAACCCTATCTCGAAAAACCAAAAAAAAAAAAAACAAAAAAAACAAAAACAAAAACAAAAACAAAAACCAAAACCAAAAAAAAAAAAAAAAAAGAAACAGTATCAGGTGATCAGGTGGTGAGTCTGTGTATCATGAACATATACAAAGTCAATTTACATGGAGCAGTGTCATAAGTCAAGTGTATCACGTTTATGAATTAATTGTACTTTCATTAAATTCGGTCACGTCCAAGTACAGCATGAGAATCCTGCTACACAAATATATCTCAAATGGACACATTTGCCACAGATACAGTAATAATGCTAACTAGTGAAATAGCTGTGCGACTTTAATTAATGAAGAGGCTATCTATCTTCTAAGATCTAACTGTCTTCTCTCTTTCAACCATGCCAACTGGACAATAAACTTTATGTCTTCACTCTGTGGAGAATGCTACCTTCAAGTGCTGAGCTCCACCAATGTCAAGGCACCAGGCATGTGAGAAGTGTGTGAGAAGTGGTCTCATCCTTTCTAGCAACTCCTCTCAGCTTGAGGGGGAGAACAGAGGGTGCAGTGGCGGCGGCTGCTTACCTGCTTGCTTTTGGCTTCACGGTCCTGCTTCTTTTTGGTTTTTGTTCTATGATTTCTAATGGTTTAGGGTCACTCTCCTATGGGTTAGAAATTTAAAAATATAAACTGTTTAAGCAATTAAGATTTTTCTGATTTTCTAGACAAGGGTTTCTCTATTTCTGTCTATGTATCCCTGGCTGTCCTGGAACTTGTTTTGTAGACCAGATTGACCTCATACTTAGAGATCCACCTCCTTCTGCTTCCTGAGTGTTAGGATTAAAGGTATGCACCACTCCGTCTGGCTGTAATTAAACATTAAAGTAAAAGTATCCTGCTCAGACAAGCAGTTAAGCACTCACTGCTAACCCCCCTAGGTCCTACACAGAGCCCTCTGGCTGGTTAATAGAAACTTGATGGTCTAGACTAGAATGCTTCTTTCTCCTCAGCCCACACTGCACCTGACCCTGTCTTGTTAGCATTCACTCTGCATGTTTTCAGCTCAGAGGCAAGGTTCTCTCCATCTTGTAGGCATAGGGTAACCAAAGATAGCCTTCTTCCTTCCTAGAATGCTTCCCACAGGAACTACTTAAAGCCTACATATGGCTACTTATAGCCACCACCCTGCTATGTTTCTGAATCCCTGCAGCTGCTGCTTTTTCTGCCAGAAAGGCCTCTCCCCTCCACTCCTGTATCTACAGAGGCACCTGGGCATACTTTACTCAGCATACTAATTAACTTATTGTCTCTTCAATTAAATACCCAGATAATTTTAGGGGCCACATTTATTATTGTTGTTTTGTTTGTTTGTTTCTGAGATGGCCTCACTATGTGTCCCTGGCTAGCTGAGAACTAACCACATAGAGGTTGGAATTGAACTCAAGAGAGTCTTAAGCTCTGTGATTAAGGGTGACTGTCACCATGCCTGGCAACCACTTTAGTTTTAAAACTTTGATCCTTCCAGGTAACTAGAAAATTGCTGCTCATCTGTCTTAAAGATAGCAAACACAAGTTTTTGGACTTTTGATATAAATGTAAATTACCTTCCTTAAAAAATTTATTATTTTTATTTCATGTGTATGAGTATTTTGGGGGCATGTGTACCACATGTATGCCTGGCACCCCAGGAGGCTAGAAGGGAATGCTGGATCACCCAGAAACTGGACTTAGAGGTTATGAGCTGGGAACAAAACCTGAGTCTTCTGCAAGAACAGCTAGTACAATCAATTGCTGTGCCATCTCTCTGGCCCACATGCATCTTTAAATTTTTTTTCAACAAATTTATTTAGGAAAAAAAAAATCACTTAAAAATTCTTCTAATCTTAGCTCTCAGGAGCCTGAGGCAAGATTCTTCTAGATGACTTCTAGACAATCCTGGGGTATACAGTCTATTTCAAATACAAAAAACAAATAATCCAATAAGCACAGAGGATGATTTGATAAATAAGATATTCATGGTTTCCTTACCAGTTCACTTAGAAGCTTGGAAGTATTGGATATACTTTTCTGCCTAGTCCTCAAGGCAGGAGGGGAAACAACAAACTGAGACGATAAATCTGACACCAATTCTTTCAGCTGGGCTGTGGCTTCCATGTTCTCAGCTAAAGACAAGTGGGAAACAAACAAAACATTGACCTGTAACTATGTCTGGCTTACAAAACAGCAAAAAGCAGTCATATAAAGGGCAGCAAAAATCCCGGAAGAAATGGTGTGCATTAGAAAGACAAAAACATCCAGCAAAAACAACACAGCATACACGTTACTGTGTCGGGAGACACAGGTGATGGCAGAGCACCCCCTTCTCGGTCGTTTGTAAGCCCGCTGTCCATGAATAGTTCAAGCAAATGCTATCACATCCTAAGGACAGGACCCCTGGCAGCACAAAGCTACGGCTCATTAGTTTGACTCTCAGCTCTTCTCAGGAGCTGAATGAATCCCATATGGTGTGTGAGTCTCCATTTCTAGATGAGGTTTTCATTACACAGTGAATTTTATTTGCAAGAGCAATTTCAATTGCAAAGAAGCAACTCAAACTTTAAAACATCATCCTAAGGCTGGGCGGTGGGGACACAGGCAGGCAGATCTCTGTGAGTTCAAGGTCTACAGATAGAGCTCCAGGACAGCCAGGCATTAAAGAGAAACCATGTCTCGAAACACCAAAAACCAAAACAACACCCTTTCTAGCTACTCATTCTAACTGGGGGGTGGGAGTGGGAATGTTTATAAAAGCTAAAGCTGAAAAACAGTAGGAGGTTATACTCAGCACAAATGACTATAGTGTAACCATGCCCTAATTGAATCATACAAAGCAAAAGAAAAAAAAAGTAGTAAATGTAATGGAGGAACCAGCTAAGAGAAAGGGCTAAAAGGGTAAGGGAGGACAGCTGAATTTGATGATGTCATGCTCATATATGAAAATGTGAAGCAAAATATATAGAATTACTACATGTAAATGAAGACATTTTAAAAATAACTAAAGTGCCAGGGTGAGGGCCCCACCAGCTTGGAGGAAAGAGGGAGGGGGAAGGATCGTGGGAAGGGGTGACAGGGAGAGGGGTAATGAGAGAAATGTAAGGTGAGTAGGTAATAAAAGAGAAATGTAGCATGCAGACTCTCCTTTGAGCCTTTGAAATAGTACCCTCAGAGCAAATGGCACTGTGATACAGCAGCAGCAGATTCCATGCTAGACTCTGAACTCACTACCTGTGCCTCAGCTAATAAAAAGTAGGATACTGATGAAATTACCTCAGTAAAGATCGGAACAATCCGGTGCACATACAAGTGCTTATAAACAAGTTCTGTATGATACCCATATCATGGAGACACAAAGAGACAGAGACATAAACAGACCACTGACCAACATCAGATGTCAAATCTTACTAGTATGACTTTTGCTGGGCATGAGTGTCCAAACCTAGAGTTCCAGCAGGAGGTAGGGGTAAGGAAACCACAAGTTTGGGGCCCAGCTAGCCTGACCCGATCTCAAATAAAACAAAGCAAAACACCACCGCTATTCACCAAAAAACCCCAACAAAACCAAATTCCAACCCCAAACTTGTCTAACCATCTATGTGCACTCCTGTGGAGATGTGGGAGTATGTCATGGAGGTCAGAGGACAGACAGCCTTCAAGGCTGGTCCCCAGGTGTCTTCCTCCTACTGGTTGATGGGGGTCTTTCACAGGCCAGGCTCCCTGGGAGAGCCTACCGTGTCTGTCTCCCTTCCTTCCCCTTTGTGGGGCTGTAGACCATGCCAGTTTTTTACATGGATTGTGGAGATCCAAACTCAGGTCTTCAAGGTTGAGAGTCATGTGCTTTACTGACTGAGTCATCTCCCTAGCCCATGAAAGCCATGGCTCTTAATGAGAGAAAAGTATTAGCGGCATTAGACAATTTTACTACCAGCTTATGAGAAGCAGAAATTACATTTCAGGCCACTGAAAAATACAAATCTCTATTCACAACTCTCTAGGCTACCTGGAGGAGCAACAGCCACCATCTTTGCTTTTCCAGAACACCTCAGTCTATAATTAAGCTTCCTCATTTTACTTCTAGGACTAAGAAGAATTGGCTGCTGGTGGTGGTGCATGCCTGTAATCCCAGCACTTGGGAGGCAGAGGCCAGTCTGGTCTACATAGCTAGTTCTAGGGCAGCCAAAGTTATAAAGAGAAACCCTGTCTCAAAAAAAACCAGAAAGAAATTTAAGAATTTAGTATCATTTTCAAAATGTTTGGCCTATTCATGGTTTCTTTTACATGCCTCTTTTAGGGCACGCACGAAATTTTACTATCTGTAAGACAACGCCTCATATATCTGCAAACTTCTGAAAAAAATTTCAACGAGTGGTATTACTTAGGGTTAAAAAGATAAAAATCACAAGACAAATCCAGAGCTGGAAAACAGCTCTCTGAGAAGGAGAAAGGCAGCTCTTGTTTGTGTGGTCAAATGAGTCCGCTGTGGTCAACTTCAAAGAAAATGAGACCCCGACTCTCAAACATCTCCAGCACCTCTAGCTATGTTTTGTTTTGTTTTTCGAGACAGGGTTTCTCTATGTAGCCCTGGCTGTCCTGGAACTCACTCTGTAGACCAGGCTGGCTCGAACTCAGAAATCCGCCTGCCTCTGCCTCCCAAGTGCTGGGATTACAGGCGCGTGCCACCACCGCCCAGCACCTCTAGCTACTTAATAAAAGGTGCCTATTCTAACATAGGAACCCTTAAATCATGAAAATATCCTACAGGAGGATGTTCAAGCACCCAAGGAGTATTAGTGACATGAAATGTCACATGTGACCAAATTACAATGTCTTATACAAATTTGAAGACTGAGTATCTTGGAGCAGGGAACGTGGAGAGAGGACTATGGGTAAAAGGCCTGCTGTGTAGGTGTGAGGACATGTGTTCAGATCCCTGCACTCATATAAAATGCTGGACAAAGTGTCTACATTCTCAGTGCTGGGAGGCAAAAAAGAGAAGAACCAGAACTGGCTTCCTGCCAGTTTAGCCAGTGAGCTCCAGGCTTGCTGGAAGACATCAATGTATGGCTTCCACAGAGGCTACTGAACCTGCTTTAACATATACCTCTATGATGAGTTTCTGAAAATGATCATGAAATAAGTATGTTCATAATCTGTAGCATGTGTTTAATGCAGAGTCTTGCCATACAGCCCAAGGCGGCCTTGCTGCCCTGGCCTCTTCCCCACTGGGACTACAGTGCACACCATGCTTGGCTTATTCCACTCATTCCTTAGTAAGACCATCCACGGACTAAAGCATGCCATCTGATTTATCTATAATAGATGTATTTTTTTTAACAGAAAAACACGGACTGTAGAGATGGCTCAGTGGTTAAGAGCACTCACTACTCTTCCAAAGGTCCCGAGTTCAAATCCAAGCAACCACTTGGTAGCTCATCTGTAATGAAATCTGGCATCCTCTTCTGGTGTGTCTGAAGACAGCTATAGTGTACTTACATATAATAATATATAAAAATCTAAAAAAACAACAACAAAAAAACCCCTTAACAGCTATTAGAAGATTATGTTAATATGACAAAGAAGTTGTTTGTTATTTTATTCTAAATTAGCATACCAAGAATGTTTTTTCTTAAACTTCAAGCACTGTTTGGCTCAGAAGACTTTTTCTTAACACAACAGAAAGTTATATTTAAAGAGAAATGAAATAAAGTCACTTAGATACAAAGATAGAGAGAAAAGAATACAAAATAAAACCTATGCCAAATGGACTATGGAACACAAAGCCATAGAGAATCTGGATAATTTTAATTTGAAAATCAACTAGGAAACAAACCTTTAGATCAATTTTATCTGATGGCTTAGGTTTTTTTTTTTTTTTTTTTTTTTTTTGAGGGAAGTAGGTATGTTGTCTTTTAATCACAATTTTTCTTTTTCTTTTCTTTTCTTTTTCTTTCTTTCTTTCTTTTTTTTTTTTTGGAGACAGGGTTTCCCTGTATAGCCCTGGCTGTCCTGGCACTCACTCTGTAGACCAGGCTGGCCTCGAACTCAGAAATCCGCCTGCCTCTGCCTCCCAAGTGCTGGGATTACAGGCGTGCGCCACCACCGCCCGGCTTCTTTTTCTTTTCTTTTAGTTAATTTTTATACTCCAAATTTTATTTCCTCCCCCCCAAACTGTCCCACATCCCATACCTCCTCCCCACCCCCATTCTCCACATGGATGTGCCCACCCCCCTCCCCATAATCACAATATTTTTTAAAGGAAAAATAGTGCTTCAACTCAAATAATTAACTCAAAATTTTTAGGCTGTGTATTCTAAGAAATATAAGAATGAATAAAACTAAATACCTTTTGCTTTTTTCTTTGGAACCTTCACTGAAGGAGGAGAAAATAAAGGCTCAGTTTTGGGTTCAGAAATGTCCGTCGACACCATGGTCCTTCTAGACCTAGTCCTTGTGCCCCAGGAAGACTGTGGGAGAGTGGCAGTGGCGAGCAGTCTCTCCTCTTGGCCAGTGGCCTCCTGCTGGGCTGTCTCATCCACCACTGAGCTCTTCTCTGCAGACTTCTTTGTAGGTTTCCTCTTAGGCGTCATCACTGCAGCAGCCTCCTTACTTGGCACTACAGTGGATTTTTCTAACGTACTCACGTTTCTAGCTGGGGTGTTCCGGGCAGATCTCCGGACAACCGGGATGTCTTTCTTCTGGGGACTTTTCTGTTCCTTACCAGCTGTGGCACCGTCAGCGTCTAACGGAACTACCCTACTGGGTCTACCACGCTTCCTAGGGGTGGCAGGTACATCAAGTCCTGTCTGAAGAGGCAATGGGGATGAGGCAAGCTTTGGCTCTTCTGTCTCACTCGACACGCTAGCTTTCTCTCTGGCCCTCTTTCGTTTAAGAGGCAGCTGCTGGTCGCTGTGCTCGTCTTGTTTACACTCCGTATTTTGAGGATCCTGTAAACTGGCATCCCTCAGCGCTTTGACAGTCCCGCCATGACTTGCTGCTTTACTACCTTTGAGATCATTTACAATTTCTGCACTTTGCCCATTTTCTACAGATTTCTTACATCTTCCAGGAGTCCGCTTTCTAACAGATGAAGGCTTGACTTCTGTTTTAGTAGGCGTTTCTTCAGCTGCTGGCTCGGGTGGCCGCGCTCTCAGCCTCAGTCTTTCTGGCGTGTGCTGAGGCTCTTGCTCCACAGCACCGGAGCCTGCCAGTGCGCCTCGGCTAACGCCCTTCCTCTTTCCTCTCTGAGGGGCAGGACTCTGAGCTGTCAGCTGCTTCTCAGGTGCTACAGGTATGTCAGAACAGGAACTTTCAGAAAACTCAGGAGTTTCTTTTATTTTTCTAGTTTTCATCTTAGGAGTAGCAATCTCTGAGGGCTCCTGCTCTGATGTGACATTCAGGCTCAGGGCATGCTGCCTCCTTGTGAGAGTTCTAGAAGAAACCACGTCATCACGCTGGCTGGAATTTAGAGTCTCTGCACGTGGCTCCTTAACAGTCTTCAGTATAGAGTTTGTTGACCTGGACGAACGGGCAGCCTTTGGGGTTATTAATGCTCTGTCTACATCAACAGCCTCATCTGCTGCCACTCGAGTTGCTTCTTTACTTCTTGTGTCTTTAATCACATCCAACAAATTCTCTGCAATTGCCACTTTAACTGGTTCAGGCACATATGGTAAAGTCTCTACCTTGTGGGAGGCTTGGGTGGCAGTCACAGCAGGTAGCAAATCTGTAACATGTTCTTGATCCCGGGGCTCCAGGCTGGACACGGGTTTTTCCTTGGTTGCTATGTTGGCCGCTTTCGCTAACACATTAGGTGCCGCAGAGTCACTTGCCTCAACTTCTCCTTCTTCACCTTCTAAAATCAAGGAAAAGTTGCTCTGGGCCACAAAAAGCTCCCCATCTACTTCAGCCACATCACAGTCAGCAGAGTCTTTATCATCAGGCAAGTCACAGAACTGCTGCTCAATAGTATCAAGAGTATGCTGAAGTTTATGTGCTCCTAAGGGATACAACTCATTAAATGAAAGATTCTTGGCCTCCTCTTCTGAATTTTGAACTTCAAGTTTTTCACATCCAATTAGCTAAAATGAATTAAAGGTAAGAAACTAGTTAACGAATTATAAGGCACACTCTGATCTAAAACACACAGGATTTTAACGACATCTTACTCTTTGTGTGTCCATTTTAAAATATAAACTACACTTGACTTATGGCATATGCTAATGGGTTTACTTCATGAAACATCCATTTAAGAAATGAAACCTTATTCAAAATAACTATACAGAAAAAAAAAAGATATTGAGATTACGGATGAAATTAAACTAGAAATCCCGCATTTTCTTAGTTAAAAAGACAGCATTAACAAAATCTTGAAAATCATTAGGCTAACAATTCTAAGTAAAGTAAAGACTTATTCTTTTACCAAGAAAAAACTTATCATAGAAAAGGAAACAACCCCAAACAATAATCCCCAAATTACCTAACTATCCATACTTTCTACACAGCATGATCCCCGTAAGGTTGAAGAACAAGTCACCTACATAAGCTCCCTTGGGCTAGACTCAATCTTCTTCCCTTTGCTGGGGCTGCATAAACCATGAAATTCCTAAGGCTTTCAAGTTCAGTACCTCTCTTGCAAGGGTTTGGTGGAAGAAGGAATGGTCCTTGCATTTACCTTTTGGTAAGGGAAGGGGAGAAAAAGGAGGAGGTAGAGAGTAACAGAGAGATCTCCTGACCAAGAAGGTAGACATTATCACCCACCTAGACAAAGACATTTTCCCACTCCCCAAATAGTGAACTGGCAGACTAGACCCGACCTAGAAATGAGGAGTCCCGTTACACTGCTCCCATGGACTTGTTAGCCTCCACACTTCACAAAGGAAATTCAGTGCCATTTATTTCAGGGGGAGAATACTTATAAAGATGAATGTGGATGAATTTATGAATTAATAAACTCCCCAAATTCCATACAATTGATTTTATGAGTTAGAAGAGTTATAGCTTTTATTCCTAATTTCATTTACTCAAATTTCCCTTAATAGTGAAAGGGATTTTATAAGACTGTAGAAAAGCAGAAAGTCCTATCAAGTACTAAAAGAAATCTTTTTCTAGTGTCTCCCAAAGATATGCAGGGAGATCCTGTTTACTATTCCACTTATCACAAATGAGGTCTAAATGTCTCAAGTAGTTAATATGTTTACTGATAGCTTAAAAAACAAAACAAAAATCCTTCCATTTAAAGCAAATAAGCAACAACCAACAAAAAATTTGCTAAGTTGTGCCTTAATATAATCTTTTGATTTTACATAAAAACCAATCTCTTAAAGTTTGTGTTATTTTATATTCCACAAAATACTTATACTTATTTTTTTGAGATCTTTAAGTATTTGTTGTCAAATGAGCAAATTAAGTTTAAAGGATCATCTTTAAAGCCCAACAATACTAAAAGTTATAAAGCATTAAAAAATAATATTTTTACATGAATTTCTTGAGTATCAGAAGGACCAGCAGAAATTTGAGGTCTTTCTTCTGGTAAGTCGACGTTCTCTTTCGGCACATCAGCGTCTGTTTCATCTTCTCTGAAGCTTAAAGTTAGCTTTTGGTCAAGGCTATGTTCAGAGGTAACAGGGCACTTGGAGGTGATGGACCCAGAGCTCTCCACATCTTCAACTGTGTGGGCCACAGCTAGAAAACAGACAAAAAACCCAAACAAAACCAGAGTAACTTCTTACATTCCAAACAAAAAGCTTGATTCATACAAATCAAAAAGCAATGAATTACCTAGACTTAAAGAGTTTTATCTTAATAAACTATCAGAAAGTTTGTAATGTCTCAAGGATCTCTCTGGTTGTTCCTCTGTAGTTTCAACTGTTTCCTATCAGTTGAAACAATAATGTACATTTCCCACAAAGGCAAACACGGTAGAAAAACTTCATACTTGAACCACTTGGCTTTTCTGAATTGGGATACAATTCTTGTTATTACTGTCAAAGTTTACCATAATGATAACTACTCTAAGGGGACTCAAGACTACCAGAAAACTAGCCATCCTCACTAGGAGATTCCTACAGGAGACCCACAATCTGGATTTTGCAGTTGTCTATAAAATGAATGGGCATTTTTCTTTCGGTAGCAATCATCCAAATAGGTACAGATGTTTTCTCAGATATGTCATAATTTTATGGCCCAATAAAAAGGAAATCCCTTTCATATTCTTGTCTAAGTTTTATGTCAATATGAGGCTTGGCATTTGTGAATGATAAGGTCAAAACATGATAAGGTCAGGAGGGAAAAAAGATGTCTATGTTTAACCTGATTAAATATCCCTATACTTTTTAATGGGCTCATACTTCTAGACTGTAAATATTAATTCAACAAGAGATGATTTTCACCTGTGTTTGCCACTGTAACCTACCGCCCCTTCTTTTTTTTTTTTTTTTTTTTTTTTTTTGGTTTTTTTTGAGACAGGGTTTCTCTGTGTAGTCCCGGCTGTCCTGGAACTCACTCTGTAGACCAGGCTGGCCTCGAACTCAGAAATCCACCTGCCTCTGCCTCCCGAGTGCTGGGATTACAGGCGTGCGCCATCACTGCCCGGCTCCCACCGCCCCTTCTTAATATACAAAGCACATTAACCTTTACTGGAAGAAACAAAGTATGAGAAGTCATGGGTGGTCTTCAACTTTCTAAGCTAGGTCTAACCAAGAGAAATATGATAGTCACTAATGAAATAATAAAATACCTGACAAAAATAGTGATCAAATGTTTATCGAATGCCGGGCAGTGGTGGCGCACGCCTTTAATCCCAGCACTTGGGAGGCAGAGGCAGGAGAATTTCTGAGTTCGAGGCCAGCCTGGTCTACAGAGTGAGTTCCAGGACAGCCAGAGCTACACAGAGAAACCCTGCCTCAAAAACAAAACAAACAAACAAACAAACAAAAAAAAATGTTTACCAAAAACTACTTAAGTATAGTATAGAACATATTAATGATAAGATATAATACTAAAGGACAGAATTTCCTGTGTTATTGCCATGGAAAATAATTAAATATTTTAAATGTACTGATGATTAGTAGTAGTTATAATAGCAGATAGCATTAGCTATAGATGTATTAGCTTTTACTGAGTGCCAAGCACCACTATACACAATTTACATTAAAATAGTATTTATCAGACAAAACATACCCAGGAATATCTCAGTCTTATAATGAAGTACAGACCTGACTTACAAAACCAAAGCCGTCTCATTCAGATCTGTGCACCTTGTAGTCACCTATCTCTTTTTCCCAAAGCACAATAAATCCAAGAAGACAGTGTAAATCGGTAACAAGAGAGCCAAAAATGAGTAAACTGGGTTTTACATGTTGAGAATCTTTCCTAGATTATTTTTACAAAAAAATATAGGTTCCATTTTACTTTCTTTTTGCTGTTCCTATTTGTTTTTGAGACAGTCCTGGGTGTACTAGAGTAGTCTTGTAGACGGGAAAGGCCTAGAATTTACATGGTGTTATCATATTCTTTCTTTTTTATTAAGATTCATTTATTTTATGTATATGAGTACTCTGTCTTCAGACATACCAGAAGAGGGCATCAGATTCCATGACAGATGGTTGTGAGCTACCATGTGGTTCTGGGAGAGTGTTCTGAACCGCTGAGCCATCTCTCCAGCTCCTATATATCATATTCTCAATCGTACGATAAAATGCACAAGCCTGCCCCAGATATCACTCATACTGTGACAGGCAAAATGTGTTAACAGTGGTGGTATGGGCTCTAGATCTAGAAAATGCCATCCAAGTACAGTACTAAGGAGACTAAGTGTAGCTGGGAATAGACATTCCATGGCTTTTCCTTCTATCCAACTGTGAACCCACAGAAAAAAATTACCATTCTCATATTTGCATAAAACAGTGATTATATTAAAAACGTGATTTACATAATAAATTGATTTTCCTGAATAAACTGCTATAAACAGGCAATTTATTTTGCTTTTTTTTCATGTTCCAAAGGAAAGTATGTTTATAAACTCATCAAGGTCTCTATTCTTGAGAGTGTCTCTGCTCTTCCTCTTGTTCCCCTCTTCCCTTCTTGCTTTTGCTCTGTCCACTCGCCCCTTACCATTCCCCCACCCCACATGCTCAGGGCTGACCTCTACTACTCTATTCTCTCTCTGCCTCTACTACCCTCTTAACTCCCCTCCCCATGCCCTGAATAAACTCTATTCTATACCCCGCCTCTAAACAGAGTTTCTTTTGCTACTTGATATCCTTAAAATGCTTTTACTACATGGAAGTTGGCCAGAGAAGAATTGAGAAAAGAAAAATCTAATAATAATATTCTTTAAATACTGATTCAGCCGGGCAGTGGTGGCACACACCTTTAATCCCAGCAATTGGGAGGCAGAAGCAGGCTGATTTCTAAGTTCGAAGCTAGCCTGGTATACAGATTGAGTTCCAGGACAGTCAGGGCTACAGAGAAACCCTGTCTTGAAAAACCAAAATTGAATGAATGAATAGATAAATAAGTAGATAGACAGTACGCCGATCCAAGGCCCTGAGTGATACATACATTGCTTGTGGTCTGCTGTGAGTATGGAGGTTCGGCTCTCAGTAGACACTATTCCATCCAGAACTGGTGTCTTGGAGGTTTCCCTTGAGAAACAGGAATGCACACTTTAGTGAATGAGACTCCCTCTGTCCCACCTTCTTCTAACTTGCTATTTTGTTATAAAAACTAGAATTCAGAACCCACTACGTTTTATAAAATTTATAAGAGAGTTAGAAACACTGCTGCATTTTTTTTCTCCTACTTTCCTCTAGTTTACTTTTGTAAAAAATGGTATTAAGGCCTTAAAAGTACAAATAAAATGATGTGTAAGTGCCTCTAAGTATATAAATTACATTTCAGGAGTTTTATAACTAAGTCTTTATTTTTCAAGTAAGTCTGTCAAGTGTCCAGTATTTCCTGTGACTTGGTAGGCTCCGCATCAGCACTTTAGTGCTAACTGGAAATATTAAGATAAATGACACAAAATAGACAACGATAAGCTGTAGAATACCCCGGCAGTCATCCATCACTTGGGCTTCTCTCCAAGTCCCAACTAAAGCATGCTGGGTCTCAAAGATAGGACAAACACTACAGTCCTAAGAAAACAGTCTCTGAAATATTTGCAGAAACTTTTTGTGTGTGGAGATTATCCAGATAACAACATTTATAATGATGACTAATAGCCAACAACGAATTCTTCACAACTTACCCAATAACCAGCCTGTCCAGGTGGTGGCAGAGGGAGGCAGAGGCAGGCAGTTCCCTGTGAATGTGAGGACAGCCTGGTCTACAGAGTGAGGTCCAGACAGCTAAGCTACAGAGGAAACTGTAGCTCGAAAAACAAACAAAAGAAAAAAACTAGCTTGCTAAATATTGACTTCATCTAGATTTCATTCAAACTAACTTTTCTTTCTTTCTTTCTCTCTCTCTCTCTCTCTCTCTCTCTCTCTCTCTCTCTTTCTTCCTTCCTTCCTTCCCTTTTTGTTTTTGTTTTTTTGAGACAGGGTTTCTCTGTGTAGCCCCGGCTGTCCTGGAACTCACTTTGTAGACCAGGCTGGCCTCCAACTCAGAAATCTGCATGCCTCTACCTCCCAAGTGCTGGGATCACAGGCGTGCCCACCACACCCGGCTCAAACTAACTTTTCTAATATGAACAATCACTTGCTTCCTGATTGTTGCAACTGTCCAAAGCCACTGAAACATTTTTGATTAAAAAGAAAAATTACAAAATAAGGAACAAAAATAAAATCAGGAAAATCCTTAATTTTTCTACTATTTTTGTTGAAGTACTGTAAGATTCCAGCTATTACATTTTTATCCTCAGCAGAAAATGTTTGGCTGAGCTTGACAAGGTGATCGCCCAAATTTTGAGTTTAGTTTTTAATGTTAGACCACTGCTCACTCGTAAGGTAATAAGCTGTGTCTTACACATTAAATTCTATGTGGGCTAGTTTTATTAAATTGATCACAGTGCCTCAAAGCATTAAAGCTGTCACTGTTTATCCTCCACAACAGTGTTACTCAAAGTGTTGAACTAAAACAAAGGTGACGGATGCTCCAGTGATCATACTGATTGATTTGGGCAGCTGACTCCATAATGGAAGCAATGGGTTGGCATATACTTTAATGCAACCTTCCAATTGAACATACTTAGGAACTAGAACCAATTTGCTAGCCTGGGGGGTTCTCTAAATGGCTGGAAACAGTCTCCCTATAATAACCCAAACTGACCTGGAACTCATACTCCTCTCTCTCAGCCTCTGTAAGTCACCATACCTAACTAGACCATGTTTCAGATAGAGCACTGACGGACATCATCTAGTACACCTTGGCTTTGCAGGCACTTCTTAAGCATATTTCTGAATGACTATCAAAATCACATTTGGGTCTTTTGTTTGGTTTTTTGGATATAGATGTCTATGATTTCCATATTTATTGAGATGGTCTCTCATTAAACCTAGAGCTCAGTGACTGGCTAGTCTGGTGAACCAACAAGGCTCAGAACTGTACCACAGACATACACTAGCATTTTATATAAGTGTTGATGACCAGAACTCAGTATCCTGAAGCTGGATGAAGCTGGAGTTTATAGACAGCTGTGAAGCATCACATATACATGGATGTTGCGAACAGAACCTGGGTACTATGAAAGAACAGCAAGCACGCATAAGTGATGGCCTCTCTCTAACCCAATTATGTGTGTGTGTGTGTGTGTGTATGTATGTATGTATGTGGTGGGCGGGCATGTAAGGAGAACTGAGGAGGCCAGAGGCATCAGATCCCTTGGAACTAGCATTATTGGCAGTTTTGAGACACCCAATGTGGGTACTTAGAATTGAATTCGGAACCTTTGGAAGAGCAGTATACACTGTTCTGCTTAGTCATTTTTTTTCCTTTGAGGCAGGGTTTCTCTGTATAACAGAGCCCCAGCTGTCCTGGATTCGCTCTGCAGACCAGGCTGGCCCTGAATTCGTAGCAATCTGCCTGCCCCTGCTCCCTGAGTGCTAGGATCAAGGTGTGTGTCACTATGCCTGCCCTAAGCAATACAGTCTTAACCCACAAGGTGTATGTGTCTCCAGCCTCCTCCCTTGCTCCCATAAGCTTACCCCTCACAGACTGACGACACACCAAGAGGAGCTTCAGCTCTTTGAACAGTGTCGAAGTGACTGAATTCTGAAAATGCTTCCACTGCAGTGTCTCCGGTGCCTGTAAGCCACAGATAAGGTCATGGTCAATGTCTTTACAGAAATGGCTGGTCCTACTTCTTTTGTTCTCTTGTTTTAATTCTTTGTCAATCAGGCAGTTAGCACTCCTTCTCATTCTTTGGACCAGCTCAAGGGCCCCTCTTAACTCCCCACTTCTCCCTTTTGGTGGGTATAACAGGTTTCCTTAAATTAATTCAATTCTCAACATTCAAGGAGGTAGTTGAAAAAAACTGTTATTTTCACACGTAGCTCAGAAGAACACAAGCCATGTTTAGATGTTGAGATTTCAAACTTAACCTATTTCACTCTATGGTTTATGTTAATATCCCACCAAGAAGATTTCTATTTGAGACGGCTTAATATTGCAGAAATAGCTAATAAAGATACTGCTATGAACATCCTTATTAAGAGTGACCATCTAAATATTTTAGTGGAATCCAGCACATTAAAAAAAGAAAGTAGTACTGGGCAAGCCTATTCTACATGGAGAGTTCCAGGATAGCCAGAACTACATAAAAGAAAGCCTGTCTTAGAAAACAAACAAAACCAAAAACCAAAAAACCCTGCAAAAAAATAAACAAAAAAACCCTGCACAAAATTCTTTTTATTTTTATTTTTTTTAATTTTTTTTTGGGTTTTTCGAGACAGGGTTTCTCTGTGTAGCTCTGGCTGTCCTGGAACTCACTCTGTAGACCAGGCTGGCCTCGAACTCAGAAATCCACCTGCCTCTGCCTCCCAAGTGCTGGGATTATAGGCGTGTGCCACCACGCCTGGCTCCTGCACAAAATTCTAAACACATTTTTTTTTTTTTTATTTATGAGCGGAACCCTAAAGGTCTTAGAACAATTAATATTAATATCTTTGTTTGCTAAAGACATTACAATCTAAATAGACTCCTCACCTGTTACAAAATCTTCATTTGGCCTAGGCCATAAACACCAAAGGGAATCTACTTATGACACATTTTTGAGGGGAGGGGGTGGTGGGATGGCGAAGTCAAAAATATCCCAGGCTAGTTATTGCTATGCAGCTGAGGAGGACTTCCAACTTGGTTCTTGGACTCCAGTCTGGGATTATAGTTCTACGCTATGTGCTTAATTTGGTGCTGAGGATTAAACCTAGGGTTTTGATACGTTAGGTAAATCACTTAACCACATTCATCCCCAGCCAGAGGACAGATTTTTATTGTATGCATTTAGTTTTACAGACCTAAGGAAATACCTTACATAAACTTGCTCAATAAAATTTTAATAATGCAAAATAGGCATTTGGTCCACTGATTCTAAACCAAGTCTCCCTTTCTGAAATTCACTTGGCCCCACATCCCAGAACAGTATGAACTGAGTTGCATTTTAAGTGTCTGTCAATTCAGTCCTCTGCACTATATAGGACGCACAGGCAAGTATTGTATTAGTGCACTTACTACTGATAGGCAACAGCCAGTGAAGACTGTGGGGTCCAGAGGTGATTTTCTACTAGAGCACATAAAGTATTTAAATAAACAAACAATCCCCATCATTGAAAAATTACAAATTTTCAATAGGTAAAAAATAAAAATTATTAAAAGACAATAGACTCATGGACCTTCATGTAATTGTTTCAGAGGTAAGGGCAGAGAGTGGAACCAAAGTCCTGGGTTCTAACACACAGGCCATTAGAAACGTCTAACATTCCCGTAGTCCCCAGTTTATAAACTTGGCACTACTGTACTCATCAGTGACTAGATGTGCTCAGACAGACTGCGGTGGGTTCCATACCTCCCTTTGGGAGGTGCTGCTGTTTGGTAAACGCCATGGCTCAGCAAAGGGCAGCACATACAAGCTGCCACAAATCTCTTACTTGCTTATGAAAGCATGAAAGAAGGCAAGCCATTTCCATAAGCTGAAATAAAACTTACCGTGTCTAAGACCTAGTTAAATGAGAAAATTATTTAGTCTTGACACTTTCCTAAGGTAGAAAATATTCCATTACAAATTTTACTGTGGATAACAATGACAATTTTGAATATGCACAAAGAATTCCTACCTATTTGTTTCTCCACGGTTGAAGGAGTACCTTCTGACTTAAACAAATCTTTATCATTATCCCTCTCCGTTTGTAGAGTTGAACTAGTAGTTCGTTCAGTGGAAGAATTTGCTGGCTTGGGGGACACAAAAACACCACCTTCAAAGTCTTCTGGTGAAGGTGCATCGTGGTACTCTAAGGAGGTCTGGTCTGACCTGGTGGAAGCAGTGCTGTCTTCTTTGCTCACATCCAGTTTCTCTATACTTCGGGCATGGGTATCCAGTGACTCTGCAGCTACTTCCTGAGGGCCCTTTGCAGGGACAGCCAGAGGAAAGTATGTATTTTTATCACTGGTCTTCATCCACTCAGTTCCTGCTGGGAGCCCACATTTATGGAAAGATGCACTAACAGACGCTTTTGCACTTCGGTCATCTGCAGCCTGGAGTTAGGAAAGCATGAGAAAGCGAAAAGCATCAGAATCCCCGCTGTCCACCACACCCACCCATCCTTTCCACACTTCTACTTTCTGAAACTTTCTTTAAATGTGTAACTAAAACTTAATTTTGTTAATATTTCTCCAATAAATAATTTGTCACTGATTAAAATAAAATACAATATACAGGATAGATGATAAAAAATGATCAAGTGAGCAGATTTCTATTAATAACTAAAGTGGGACTCCACAGACAATCTTTCAATATATTAACCAATTAGGCAAGCAACAAGATATTGGATAAAATTGTGCGCGCGCGCACACACACACACACAAAATTTTATTTGACATATAGAAGTATTTATATAGGCCCAGTCCATGTTCTAAAGGTTTCTTTCAGATCTACTTTGCCATTTCAAGACTATCCACAGAGTGCATTAAAAAAAACAAAACAAAAACCCCTCAGTCATGCTTTTCAGACTTACTCTATCAGTCCAGTGCGTGTCCACACCCTCTTCCATGAATGAAATCCTAGTTTCTTTAAGTCTGAAAGGCGGAGTGAGAGATCTTCCAGGTGACAGAGAGGGAGAAGCTAAAGGTGTTGCACGAAGACCAGACCTAAGGATGGATGGAGGAGTAAACTCGGCAAATCCAGAAGATGTGGCTGACAGAGCCAAAGATTTAGCTTTCTATGATAAAGAGCATAGAGAATCCCAGTATTAGTGTTTATAAGGAAGTTACACAAGTGCAATCAGTAATTTCAGAGAGCATACACTTACCTTCAAAAAACACAAATAGAAAATTTTATTTCATATTGGTGAAAAATACAAAATTCAACTAGAACTTTTAAGTTCAGCTTACTAGACAAAACTATGTCTACCATCTCTGTAAAGGCCCCAAATTTTTCCTCCTTCAATTAAACTTTAAAAAAAATTGTGTAATTATTTAACAACATTTGTAAAACAGATGAAGAGAGTGCGTGAAGTCAAGGGAGAGGACTGTGTATGACTTGAACTGATGTTCACAGACTAATTAACAACTCATTTTACTGCTTTACAAATTAAACTGTTTTAATTTCCTCTGATTCTAGCCACAGAGAATATAAAAATGTGATTGTTTGGGAAAGAGAATTAAAAGGGATAGAAATAGGATGTTACCAGTGAGGAATAGAAGTACTACAAGTCAGAAGAAAGCATGAGTTAGGAATTAACAAAAACAAGCTCTTCTAATCTAGCTTACTAACAGCATTTAGTGAACTATCTTCTATTCAATTTGAAAAATAAGAATTCCTCGGTTTACCATAAATGCTGGAACCTCTCCTCCTCAAACCAATAAACACAATAAATAATGAAAAAAACAAAAACAAAAAAACCCCAAGACTTAGTCCATATTACTACACAAAAAACTTAAGAGAAACTGCACATGGTAGTGGTTCAAACCCAGGAGGCTAAGACAAAAGGATTACAAATTCTAGACCACCCTGAGCTGCATTACTAAGTTCCACTCCAGCTTGAGTGACTAGTGAGATCCTGTCCAAAAAAACCAAACCAAACAAAAAACCCATACATATGCAGAACCAAGCTAACAGAGCCATGTATAAAATACTTGGGGAGTGAACAATGTGCATGCCAGCGGCTGCCAGTCACTGCAAACTTGGACTTGTTTTCTTCTTAGTAATTTATAAAAGACAGTAGAAGAAAAGCCTTTTAAAAGATCACCTGAGCTGGGCAGTGGTGGCACACGCCTGTAATCCCAGCACTTGGGAGGCAGAGGCAGGCGGATTTCTGAGTTCAAGGCCAACCTGGACCTTGTGAGTTCCAGGACAGCCAGGGCTATACAGAGAAATCCTGTCTCAAAAAAACCAAATAAAAAAACAAAAAGCAAAAAAGCAAAAAGATCACCTGACAACAGTAGCTCAGACTGAAACAAATGAAAATAAGCCTAAAAACAAAGTATTTGGAAGAAAAAACACCAATATAGTAAGTATTTGGAAGAAAAAAACGTTTCAAATAATTAATTAAAAATAAATATATAATTCAAAAATGCAAAAGCACTTTAAAAAGGACAATTTATGACAAACATATACAGACTTGCATTATTTTCTAAACATTAATATCAAGCAGAAAAGTATAAACTTAATCAACTGTTTAAGAGTGTAAAAATACAGTACTTTAAAAATATAGCCATATCCAGGTAGCAGTGGCAGCACACACCTTCAATCTCAGCACAGGAGGCAGAGGCAGAAAGAAGCAGAGGCAGGCAAGCTCTGTGCCAGCACAGAAAGTGTGCCACTAAGAGAAAATGTTTGAAAAAATTTAAAATGAAGCAAAACAAAATAAATCAAAGAAAGAAAAATATATAACCATAAGAATTAAAATTAAAACATTTGAATACCCAGAGTTATGTTACAGTTTAATTTCTAGTGCTACTTGAAAAAAAATTCTGATTCCCTACGATACTAGACAGGTAATACGAACCTTAACTATAAGAGGAGTTTCAAGTAAAAGCAATTCTGAAGGCCTGGAGGTGTTCTGATGTGGCCTTTTTAACTGTGAACTTAATGGTAATGAACTGGACAGCAGACACAAAGGAGATCTTGTGGGACTTTGCTGAATCAACTCCAAACATTGAGAAGGCTGGGGGACAGGATGAACAACCAAGTCCAGTAATCTGTAATTAAATAGAAATAGATATTTGTGTGCTCACTATTAAACATCATAACCTAATTTTAGGTAAGTATATTAATGTAATAAAACTGCCACCAGAGCTGGGCAGTGGTGGTGCACGCCTGTAATCCCAGCACTTGGGAGGCAGAGGCAGGCAGATTTCTGAGTTCAAGGCCAGCCTCGTCTACAAAGTGAGTTCCAGGACAGCCAGGGCTACACAGAGAAACCCTGTCTCGAAAAACCAAAACAAAAACTAAAACAAAAACAAAAAACAAAAAACAAAAAAACAAAACCCTGCCACCATTGGTTTAAAAAGTTTGAAATTCTTTCAAAAGCAAAAAAAGAATTAGGTAGGAACTGTAGATAACAATTTAAAAACAAAGAACTCCAGTTGCTTACATTCACTTCAGCTGTGATTTAAATTTCAAGGTCATCTTCAAGTCAAAGTATCTGGTGGACACTTGTACAGGCTGTTCTCAGTGTGTTATTGAGGAGTGTGTGTGTGTGTGTGTGTGTGTGTGTGTGTGTGTGTGAACTCCTGATCCTGATAGGCATATGCCATCACCCTCAACTTATGATTTTAATTTTCAGTGATAAAAACAACATTCTTGGTGAGGTAGTGGTGGTGGTGGAGGATGGTACACACCTTCAATCTCAGCATTAGGGAAGTAGAGGTAGGCAGATATGAGGCTAGCCTGCTCTATAAAGCTAATTTTAGAACAGCCAGGACTACATAGAGAAACCCTGTCTCAAAAATACACAAGCAAACCAAATGAACAAAAAACCCAGCATCATTTAGTTCCTCCAAAATGCAAGGGAAACCTCAGCTGAAAATGCTTAGAAAAGCAACAGCTTTGCTGCTGCCAGAACTAAGAAACCCTAATTCGACTCAACAACTCATCTGTCACTCAGTGAGAAAATATTTGCAGAACCCATTTCCACACAATGACTAAAATTATTCTTTTAAGAAAGAACCAAGCAAGAAAGTATTTCTGATTAAGAAATGTTATAAAGGAAATGCTAAGCATCACACTAGGCATTAGGATTTCCTCCACTTTTTGGTGTAATCCAAATAATGGACTTTCTAGTATATACATAAACAAAACAAACAGAAACCACCATGTAAGCCTGTGAAAATGATTTCAGTCCCACTTCTTCATAAATCAGTATGGAAAACACAAAACTGGGGAACGCATTCATTTTCTGAGAAGGCATATAACCACCGTTAATAGGATCTGTCCTCTGAGTTAATATTAGCTTTCTCATTACACCGGAGACCTGAAACCCTTAGAAGCTATCTCCAGAGTTCTGTCTCCTGTTCAGCACTGAGCTGCTAAGGTAGAGGGGATGGAGGTAGTGACTTGACGGAGAGAACTACAGCTAATGGAAAAGACCAAACATCAGTTACATTCACGCACATCAACTTTCTATCATCTCATGAGATAATAGAAAAAAATCGAACTCAATTCAGTCCAAAAAGTCTTTTCAAATTTTTAGAATATGCCCAATTATGAAAGGTCCAAACATCTCTGATTTCAACTGTTCTTTTTAACGCCAAGTTAGTGTAAAAACTCAATTTTACTTTTTTTGTTTTTGTTTTTACAAGACAGGGATTCTCTGCGTAGCCCTGGCTGTCCTGGAACTCAACTCTGTAGACGAGGCTGGCCTTGAACTCAGAAATCTGCCTGCCTCTGCCTCCCAAGTGCTGGGATTAAAGAAAGGCGTGCGCCAACACTGCCCAGCTAAAACTCAATTTTAAAAATAAGTATAAAATAAGTATAATTTTGACAAAACTGCTAAAATTTATAATGAGTAGGCATTATTATTCAGAATAAAAAATGTTGTTAGTAATAAGTATGAGTACAGTTCAAGTACCCAATGTTCTTAAATATATACTTAATCACATTATTCATTTTGTCTTTTGAGACAAAGTTTCTCTGTGTACCACGCCTTGGCGGTCCTGGAATCCTCTCTGTAGACTAGGGTGGCACTGAACTCAGATTTTCCTGCTTCTGCTTCCCAAGTGCTGGGATTAAACGCATTTGTGATATCCAGCCTCACAATTTCTTATTTTAAGAATACTTAAGAATTAATTTTTTCAGAAAGATCAACTATTACCGCACCTAAGCAACACAAGACACTTCAGTAGGACCAGATGAAATCTTCACCTAGTCAACTAAGACTTCAACATTCTTTTAGTGGTCAATAAAACAAAGTTAGACAGCTTGTTTTCCTCAGGATTTTAATATACTTTGCTTACTTTCACTAAGCCACATAAAGTAAATAAACTGAAATGTTAAGTATAATTTGATTTATAATTTCATAAAATGATATTCCCAAATTAGAACAGAAAAGTATTCATATGAATGCTTAAGAATTTAAAATATCACCTGTTTAAGACAACCAGTTTTTCAAAATTGTTCAAGACTGTCTCACCTAGAAATTCTCTGGGATGTATTTGAAATTGGTGTTCCAACAAACGCCTCGGGAAGCTCTGGGTGTGGGAGAGAGTGTACTACAGGAGGTGCTTGTTCTGTTTTAGGACTACAAAGAAAAGAAATTCAATTTTAAATCATGTGTCACATGGGTTACTGGCAGAAGTTGTATGAAATTAGACAGAGAAGAAAGAAGGACTTCTCGTTTTCATCACCTTGATTATCCCTGCACTGTTGCCAAATAACATACAGTCATCTGAAAAACTGAAGTGGGGCCAAAAAGAAGGCTCAGCAGGCAGACTTACATGGGAGAGAAATGACTGGGAAATTTTCTAATCTCCACCACAGGACACCCACAAATAAAAAAAATAAAATGTAAACTTAATGACAAAACAATTTCCTTAACAAAGTAGCTAACTGAACAAAGTTTTCATTTTTTTATATTTGCATTTGGTAATAAACTTGCTACAATGAAGGTCCACTGAGGACGCTGCTGCAGTTCAGGAAAGCCTATGTGTAGCAGGACTTCAACTGATACTTAAGACAACTAACAAGCACTTGTTGCCTTGGTTTGATCCCTGGGACTCATGGCTCTTGCAAATAGTCCTGACTTCCACATGCACCCTGACACGCATGCCCTCCACTACACACACAAAGTAAGTAAATATAAAAAAGTTAAAGTTAATTAAAAGAATACCTGTTAAAAAGTGAGATGCCATTTCTAGGCTCACGACTTGCCCACACCTCTCCAATTTTAGATAACACATTGCTGATGAATGTAGATCTTGTTAACACTGTTCCAGTTACAGCTTTCTTTGGAAATGCCGATAATGGTTTGGGTCTAGACACTTAAAAACAAAAAACACAGGACTCAGTTGCATCTAACAAGGTTTTTATTAAAAGAAAGGTAATTAACTGCACAAGAAAGGAAATGATGGTGAGGACTCCAGGAAGGGAAAGACTCACTCAGTATTTTACCTAGCCTGAGTGTAAGCATTCTACAGTGAAATCTTACCTTCTTGGAAAACTGATGATGTTGACAGATGGTAAGGCTTAGCTCGCTCAACAGCTAACTTTCTCTGGACTCTGGGTAGGATTTTTCCATACTGGTCTAATATAGAATTTCGAGTCACCGATCTCTCCCGCAATCGAGGGTCACGATCACTCTATTAAATACATTATAATTTAAAATTTTAGTATTCCTAACTTTAGGCGCTGCTATACATTTATTTCTGAAATTGTAATTATGAATGTCATCTGGTATCTTATCTACATTTTTCCAGCTCAGATTTAATATACCTCCTTAATTGTGTGCACATTTATACATTCCAAATACCCACTACCAAACACATACAACGCAATACACACCGCTCCTCCGGTTCAAGCTGGCTAAGTTCTGAGTGAACGTGTGCTGCGGACATGGCCCTGGCCTCGTGTACACGAGAAAACGAGAAATGTTCCTGACACACACACATTAGTTGCATAGACAAAGGTTTCTTCTGGTCCATTTGTGGCTGTTACTGCTGTGTACAGAAAATGTGGCTTTCTTCCTCTGGATACTTGACTTGAAGACTGTTTCTACCAAAAATAAATAAATCTGCTTTCCTTGATCCAGCTGTATACTCTTAAACCCTCCCTCCTTGTTTTATCTGTAGTAATCCAGCTTCCTTGTTGAGCCCTATGCAGCAGCCCTGCCCTCCAGTTTCAACTGTATGTAACAAACAGGCTGAGCTTCCAGGGCGCCGTGCTTTCTCGGTAAGGGAGCCCAGTGCGGCAGACCCAGCTTCCCCACGTATCTCTGCTTATTTTCTACATTCTCTCAATGCTTCAGTTGGCTCCATCCCTGGCTATGGATACACTGGATATGGCAGCCAGGCAGCCAACTCTCAAGAATCATTTTACAGACTGGGAAAGCCAGGCTCCAAAGGTGTCCTATATGCACACAAGCTAAGAGCGAGTCTAATGTCTGAAGTGGTGCTCTTTGTACTGCACAGCTCCTACTCTCTAGCAGCCTTCCCTTCACTGCCTCTGCGTGGACCTCGCCTAACAAAATGGCACATGCAGAAGTGTAAGGAGTAACACTCGGTTCTCAATAATAAGCACACCAATGCGGATCCTTCACATTTAGGACAGTGGAAAGCAAAATGGTTATTAAACTGTAAGTTCTTGTAAAGAAAGTAAAAAAGGTTTCGTTATCCCTTTTTATTTTGCTTCATACAATGAGACAATGTCAATCATACCGTGAGATTATTCTTCAGAGTCTGGTTTAATTTCAAGGCAGAAATATAATTGGCACGCTGTAAATGGTGAACTAGAAGGAATTCATGATTCTCAACACTGGTACTGGACTGTAAAAATTTCACTAAACATTCCTAGGAAGAACAAAACAGATTTGTAAACTATGTTTACCCTAAATTTCTTTTTAAGTTTATACTGATGGGTGATTACCTGCTCAGTGTTTGTAAATGGTAGCTTCAGCAAATCCTCCATTAAGCCCATCTCCTGACAAACTTCATAAGCATGTTTTAGTAATTCCTCTATATTTATTCTGTTTGAGTTCTGTCGCAGTAAGTTCCAGGCCTCAACCATGCATCTGGAATCAGTACAAAGTTTTAAAAAGCTATGTAACATATGGAAAAGTCACCTACTTATAGGATCTCAAAAGATAATTACATGTGCAACTAAAAAATACTTGAAAGTTTTAATACAGATATCCAATGAATCTTGCTAATGTCAGAAAGACAACTAGGCACCCCACCACCATTCCCTACCCCTGCCCGAGACAGGATCTCACTCTGTAGCTTTTGCTGTTCTGGAATTCACTCTAGCTGTTATGGAAATTACTATGTAGACAAGGCTGCCCTTGAACTCACAGAGGCTTGTCAGCCTCTGCATTCCCAGTGCTGGGATTAAAGGGATATCATTATGCCTGGCTGTATCTGGGAAACTCAATTTTAAGCAGCTAACATGAAAAGAACTGAAAGCTTGTGTGGTTTCACATGGAAAAGTCTGGATATTGTGGTAGTGACACTTAGCAGGAACAGAACATTGGAACAAAATTGTGGAGACCTGTGTGTATAAACTAACTATATTTGGGGTGTGGGGGAGTAAGGAGCATAGCTTGGAAGCAGGTGACTTTGGCTGATCTAAACCAAGATCTAAGTGGCAAACTTGGATAGCAGTTGAAGACATCAAGTGGGAGCTCTGAAGTGTTTCCTGTGCGAAGTGACACCATTTAAATGAAGCAGTGCTTCTTACTCAAGAGTCTCCCACCATCAGTCTGGGAACAGCTGGCCAGTTACAGTCTGTGTCTGTGGTGATTTGATTTGTCCACTCAGACTCATAGACTAACACTTACTCTCCATTTGGTGGCACTGTTAGGTGAGGCCTTGCCAGGTGAAGCAGTTTGATAATTAAAGCCTTGAGAGCTACCATTCTCAGTGCTCAACCTACTTCAGGTTTATGGTAAAATAAAAAAACGTAAATTCTTAGCATTACCCTCCAGTCACCATACCTCACTACTATGATGATTCTCTGGAAACATAAGCCCAAATAAACTTTCTTCTATAAGTTATCATGGTCATGGTCTTTTATCACAGCAAGAGAACGAAATACAGTGTTCAACTCAATCCCACTGACAGACTTGTTTTAGAGGTTTACTCTTGCTTAATTATGAAAACTAAAATTATCTGAAAGCAGAAGCACAACTGCAAGGAATATAATCTACATCAACACCAGCAAAGCAATTATGGACTAGAGCGGGGGTTGGAAGAGTGCTCATCTATCTAGTATGCACAAGTCTTAGGTTTGACCATGTAAGCCAGGCGTGGTGGCACACGCCAGCAATTTCAGCATATGAGAGGGAGAATCACAAAACAAGTATGAGAAAAAGCTTGGGCTACACAGTAGGTTATAACACAGCCTGGCTACATAAGACCCTTACCTGAACCTTAGCCTTCCTTCCTAGAGAGAGGAAGACTGGAAAGGTACATAGGGTGTAAATAACAGAAGGTCGACTCAATTACAATAACTATTCATGATAGTGATTACTATATAAGAGTATGAAGCTGGGCTGGGAGTATATTCAGAGACAATGCTTGCCTACCAAATGGAAGGTCCTGAATTTGATCACAATACTGTGAAAGAATCACAGTTAAGTACCAATATGCTAAAGTCACTAAAATGTTAAACTCTTACTTATCTAATATAAAAAAATGTTAGGTTGACAGTATTAAAAAGAACATGCATTCAATACTAGAGTAGACAACTGTGATGTTTTGTATAGGCTCAGCCCAGGAAGTAGCACCATTACAGGGTGTGGCCCTGTTGGAGTAGGGTGTCACTGTGGGTATGAGCTTTAAGACCTTTATCCTAGCTGCCTGGAAGTTAGTATTCTGTTAGCAGCCTTCAGATGAAGATGTAGAACTCTCAGCTCCTTCTGCACCACACCTGCCTGGATGCTGCCATGTTCCTGCCTTGATGATAATGGACTGAACCCCTGAACCTGTCAGCCAGCCCCAATTAAATGTTGTCTTTATAAGACTTACCTTGATCACAGTGTTGACTGCAGTAAAATCCTACACCAACTTAGCCTAAATTTTCTCTGTGATTTTTTTAACTTATTTTTATGCATGTGGGCATGTTTGAGTTATGTGCACCATGTACATGCAGAAGCTGGTGGAGGCAAGAAGGGGGCACTGGATTTTCTATAACGTTACAAGTGGTCGTGAGCCGCTGTGGCTATTGAGAACTGAACCCAGGTCCTCTGCATCAGTTCTTAGTAACTTATCAAATAGAGCAGGAAAAGGACACTGAGAACATACAAAGTTTAAAACCACATAACAAAACAGCACAGTGTCTGGGACAATATTGGCAGTTTACCTATTAATAAAAATAACACACACACACACAAAAAAAAAAAAAACCCAAAAAGACAACACAAAACAAAACAAAATAAAAAAAAAACACTATTTACCAATGATAAGTTATCAGCTATCATGTGCATTATTTTACACAAATGCAACAAAACTAACACATCAAAAAGTTAAACTCTCTCCTATAAATTAAGACTTTTAAAGAACAATGGCAAGCTTAGGTAATGTAGAACATGTCGATTTACATTTTTATATTCATGAAGGAAGAAGCTAACGGTAATTCAACTTGAGCTGCAGAGTATGGGTGAATCAATCAGTGTAGGAAGAGGAAAAAAAATAATGGCTACTAGCTGCACATAGGGGCTTTTCATTTCTCTTGTACTTGTAAGAAAAAAACTAAACAGCTAACAGCAATGCTGAAAGTTTCCTAACTATTGTGCCCCCACCACAAAATTGGGAAACTACAAGCATACATCGTAGATAAAGAAAGGGTCAGCCGGGCGGTGGTGGCGCACGCCCGTAATCCCAGCACAGGTGGATTTCTGAGTTCGAGGCCAGCCTGGTCTACAGAGTGAGTTCCAGGACAGCCAGGGCTATACAGAGACACCCTGTCTCGAAAAAAACCAAATCCAAAAATAAAAAGAAGGGGTCAGAACCAGGGAGCTAGGTTTAGTGAATGATACAAAGGCTATCGACCACAATCACCATATTGCAAGGTGGGCATTAACTATGCACCACTTCCAGAGAATAAACTTAATTTAGAAAGTGATTGGCTTAGCTTCTCAGATGCCAGAGTGACAAATGTACAAGAGAAGGTGGTGCTGTTTAAAAAATCGATTCTAGTCCACAGATTATTAAATGGCTGTTGACCAACACCTCCCCTATCGCTCTGTGAATATGTGCATATATGATACATGTCCATGTGATGTGGAGGTCCAGACTCTAGATCCTTTCTCCTTCCTGTCCTGTGTGTTTGTTTTCATTAGACTTGCACAACAGGCACTTCTGCTAGCTTGAGCTACCTGGTAGGTCCCAGTAGCATTTGTAAGGATTCAGCATAATTACTAAGCAGTATCATTAATATAAGTAGTTAAAGATCCACAGGATTTCCTCACTTACATAGCATAGCCTCAGAGAAGGGGTTATTGTTTGTGTGTTTGAAATAGTGAAACATTTTCAACTATTAGCTACTTCTAATTATAATTATCCAGTCTCTAATCCTTGAATGCTATAAAGATTACTATGTGGTCTAACCTTTTACATTTAAGGTCAGATTCCCCAAATGTAACTATTATGGTTCAAGGACATGAGAATAAACACTCGGATTGGGGAAACTAAAGAACTATGCTTACTATAGGACTTTACTTTATTAGATAACTCACTGAAAAGCAACTTTTGGTTGGTGGCTACTTTCTTCTTACTCAAATGAGAAATGTAGATAATGTTTAGAAATGGCTTCTTGCACAATGAAATAAATAAGTTAATAAAACTAAAGCCACATTTTTCAATGTAGTTTTTACTCTCAAAAAAGGCAATCATCTTCACTGATGTAATGTTCTCTAACTTTTTTTAAATTAATTTATTTATTTTAAAGAGTTATTATGTACACAGTGTTTTGCCTGAATGTATGCCTGCAGACCAGAAGAGGGCACAAGATCTCATTATAGATGGTTGTGAGCCAACATGTGGCTGCTGGAAATTGAACTCAGGACCTCTGGAAGAACAATCTTAACCGCTGAGCCATCTCTCCAGCCCATGTTCTCCAATTTTTAACAACATAGAGTCACTCTTTATTCTGCACTTATGAAGCCAGTGATTAATGGTGGGCGTGGATTGCTGGCAATGAACCCCAGAATGTCCAGTCTATGTATTCAGTATACAGCAATAGAGGAAGACACTTGATGCTGACCTCTGGCTTCTACATGCACACATGTGGTATGTACACATAATTACAACATATAAAGCACACAAATATACAAACAAAACCTTTCTAGGGAAAAATATTATTTGCTCAAATCTGGTTTAAGCATTAAGATATGAAACTTGCCCTTAAGTCCACACCTACCTAATCTGTTCATGCAAGAGACAACCCATATAGTTAATAAGCAGATAGTAAGTAGTGTCAGTGGTCTCAGCCAAGCTCACACTTGATGAAAGGCACCATGTATTTGTCTTATAAGGTAATGTGACCAATGTAAAATTATCTATTTTTGTTTTCTTGAGACAGGGGTCTCATGTATCCAGGGCTGGCCATAATTTTCTGTAAGTTTATAGGTATATGCCACCTGATTACATATATTTTTTTTACTATCTATTCAATTTACTATCAATTCCATTTTTAACATATGAGCAGAGCTTCTATTTTTAAAATGTACTTACCTATTAAAAAGCAGAACAGTGAGGTGAAGGATAACATCATTGCTACTGGACACTGTTGGCTTCATTGTCTGAAGATAGCGGAGAGCCTGTTTGTGCTCTCCCTGCCTCATAAAGGCTTCAATTATCTTTGAATGCTGCCACGATGCAGGCTTTGCAGTAACTGGGTGAAACAGAAGGTCTAAACCATTCTGCAAAATGATGAAGTGTTAACTATGAATATAGTCTTCAGTATTTAGAAAAGGTAGTTGGCTCTTAAAAGGCAAGTAGTATTAAGAAATCACAAAAATTAAAATTAAATGTAAAAGTATCTAATCTATGGTAGAAGTCAAAGACCCAAGGATCATCAGCACTATCATCGTTGAGGCCTCCCATATAGAATCTTTCCTATACCAATTTCATACCCATCAGCTTTGTCCTTTGGCTCACACCAGAACCCAAATGTCTCTCTTAACACAACAGTCAGTGCTGCACCATTCCCAAACATCTACCTGTAAGACCCATTCTTTAAAGAACAAGTAACCTGAGTCTATCTATGAACTTGTGTTCTTGCTGCTTAGGTGAGAGCACTAGCTAAAGCGAGTCCTTGTATTGCTTCTAGAAAAAGACAGCAACCTATGTCAAAAATTAACCTAGTTATACATTTTCTAGTGCAATAACCTACAAATGCTTATATTCCAAATGAGTTACTCACCTCATAGTCATTATGATCTAGCAGCCAAAATCCTTGAACTAGCTTAACTTGGCCCCAAGAAATAGCAAAGGCAGTTGGGAAAGATTCAATGGGGGTATCCGTTTTATTTGGGAAGGAATACATAATATCAAGCAGCAAATAAATGGTCTTAAAAAAAGCATTAAGGACAATAAACAAAAGAAAAACCCTGAATATAGTTATAGGAGGGAGCAGAATGTAGAATGAAGAGGTTTAAGAAATTTAAAAGGAGCCGGGCAGTGGTGGCGCACGCCTGTAATCCCAGCACTTGGGAGGCAGAGTCAGGCGGATTTCTGAGTTCGAGGCCAGCCTGGTCTACAGAGTGAGTTCCAGGACAGGCTACAACAGAGAAACCCTGTCTGGGGGGCGGGGGGGGGGGGCGAAACTTAAAAGGCCATTAGGGGTATCGGGTATAGATATAGTTTACTAAACACAAGCAAAAGGAGTCCCATGCCAACCTTATTTATCCTCTGTATTTTACTATTACAACAACAAAAAAGACTGAACAAAAATGCATCTTGTTCATTAAAACAAATAGTAAATTTAAGTAACTTGTACTATAGTACATTTTTTAAAAGTTATAGAACAAACTATTGAGCAAAGCTGGCAGCTTAAGCAAATATGATTATATAAATTATAACAAATATATTAAAAAGACTTTAGCTCAAACATTGTCATAAAATAGGGTTCAAGACATGAAACTTGCTCTTTTCTGATATCCGTACCTAACCTAAACTGTTCCTGTGGGAGACTATCTTTTCAATTTGATAAAAGGCACAGGATTCAATGCCTAATGCTGTCTCAAGCTAACTTCAAAGCTAGTTTGTGTGTATGCTGTATGAGTGTATCCATTTCCTTTTGGCACACTCACATGCATGTGGAGTCACAAGTTAGATACTGTGCCGCTGACTCACCAGATAGTCACTTTTTTTTTGCCCAGCAAGATTTTGTCTCTTACTTAACCCGGATCTCACCACCAGAATCCATGTCTCTGATGTCTCTGCTTCCTTGATGCTGGGATGCAAGCACACAACACTTAGCTTGTCCGTGTGTGCTGGGAATCTGAACTCAGGTCCTCCTGCTTATATAACAAGCACTTTACCTACTTAGATGACTCTCCAGTTTCCTGAATAAACTTTCCATGTTATTTATTTTCAGCACTTAAATTAACTCCATTGAGAATGGCAGCTTGCTCCCAAAGTGTTGTGAGTAACTTTTACTTTCTCCTTCTGGTGCTGAAGATCAAACCCACGGCCTGGGCCACCACTCATGCACTGACTCCTCTCACCCCAACTGCCAGTCTCAGAGCAGCTGGTTTTATACACATTTGCTAATTTAATAAAAGGCAAGGTTACCCCAAGAGTAGTAGTCTAAAATAGTAATCTTTATATACTTTGACATTTATTATCAGCCATCTGAGCTTGACCACTAATTATGAGTTAAGAATACTTAGGTAGGGAAAAAACCATTTCATGAGATTGGGGTGAGATATCTGAGAGTCCTATCACTGTAATTTCAGTAACGTACAAATAATTAAAGTGTAAAGGATACAATAGCATGTTTGCTTGCTTCGGTAATGTTGTCTAATAAATATATGTCAAGTAATGCCTATAAAAGAAACAGATAAAACCATCAGTGCATCTTCTAGTCTTTTCTTCATGCTCCATGTTCCCTAGCCTACGTCCCACATGAGCCTATGTCAGCTCTTCCCCATCATTCACTCTGTAAATGGCTGTGTCACTGTGACCTACATGGATGCTAGCAGGAGGATATCTTCCTGTGCCACCTTCATCCCGCTTCCACAACTTCTCAACTTCAACTCCTAGTTGAGAGACTAATCCGTCAATCATCAAGCAGTCATGGTTCCACTTCCCTCTGCAACATGGGAAACATTAAAGGTGATCTGCAGTAATGTTAATTGTTGATGTCAAAACAGTAAGCACCAAGTGCTTAAAAACCATACAATTACCAAAACAGGTGAAAAACAGACTTCATTTAGTATCACGGGAAATAAAAGTAGCATTGGCTAGAAAAAAAATCCCTAGGTTGCCTCAGATTCAGTCTTTACCACACCAGCCAGTAAAGAACGGGACCACACCAGCAAAATGGCTGACTGCTCTATTTTCCCCAATTCTGAACGAATTATTAGCAGCCCCGGGTAGCAAAAATATGTATGTTCCAGTTCAGAGCTAAATCCTGGTTTGTTCATTCAGCAAAGTTCTTCTGAGCACTTATACTGTGACACACAGGTTTCACCCTGGCCTATTTCCTCCCCTACTATGAACAGCAGGAACAGTTTCAATTTATTGAAACAGTCTTGAGAGTCAGACATACACTAAATGCCCTAACATCTGACTATATTCATATTTCAGCTTACAAATAAAGCATCAGAAAATGTAGAAAATCCTCCAAAGGACACACACAAAATAAAAGCTACCCAAAGGTATGCATGACTAGAAGCAGAGCAGAATCTTAGCACACTTAAAACTGAGATGGACTTGAGTTCAAGGTGATGCTCTGATGCAGGTAATTCAACACCCTGAGCAACTTGCTGCTTCAAATACAACAAAAACAAAAATATGAAAGCCAAAACCCACATCAGCTTCCCAAGTTCATGTTCACTATCCTATAATAGTTACACTAAAACACTGTAAACTCAAAAATTCAGTGTTTTTATCATTACAGCTCATTCCCAGAAGACTCTGACTGAAGACAACCAGAAGCAGTGTTTGTGAACCATACCCTAAATGTTACTTGGTCTTCTACAATTCTTTCATTCCCATCTGTAGACGGAGACCGGTAAATCCCAAAGACAGGATCAGATTCTAAATATTCCTTCTATTTCCTAAATATTCCTTTTATTTCAAAGCAATTAGACTATGTTTTTGAACTTATATTAGAAAAATATAAAAAATAAAAGGAAAAACACAACTGAAGTTTTGAAAACTGTTAAAAATAACAATAATCCATGATACATTTTCAGGTTTTTGCTGAGTAAAAGATTCCAATCTTTTTTTCCAAATAAGAGCTCCTAGAGGTAGAACTGATTCTACAAATTCCTCTGGGAAATCACTCATGAATATAATTTTATTTAGAAGACAGTATGCTCTAGTTTAAAACTAGACATTAGTTTGGATGCCATTTTTACTATTTAACCCTACCAATCAGTGAGCATGGGAGACTTTTCTAGCTTCTGAATCTTTAATTTCTTTCTTCAATATCTTAAATGTTTAAATTATATAAATCTTTCACTTGCTTGTTTAGAGTACCCCAAGATATTTTGTTTTATAAGACTATTGTGAAAAGCACTGTTTCCCCAATTTCTTTCTTACTCTGTCTTTGGACAAAGGAAGGCTACTGATTTTTGTGTATGAATTTTGTACCCTGCTACTTTGCTAAAAGTATTATCAGAAGTTTCTTGGTCACTCTATATACTTTCACACCTGCAGGGCCCTATGCCCACAGTAGATGGCTAACACTAGCCAACTCAATGGACTTGTTGACTCAGAATGTTCTGTCTGCCCATTTTCTTCTTTCCCTACAGTTTTTTACTTATCATGTCTTTCTTTTTTTTTTTTTTTTTTTGGTTTTTCGAAGCAGAGTTTCTCTGTGTAGTCCTGGCTGTCCTGGAACTCACTCTGTAGATCAGGCTGGCCTCGAATTCAGAAGAAACCCGTCTGCCTCTGCCTCCCAAGTGCTGGAATTACAGGCATGCGCCACCAAATCACATCTTTTTAGGGGATTTTTGTGCTCGTGGTTTTTGATTTTTTTTTTTTTTGTCTCTTGTTTTTTGTTTGGCTCTAAGTTTTTCTGTTCATTTGTTTGTTGTGTCCTAAGATTTGTTGTTTTATCTTTTTAAATATTTTATATAAAAATTATTTTGAATAAAAAAGTATAAGCATTAGGTTAATGCCAGTTACGACAATACCTGACTACATGAGAGTGAGTATTATAGTCAGGCTGCCTGTACCTGGGCGAGCGTTCACACTTCTGCCGACGAGTTGCATAGTAGTTCTGAATTACAGGGTAGTTGTAGCGTAGTCTTGTTAGCTGCAGAGCATCATCTGGGGGTTTTATTAAAGTTGGAGAAAAAGAAAAAGTCAGCATTATTGCCAAAATATCTCAAAATTTATAAAGGTTATAACAACTGACTTTACTATAATTGTTTAATAAAATTTTAGTCTTCCTAAAATTTATTTACTTTTTTTGTTTGTTTGTTTTTTGAGGCAAGGTTTCTCTAGGCAGCCCTGGCTGTCCTTGAACTTGCTCTGTAGACCAAACCTGCCTCTGCCTCCCAAGTCTTGGGATTAAAGGTGTGCACCATACCACCTGGCCTAGTCTTGCTAAAATTTAATCAACACAAGAAGTTTGTAACAAGGATGCTTGGTGGATCTCTAACAACCTAAAAGTACTTCTAATAATTTTACTCCTGTGGCACAAAAGAGAATTTCCAATAAATAATATTTACCATTTATTTAAGTGAAAATATAACTGAAGTGTAAAAGGGTTAGACAACAGTTGCACGTGTAGTAAGCAGAGCAACTTAAGTAAAATCTACTGTGCTTCCCTTAAATATAAGGATTTGGGTCTTTGTTACAAACTGTATAAAAGTCAATACTGATAATTTCTCAAGTCTCTAATTTTCAGTATTTACTAGATTAAAAGAAACAATTGATGACAAGTACCAATAACCTTTAATCCTGGTACTCAAGCAAAGGCAGGCAATTCTGTGTGAATTCCTGGACAGCCAGAACTAATAGTGATACCTTGTTTTGGAAAACAGACAGCCATATTAAGAGATTACACAAGCTAGGCATGCTGGGGAGTCTAAGCACTTAGGAGGTAGAGACAGGCGAAACCATGATTTTAATATTAGCCTGATCTATCTGCATGAGTTTCAGGCCAGACAGGAACACATAGTGAGACCCTTTCTCAAACCAGAACAAAACAACAATGAAAATACTGAAGACATCAATAAATTAGGTTATAAAAATCACAGTTTATGACCTAAGTTATAGGCAGTAACATTTTTAGAAGCCATGTTTTTTTTTCTCAAATTTGCTCTCATTTTACATGTTAATCCAATAACTATATATACATAGCCTCTAAAAAAAATGTTTAAAAAAAAAAAGCTGGGCGTGGTGGCACACGCCTTTAATCCCAGCACTTGGGAGGCAGAGGTAGGTGGATTTCTGAGTTCAAGGCCAGCCTGGTCTATGAGTTCCAGGACAGCCAGAGCTACCTACACAGAGAAACCCTGTCTCAAAAAAAACCAAAACCCCCCCAAAAAAACACAAAAAACAAAACCCAAAAACCATACACACACACACACACACACACACACACACACACACACAACCTCTGTGAGGCAATGAAGATACAAAAACAGAAAATGAAGACTAGAAAACATAGTATAAAGGCTTAGAAGCAAACAGTAGCAGTATGGAGTTCAAATGCTTCAATAGATAGTCATGTATTAACTACTTTACCTAGGCCCTCAGGTAACAGGCCCGAGTGGCAGAACCACAGGACCATCTGCGCATACTGACAGATAAGTTGGGTAACCATATGCTTATTGCTCAAGTCCACCAGTCCTAGAAGAAAGAATTAACACTGGCTGTGTAATTTTCAATTTACCGACCAGAAATGACAAAACAGTCAACAGTATGCATAATTTAATTTGTATTTAGTATACATTGAACCAAAGTGAGGTTAAGCAAATTTCTAATATTAAGATAACTCACTGACTAAAATAGGCATTTTTATACAAATCACAATTAATTCTTTCATGCAAAATGCAATTAAAACAGACTGAAAATAGACTATTCAAATTAGGCCTGTAAGTGAAACTGTACCTTTTCCTTCATTGAAATGGCAAAATAAGCAAAAACAAAACAACAACAACAACAAAAAGTCACTTCTTTCAATACATAAATACATGTTAACTTCAAATTTTAAATTCTACTGGTAGTAAATTCTAAGGCCACCGAGATGGTCCAGTGAGTAAAGGTACCTGTTAAAAAAGCCAGGAGACCTAAGTTCAATCCCTAGGATACACACAAAGTAGACAAAAAGAACCAATCAGAGTTGCCCTGTGAAATCCATACAATATTGCATGTATACACTCACATTCGCATATACCCTACATATATACACATAAGTTAATTTTTTTCCTCTTTATACAATGTCTCACCAAGTAAACAAGAACTGTAAGTAAATTAAGTAACATTTAATAAAACACTCTTCTATATAAAGCACACACCTCTCTCAGTGATGCCCTGGGCCTCCATTGCAAAGCAGCTCAGGACCGTGCTGAGGTTGCTGAGCAGCAGATGGCACTGCTGGATGGACTGGATGGTCTGGGGGTCGAGGAAACGACAGGACCCATCAAACAGCGGCACACCTTCAAAGGTGAAACCGGCATCAGTGTCAACACAGTCATTTACAATCAATGTGCATTTTTCTGAAGTCCTCTAAAGAATGTCAGACTTTACAAATATAACTATATATTTATACTTTACAAATATAAGCTAGAACTTAGAACTTATACACTAGGAACTTAGTAGCATTTTCAATATAAAACTAGAGTCAAAGACTATGAACTACATAGGTCTGCATCCTATCTTCAGGACTACTACATGTCATTAAGATGTGTATTTTTTTTAATAAGCATAACATCATAATTTCTGAGTCACTCAAATTGGTTTCTAATTTCTTCTTATAATATTTTATCTGCACTTGAATAAGATGTCTTAAAAAAAAAATCAAAACCAAAAATCACCTTACAACACAAGGTCTCCATTAACCAGTACAAACATTTAAAACTGCAACAACAGCTGATTGTACAGCTTGGTGTAAAGGCACATAATATAGCTTATTAATTAATATATTTCCAGTAAAAAGATTTTGTTAAAAATTGTACTAATATACACTTTTAATATAAATGTTTTCTTCTAGGACTGTCAATCTTAAGACTACATTCCCAAAATACTACTGAACTAGATGTGGTAGTTCTTGCCTGAGATTAAAGCATGTGGAAGTTAAAGGAGGGTCACCAGAAGTTCAGGGCAAGCATGGTTATAGCAATGATTCTCAATCGTCCTACTGCCAGGCTCCTTAATATAGTCCCTCCTGTTGTAGTGACTCATCCAACCATAAAATTGTTTTTGTTGCTACTTCATAACTGTAATTTTCCTACTGTTATGAACAATATTATGAATATCTGACATGTGACTACTGTGAAAAGGTCAGTTGTCCCCAGAGACTGCTACCCACAGGCTGGGAACCACTGAACTAGTGAGGTTCACAACTGCTAAGGTTAATGACCTTGTTTCAAACAAATGTTCTATCTGTAATTACAACATCAAGATTAATTAATTATTAAAAATATATTCTGAATCCAGACTTAATACTTACAAAGCCTATCAAATTCTTCTTTTGTGAGAACCACCTTATTCCATGTCCATTCAAGAACAAATCGCAGATTAGCAGCAGAATTTGGTTGTTCTTATTTGTATTGAAGGAAAGGAAAGAGATTAAAAAAAAGAATGATTACTATCTAGAAGAAGCCTGGTAGGAAGGCCAAGCTCACGAATTTAACATTACTTCTCCCTAATGTGTCCTGTGCACCTCACCATAGGAGCAGCACTGCCCAAGGTGCAGAACTGGAGGGAGGCAGAAGAGGGTGCAGGGTGTAGTTATGAGGAAGAACAATATATACAAACTGGAAAGCAATCTTAAAAAAAAAAACAAAACAACAACAAAAAACCCCAAACAGTCCAAACCAACAACAATAAAAAAGGCCTACAGTTTTTAAAATTTGACTTAAGAACTTTTACCATATTAAGGAATATCTAAAACTCTCCAAATCATGCTTGGCATAAAGGTGTACGCCTTTAATCCCAACACCCTATAAAACACTTCTGGAATACTGGTTAGTACTCAGTATTAACCTTTGCTTGTAATCACAAAGTTTTGTAAGCATCTCCTGTTTTGAAATAAAATTGAAATGATTTAAGAATCAGGAAGCTTTCTTTCAAGTGATCATAATGTTCTTTCAACAACAGTACATGGGCACAGTATGGGTATGTTCATGTAAAGAATGAATAAACATTCACACTGGTATGAATGCATCTTCACGGACTTTATTGCATAAGATGTTTGCTAGACTGCACCCCTGGGGGTGAAACTGGAATAAAGCACTATGGATTCACTCTTTACTACACCCTACAACTTTATGTGAATCTAAAATGATCTTATACATAAAGGTTAACTACAAAGTAAAACCATGAACTGTAACTGTAAGAATATAAAGATTCTAGCCGGGCGTGGTGGCGCACACCTGTAATTCCAGCACTTGGGAGGCAGAGGCAGGCGGATTTCTGAGTTCAAGGCCAGCCTGGTCTACAGAGTGAGTTCCAGGACAGCCAAGGCTATACAGAGAAACCCTGTCTCAAAAAACCAAAAAAAAAAAAAAAAAAAAAAAAAGAATATAAAGATTCTATTTTTACAAAGTGAAACTATTACCTTCTATTATCCATGTTCTGATGTAACCAGTCAAAAGTCCCAAGGAACTTGTCTGAATTGCTGCTGACAATATAGCTTCTAATTGTTCTTCCTAAACAGTGTTTGTTTTTAAAAAAGTAAAAAAAAAAAGACACTGAAATCAGAGGCAGTGAAAGGTGGAAAAATAGCCATGATGCTCAATTGGCTGTAGTCAGAGACAATATAGCACATTTGTAAAATTACAGCACTTGGGAGGATAAGACAGGAGGGTCACAAGCTTGAAGCCACCTCAACAGAGCAGTGAGAAAAACAAAGCAATACCCAGCATTGTGGGAAGGTGGGAAATGCAAACGCCCACAGAAGACTTGTACGCCATGGCCAATGAAACTAACGAGGCAGCTAAGGGAACACGCGCTGTTCGTACTTTCTTTAGGTACTGAAGTCTAGGACACAAGCACTCCCCCTGAGCTATATATTCTCAGTAAGTCCTTCTTATTTTAAGATAGTCTCATGAAATTATACAAGCAAGCCTTGTACAAATTACTTTGTGGCCCAGACCAACTCTGATCTTGTTATATCAGTAGCTAGGATTATATGATTGCATTGCCAAGCCCAGCTCCATTTGTGACTTTTTAAAAAGGTGTTTTACTGGCATGTATGTACATGTAAGATAAATTACACTCTGTGCCAATAGTAGTCAAAAGAGGGCATCAGGTCCCTTGGAACTGGAGGTACAGATGGCTGTGAGCCTCCATGGAACTGAACTTTTGGTCCTCGGCACGAGCAACCAGTGTTCTTAACCACTGAGCATCTCTCTACCTAAGTTTAGAGGACATGGAAGCCAAATCCAAGACCATGGCAATAGATCCTGGAACATGAGGCTACAGAATGGGCAAAAAAATATTCAAAAGAAAGAATAAAGTTAAATGTCTCACTTGACTTAAACTGGAAGGCTGAATATCAATAAGTCTTGGTGAGAGGAGACCAGCAACAAGACATCGATTATAACTATCAGGAATGACTTCATTAAGAGTTGGTCCTGATTTCTTTAAAAATGTCAAAGTCTGTAATAGATAAAGAAATTAGCCCAACCAACATCAATTCAAATTTAACTTAAGAAATACTTTACACTTAAAACTTGAGTACAACTTAAAATATCTATGGGAATACTGAAAACCTGACTAAACTGTATGATCAGGTAAAGGGGCTCATAGTTTCCAAATGCAATGATATCAATAAGACACAACCACAGTATTTTCAGGAGTTGCAGACAAACACATTTGTGTTTAGTGAGAGATTTGCACTTAATACAACCACAGCCACTATGTGTTCGGCTGACTGCCAACTAAAAGGTCTTCACATGGCAAACTATTCTTACATCATTCTGTCAAATTTGTATTATTTCTCAGAAGAAACAAGCAGCCCTGCCAGGCTATTACACAAAAGGGCAGGCTGCAGTTGTGGGGCAGTCTAACTCCAGCAGTTAGGGGCCCAAGCAGATCTCTGTGAACTGCAAAAAGCCATTGCTATATTGTGAAACCCCATCTCCAAAACAAGCACCTAGAAGACGCAATAAGGCACTGACCTATTCACTTTTTCTTTGAGTTCAAGAAGAAGATGGCATCCAAAAGCTGCTAAAAACAGTTTAATGACTCTTCTAGCAAGCTATCATTACAACTGAAGTTATTAAGATGCTAAACTCAAAAACCTAGCAGGAACTACTATTTAAGATGAATTAGCTTATACATACAAATACCAGGAAAGTTTTAATACATGAACCATCTATATTCTAATATGTAATTCTAGCACACACTCAGCATGTTAATTCATACATACCTCCTTCTGAAATCCAGTACAAGTTACATGAATAACTCCAGAGTTTAACAAACAAGTGGCATCTTAAAAAGAAAAAAGAATTAAATTTTTTAATTAAATGTTTACTGCAGGTAATTAAAATTTTATATTGAATAAATCAGCCCCCTCTTTAAAAACAAAACAACAAAGAAGGGTCTTACTGTGTACACTTGGCTGCCTTAAAGTCTCAAAGATTCTCCTGCCTCTGCTGGGATTAAATATATGCACCAAGCACATTGGACAAGAATAAATTCCTTTTTATTTTCCCCCTCAAGACAGGGTTTCTGTGTACTCTACACTTTGTACAGACTAGGCTGTCCTCAAACTTAGAATTCTGCCTGCTTCTGCCTCCAAGTGCCAGGACTAAAGGCTCGTGCCACCACTGCGCAGCAATTATAAATTCTTTATGAGATAGCAACCAACTATTACTAACATATTAACTGACATTTTCTTAAAAACTCAAAATTTATAAATATACTGTAGTTCTCAGGTACATATAAATATGTATCAAAGCTATGTAAGTTATAAATGATAATGAACTATGAACAGATGATACTATGTATAAAATAAACTAAGCCAACTGACATACTACATTTACACATTTTTCTCAAAAATTTATAAAAATACATACCAAAATTAAAAGTGCTTGGGTTAAAAAACTGCTCTGGAGGTGGATAGGAAGGAGGAACCCCTCGAGTTAAACTTCTCTCATGCACTAGTATGTCTAGGATGTGATGTGGAGAAGTCCTACTCACAACCGAATCCAATGACCACAATGCAAAATAAGAGCAATTATGCAGAGATTCACCCGATCTAAAAGAAAAAGTTTCAAAGCATTGAGACACTATCAGCTATACATAACAATATCTAAGGGAGAAGGGGATGAAAAAACACAGTAATCATACCTTAAAGAATCAGGCATTTGTGCATGATACCAACGATTTATGTCAAAAAGTCCTAAATATACAGAAGGCTTTCCCTGTCCGTACATAGTCACTTGCCAGGTAAAGACAGAAACACTAGTATCAGGAGACAGAGCTGAAAGAAAAAAAAAAAAACAAAAAACCCAGCTATTTTTCAAAAACAGAATAAAGAACCTACATACAATCACAACAAAATGACAGTAACATTTAATTCATATTTCAGTAGACTTATGAAAACCATTTCCGTCACTGGAGTCTTACAACCTGACATTCCTCTTTAGATATCACGAAGTTCTCATCAAAAGGTTTTATCTTAGCAGGGCAGTGGTGGCGCACGCCTGTAATCCCAGCACTTGGGAGACAGAGGCAGGCAGATTTCTGAGTTCTGGTCTACAAAGTGAATTATAGGACAGTCAGGGCTATACAGAGAAACCCTGTCTCGAAGAGAAAAGAAAAAAAAAGAAAAAAAGGTTCTATCTTTACTTGTTTCCAGTTAATACTTTAGAACTTTGAGACAATAGACTACAAAGTGATTTCAAAGATAGCAGACAGCTAGCACTATCTAATACCCACAATGGACATCTTAAAGCACTGCAGTTTAATTCTTTAGAGGAACTGAGTTGAGAAAGGCAAAACAAATGCAAATACTTAGACCATGGCTGTGGAATGGCACCAGAAGGGGCCTTAGCAGGAAGAGAAAAGTAAAAACCTCAGATACCACTAATGGCAACTGGAAAAGGACGCTATGGACAGGGAGTAAGAAGGGAGATGGCAGGTTAAGTTCTAGATGTAAACACAGAACCACAAGTTTAAAAGTGGGAACTATGATATAGGGCATCTCTGGGATAAATGAACTTACTAAAAGACACAATCTCTGACACTCTTTTAATCCTTATAAAAGGCATAAATTATCATTTCATCTATAGAAGAAGCAGGACTCAGAAATGAAAAACCGACAAAGGTTACCACTAAAGAAAAGAATGGAAAACAAATCAATGCTGAACTTATCTATCCCTGGGATCTTTACTCTGAAAGGAGTACTAAAAGAAAAAAAAAAGAAAGAAAATAACATGGGGTAGGGGTTGGGGGAACACAGTATGGTTCAAGAAAGAAAACAAAATAACAACAAAAAACACAAAGGAGAAAAACATCCAAAGACATCCAAATTACACTAATTAAAATGGAGACCATCTTTGTGTTGAATTTGATTCAAACACAGGGTCTTTCAGTAGCTGATGCAATCAGTTCTTCAGTTCTGTACAGTTATCCAGAGAGCAACAAGACCTAAAAGCCTGAATAAATGACATACACAGGGCCTTAATTTTCAATTGTCAGAAATATTAATTCTAGAAATCTGTCATAAATCTTAATCCATCACACAAAATAAGAGTACTTTTAACCAACCTTCTCTCATACTTTCTTCTCTGTCACCATGAGACGGATATCTCTCTATACTCTGGCATCCCAATAATTTGGTATTACTAGTCTGTCCCCTTAAGGGGAACATGCCACCTGCTAGATCCAGTGTATATCTTTCTTCGCAGTATTCCAATCCCTGCAACATAAAATATGCAGAAACTTTAACACTATTCTAAGTGTTCTAAAATGAAATATTCCCACGCTAAAAGTTTTCCCACACAAACGCTTTAAGAGAACCAATCACTCTGAAAGCTATACCAAGCTAGATATATGTGCTCAAAAATAATCACCAATAAATGTTGTAAAAGTTTTCTAAGACATGGGAACATTCATACATTAGTAGCTACAGTATAAACTGAATTACCCTAGAGGCCAAAAAATCTATTTCTGCATTCTCATGTAAGAGAATGTTTAAAGTTTTTTTGTTTTAAGTTTTGCTGAGACAAGATCACTCTACATAGCCTGGCTGTCTTAGATCTTGCCTTGTCTCAAAAGAATGAATATTAATTCTTAATCTAAAGAGAATCTTCTGCTCAATAAACAAAAATAGTTTTACCTACTTCCCCCTTAAGTCAGGGTCTCATTGGGTAGCTCTGACCATCCTGAAACTCACTATGTGGATAAGGCTGACCTCCAGCTCACAGAGATGTGCCTGCCTCTGCCAGGTGCCAGGATTAAAGGCCATGTGCCACTACAACCAGCTGAAAATTTCCTCTTAATCTGAGTCCCTTAAGAGCTAATAAAAGGCTAAAATATTCCCCAGAAAAATTTATAATCATTAGAGTTCAAAGATTCCCTAACACCCATCCAGATACTTAAACACAAAGTTCTGAAAGCCTGTTCCAGAGTTGATAAAAGTTAGCTGTTAATAACTCTTTTTTAACACTGGAAATATCAGTAAGAAAAGCATGTATCTGAGCATTTTGATGCATACACCCTGAAGTGCTTGGTATATCACAACAAAGTTAGGAGTGTCTCTCCTGGGTATTACAATAGGTAACAAACTTGAACCTAGTCCAGCTTCTCTGCTATGGGGAAATACTAGAAAAAGTTAAGAGTGCTGCCAAGAGCAAACCAGGTGAAAACCATTAGAAAGCTCAGGCCACTACTGTTTCTTCCATTAATAAATAATACAGGATTAACTCGAAGGGAAGAGTAACAATACAATAAACGAGAACCAAATAGAAAAGTGGATAACAGACTAATAACCACTTACCTCATATAAGATTTGCCCCGATGCCAAACATTTTCTATCACCGAAGGCCAGCTGAAGCAGATGCAAACTCAAAACATCCCCTTCACTGAAGAAAGAGAAATTAACTCAAGACACTAAAACATGCAGCTTACATCTTATCCTCCCAATTTTTTACATTAACACAGAATGCATGTGGCAAACTGCAGCTGTATTTTTTTTGTATAAAATGTAATTAATGTAGTATGTAGGATAGTCTACTGCAATTTTTAACCCAATATTCTTTCTCAGATATTCCTCCTTCAATAAGTGTATTTTAGTTACATCCATGGCTACCTAAAGACATCAGCTGTATTTCCTACCTTCCTTTACACTAAGTCCTGGCCAAAAGTAATATGAATAGATGATCCCATGGCAGCTACAAAGAACTTACCTTTAAAGACATGTCCTCTACACTGACTTAAAAAGATCCAGCCCTACACAAGAATGGGACTTTACAACAGGATATGAAGTAAAGGCACCAAGTGAATCAGATACAATGTGCACACAGCACAAGGTGTAATACCACCAAAGTATCTGGAAGTGGTAATATAATTCAAATATTTCAAAAGAAACAAATTGCTGCAGTTTGACTCCTTTACTGCTACATCCTCAGCCTTAGGAGTTGAATTCTTAGAACTGCAGGCATACTGACCTATCTTGTGTGGACTGAACAGCCCATAAATAACAGCAGTTACGAGGATCATTCTCAGGCTCTTGAAAGACAACTGCATAGACAGGAACCCTTCCGCCTTCCAATTGTGTATAGTATCTAGAACAAAATAATACTTGCTTATTTTCAAATGAAAACTATTTTAGGGGGAAAAAAGTACCTTATGTAAAACTTTGGGTTAAGGAGAAACTGTTTTACAGTTCCCTAAATTCAGTATTCTGGGGGATATACCTTCAAACACACAACAAGACAGGATAAGATCATACCATACTAGCTGTATGTATACATGTATACACTTACTAGCTTCTAAGAGTCACACCAATGCACACCATATGGGCTCATTTCTTACATCATGTTCACAAGAGACAGAGAACCTGCCATGACATTCCAACTCAACCATGTGGGAATTTGGTCATCACTGATGTTTGTTTGCTCTTTCAGAGTCTCATGTCACCCAGGCTGCTCTAAGATTTGCTATGTAGCTGAAGCTGGCCTGAACCTCCTAATCCTTCTCCTCAGTCTCCATCTCTCCAGTGCTAGTGATAAGATGGCACTTATTTTTGCCCAGCTATCACTTGGTTTAAAGTCAATTTTCTACAATAGATAAAGGTCTATGATGGCTCAGCCTGTAAATCATGTGCTACCACTTGCGGTGGCCTAAAATCTGTCCCTAGGATATACACGATATAAGGAGAAGAGATCCTTGCAAGTCATCGTAATCACCAATGCACATGGACACCCCCACCTCAGCACCCCACACAACTAAAAAATGAACAAAAAAGGCAATGAGGAAGAAACTAGAGTTTTTGTAATCAGCCTTAAAAGCATAATAAATATTAGAGAAAGCAATGCTGTATATGTAACAATGTCCCAGATGCTGTTAGCAGCAATTCAAAAAAAGCAAAGCTAATAAAGGGCTACAATGAAATAGAACAGAGAAGAATAGCCTGTGACAAAGAAAAAATACCAAGAAAGCATGCCAATATACCTGGGGGGAGGGGCGGAGATAAAGGATAAAAAATTTGAAAACTTAAATGTCAAATGGGCATGGCCTATCTCTTAACTAAAAATCCAGTGTTTAATCTGCTGCTTTTTTCTTTTTCTTTCTTTCTTTCTTTCTTTTTTTTTTTTTTTTTGTTTTTTTTTTTTCGAGACAGGGTTTCCCTATGTAGCCCTGACTGGCCTCAAACTCAGAAATCCGCCTGCCTCTGCCTCCTGAGTGCTGGGATTAAAGGCGTGTGCAACCACTGCCTGGGTTCCCTGCCTTTTTCAATATTATCTACTGCTTTACTTCCTTCCATACAAGTTTCAATTAAATTATATTAAAGGAAAATTTTGGCAGCATAAAAAAATAAACTTACCAAGTATTCAATAATTGATTTAAAAAATACCAAGAACATTTAAGCTGTTGCTTTTAATAGATTAGAGGCAGCAGAGTCCTCAAAGAACTCAAACACATGCAGCTTATCTAGTCATACTTGATCAGCAAATGGGTCTTTCCTTCGTTCTGGGCTATGGTTCTCTGTAAAGTGAGTTCAATGGACCCTGCTTTACTCCCCACTCTCCAATCTTGATCCTTTACTCAGATGCTTTATAAACTGAGTCACCCTAAATTCGTATGCTAAATAATTTCCCTATCAAACAATGACTTAATTCAATAAATTACTCATACCATCATTTTCCTTATACCAATTTAAAATAATTGATACATTATATTTAAAAGAAATGATTAATCAACAACTAAGTGAAAAAAATTATACTTACTCTCTTTTCATGCTTTTCATGTTCCAAAGTGCTAAGTAGCCGTCAGAAAAACCCACAGCAAGCTGATTTGTCCTGCTGATGTAACTGAGAGTAGAGACGGCTACTCCTGACGGGCTTACTAACTGGAAACATAGGTGGCGCCCCTCTCTCATCACACTCTCTCTGATGTGTGGGACTTCAGCTGGGATACCAGTGATAACTTCAAGGTCTAAACCCAAAAACACAAGATTAAAAAACTAAGTTTGGGCCAGCAGAATTCAATTCCTACGTTCCATGTAAAGGTGTATACTAAAGAATGTCAAAGACGGCTCACTGGATAAGACACCTGCCACTGAGGATAATGATCTGAGTTCAATTCCTGGGACCCACATGGTACAAGGAGAGAAGCATCCAAGTTGTCCTCTGACTTTCCATGTACACCATGACAGACATGTCCCCTCATACATATATACACCATATACACATGCACACAAAATATGTGATTTTAAAATAAAACCAGGATGAAGAACCGAATCCACAAAGATGTTCCCTGACCTCTACACGTGTACACAACTCCAGTTCCTAGAGTACCCATCTTCAGACCTCCACAGGCACCAGGTGTTTATATGAAAAACTCATACACATAAGAATAAATAGGTCCTATTAGTACATTTTTCTTGAGAAAGAGTCTTATTACATAGGCAGAGCTGGTCTGGGGCTTTACAGACAGACTCCATCCATGTGACCCTGAACTCATGATCCTGCTGCTTCAGCCACCCACGTCCTAACACTTTTCAAGGTCTATTTTAGTCTATCTACACACCAATAAAATAACTTGACTTAATCAAGAGGACTAGAATGCCCAAGTACACATAAAAAAAAAATTCTATATGAAACAATTGGCCATTTAAAAATAAAAAACAATCCAGATCTCTGAGTTTAAAGCCAGCATGGTCTATAGAGCAAGTTCCAGGACAGCTGGGGCCACACAGAGAACCAATATCTGGAAAAACCAAAAATTCTATTACACCACAACACTGAAATGCTAAGTTTTTGTTTCCCAGTAACAAACAGATGAATTACCTGATGCCTCTACTTCATTCTGACTGCATGACAAGTCATCCAAACACAGATCAATAAGAAGAATCTGTCCAATGTCAGTTACCACAGCAGCCACGCCAAAAAGCCATCGAAGACTTGAATGTAAATGCTGGGTACTTGCACTGGCTCCTCCATGGTTAATTATAGGCTCAATAGCTGTTACCTAGGATCCAGAATGTGATTAGAAGCTAAATCAACTGTACAACAAGTAAGATTTTATATTGGGGCAGGATAGGAACTTGAACAGTTAAATGAAACATAGAACCATAATCTGCACAACACTTATGAATCTAAGTAAACAGTGAGACTCTCAAATACACTACAAAATTATGCTATTATTCAACATGAAAATTAACCAATGTTTACTCACAGCTTAGTCTATGCTAGTCATTTGCTAGCTGGCTCATTTTGTTTATATAATCTTTTTACTGAATTATATGCAATTATCTGTTTAAAGAAGTGGATTGAAGCTTGAAACACAAACTTAAAAATCATAAAATTCTTAAGTACACCACTCAAACCAATACTGTTTTAGTTTAGAGCTCATAAGCAGCCAATTCAGAATTATCCAATGTAAGAAGAGTAATCTAATCATTTCAGAAAATTTTATTTACCCTTCTGTGATGGTCTGAATAAGAATGGCCCCCATACATCAGAATGTTTAGTCACCAGGCAGTAGAACTGTTTAAACAGATTAGATGGATCCAAAAGCCATGACCCTAGCCGGGCAGTGGTGGCGCACACCTTTAATCCCAGCACTTGGGAGGCAGAGGCAGATGGATTTCTGAGTTCGAGGCCAGCCTGGTCTACAGAGTGAGTTCCAGGACAGCCAGAGCTACAGAGAAACCTTGTCTGGAAAAACAAAAACAAAAAACAAAAACCCCACAAAACAAACAAACAAACAAACAACAACAACAAAAAAGCCATGACCCTGTTGGAGTAGGTGTGGTCTTGAGATTTCAAAAAGCACTTGATAGGCTCAGGTTCTGTCCCTGTTCTGTCTCTCTGCCTGAGAATTGGGATATAGCTCTCAGCTACTTGCCCACCATGCCTGCCTGTTGCCATGCTCCTGGCCGTGATTATAATGAATTAAGCCTCTAAGACTGTAAGCAAGCCCCCAATTAAATGTCTTCTAAGAGTTGCCTTAGTCATAGTGTCTCTTCATAACAACAGAACACTGACTAAGACACTTTTCAAATTACATAACAGCAAAAGTACACACACCCCAGACAAGATGTCTGTTATATTTTTATCAAAGCGGATAAAACCAGGGCTGGAGAAATGTTTAGCTATCCTTCCAGAGGTGTAGGGTTCAATTCCCAGTATCCAAGATAGCTAACAACCATCTGTAACTTCAGTTCCAGCAGATACAATGCCCTCTTCTAGCCTTTGTGGTTACTGCTTACACAAAGCACACAGACATACACGGGCAAAACAAATATTACTTAAATTTCAATATATTTTAAAAGCTGGGCACCAACTCTCTTTAAAATCTGCTTTTTTTTCCCCTTAAGATTGGGTCTCACTATGTAGCCCTAACTTACTTTATATTCATAGATGAGGCTTGCCTTCAACAAGAGACACCCCCCACCCCTGTCTCCCGAATGTTAGGATTATATGAATGCATCACCATGTCTGCTCATCTTAAACTTGAAGGGGCCAGTAAAATGGTTCAGACAGTAAAGCTACTTGCTACCCATGATGCAAGCCTAACAACCTAAATTTGATGTCTAGAACCCAAGGAAAGGGAAAGGAAAGGTCTGAGTACCACAAGTTGCCCTCTGACCACCACATGAGCACATGATGTATGTACATACACACACATACACACACACACACACACACACACACACACACACACACACACACACCTAAATAAAAAATTTTGAACTTTATAGTGAAGGTTATAATTACATGAAAATACATTGTTAATGTACAATTCAATGAGTTTTTAAGGTATGCACGTCTTGCCAGCTTTCAGCCTGAAAAGCAAAACTATCAAGGTATCTTAAATAGTACATACCCTTCCAGGAAGAACAACTGCTTTGACCACTCTTGATATACCAAGGTCATAAAGACAAAGAACGCTCCCGTCTGCTTCTTCCAATCCTATTAACAATCCAGTCCTCTTATGCCAAGAGAATTCTTTCACTGCAAGGACCACAGGAGGCTGTTCATTTACTCCACTGAATCTATAAGCAGATAACCGCTCTCCTGTTAGGGAGTTTACAACTTCAAGTTGTGGACCACAAGCTAAACATGCTAGTCCATTTTTCCCTATGGGGGGAAAAAAAAAACATTTACTTTATTACACAAAGTATTGTCCCTCCTAAATTGAAAGCAGCACATTTATAGAACACAGTGTAATTCAAAATAAACAAACAAAATAAAATAAAAAATAAAAAGCAACTCCAGCAGTAAAAGCATGCAGTAAATACTCATCACAACTCAGAGGGACATAAAGTAACCTCAAGCTTAATGTAGTTTAACTTGTCTAAAATCACAGTTAAAGTTACCACAAGCATATACAAGCAGATCCCAAGACCAGGTATTATGGGACACCCTGGATAGCCCAACACTTCAGTGGCAGCAAGAGCTACTAAATATGAACTGTCCAAGGTGCTAGGGGTCACAAGCTTAGCTGCTGTTTAACAACAGAAACTATCAGGATTCCTTTCTCCTAATTCTAAACAAATTGTTTTCTTCTGTCTTTAAAGTTGCTGGATAGTCCAAAGCAGGTACATAACTAGCTAATTTATTGTTATCTAGCCACTAAGCAAAACAAAACAAATAAGAAGACAAACAAAAAGGACAAGAGAGCAGAGTAGATACCGTGAAATGGTACACATAGTCTCTGTGAAAAGAATGGACTGACTAGTTTCATCTTACAGACAGAATATGATTTGCTTATTGATGGGTAATGAAGAATGGTACAAAAAATAAGCACACACCCTGAACTGGACATGATGGCGTACACATGTAATCCTGGCACTTAAGAGACAGGAGGAGAATGGAATTATATAGTAAGACTTTTTGTCTCAAGGAAGAACAAAACTCAAACCAAACAGATCCTACATTTTCTCATGAGCAACTAGCTGAATGAAAAGTAACTTTACTACTACCATGGAGACAACCATTACTGTATAACAATTTTCTTCTAATAAAAACCCTATCCCCAGAGGAGGTGGGATCCTTGATGCCTCAAAGTAAAAGTGTACACAGTTGGGAAAGCTTCAACTTCCAAGAGTCATGGGGGTACCTCCTGTTGGGAGGAGACTCTACCAGAACTGACAAAAGTCTCTATGGGCAAAAGGCACTAAAAACCCCAGGGGAGCAACTTTCATGAGTTACCATCCATGTTGGGGATTGTTTTTCAATGGTGGAGCTGCCACTGCATCACCCCTTTTCCTGAAGAAGCCCTCACTCATACTCCTGGTTTGTCAAGCTGGACTCTGATGTAATTGTTACTTTGGTCTGCTGTGAGTTCTGTATCTAGGTGAAGCAGTAAGTTCTGTTTCCCCAGGAGAAGCCTCACACAAAAGTCATTCATCCAGATAGATAGATGGCTAAATACAATAGCTTATAGTTGAAGGATACTATATACTGTTTATGGAAATAGCGAGACACGACACAACGGAGACCCAAGCTCCATTTATCTTTGTACTAGGATCACATTAACCTTTTTTTATTCTCAGCTACACAAAATAATACCTACTTAGAAAAGTTTTCTACCTTCTTCAATAAAAAGGCTGTCATGGTGCCTAACAAAGCACCATTATTACTTTTAATTCAAGACAACAGCACTATAAAAAGGTAGATAAAAGATCTGTAGCCAGGCGTGGTGACATACACCTTTAGTCCCAGGACTCAGAAGGCAGAGGCATTCAAATCTTAAGAGTTCAAGGCCAGCTTGGTCAATGTGATGAGTTCCAGGACAGACTGAGCTACAGTGAGACCTAGTCTCAAAAATTAACAGAAGGAAAAAGAAAAAGATGTTGTATCACCATACAAAAGCTATATAATAAGGTCTTACTCAATGAGATTCCTTTTTTTCACGTCCATAGGTAGAGAAAGATGCAATGCTATTCCATTAGGATGACAGCCAGTCAGGAACACTAGTGGACCTGTGTACTGTGGGGCTCACAAGAACAATCTTAGCACACCTGCAGTACCAAGGCTGTCTGTCACTTACGCAGTCTCTTCTCTAGCAGGACACGAAGTAACAAGAAGCAGGCAGAGGAGCCATTGCAGTGATGTATCCCTATCTATTTAGAAAAGTGATCAAGATGACAAGAAACCAAAGCTGACTGGAAAATGGAGTGAAAACTAAAGTTCCCCTAGAGGAAAAAAGCATGCTAGACATTCTAGACATGTGCTACATGCAAACAAACAAATCTGAAAACCAAAACCCAAAACACCTAAGGCCAGGATTTGTTGAAAAAGGAAAAACCAAGCCTGAAGAGATGGTTGAGTGGTTATGAGCACTCACTGTTCTTGTGATGACCTGGGTTCGGTTCCCAGCACCCATCTATCATTTCTAACTCTTGTTCTAGGACATCTGATGCCCTCTTCTGACCTCTAAGGGCACTGTATCCATAAGGTACACACACATATTAAATATGCAGGCAAAACACTTATAGGCTGTCATCCTAATGGAACACTTATAAGCATAAATCTTTATAAAAATTAAAAAGAAAACCCAACCTGTGCAAATACTTTTTTTTTTTTTTTTTTTTTTTGGTTTTTCGAGACAGGGTTTCTCTGTGTAGCCCTGGCTGTCCTGGAACTCACTTTGTAAACCAGGCTGGCCTCGAACTCAGAAATCCACCTGCCTCTGCCTCCCAAGTGCTGGGATTAAAGGCATGCGCCACCACGCCCGGCTGTACAAATACATTTTAAGAATTTAAAACATCTTACAAATTTATAAGCCAGATAAGATTTCATATTTATATGACTACTTACTGTGTCATTAAGCATCCCATAGTAAATATGACTCCAAATTTTTTGACATCATAGTAAATGGCTTTTTAAAAACAGGATTGAGCCGGGTGTGGTGGCACATGCCTGTAATCCCAGCACTTGGGAGGCAGAGGCAGGCAGATTTCTGGGTTCGAGGCCAGCCTGGTCTACAGAGTGAGTTCCAGGACAGCCAGGACTACACAGAGAAACCCTGTCTTGAAAAACAAAAACAAAAAAAATCAGGATTGATTTTCAGCCAGGCAACAGTGGCACAAGCCTTTAATCTCAGTGCTTAAAAGGCAGAGGCAAGTGGATCTCTGAGTTCGAGGTTAGCCTAGTCTACAGAGTAAGTTCCAGAAGAGCCAGGGCTAAACAGAGAAATCCTGTTTTGAATGAATGAATGAATGGATTTCCAGGCTGACCTGGCACCTTCAATCCCATCACTTATAAGGCAGATGCAGGCATGTGGATCTCTGTGAGTTCCTGGTCAGCCTAGTCTACAGAGAGAGCTCCAGGCCAGCCAAGACTACACAGAGAAACTCTGTCTCAAACAAACAATCCCCCAAAACAACAACAAAAATTTTTTTTCAGGCTGGTAAAACAGCTTAGTGTGCTAGAATCCATGTTTCAGAGGACAGAACCACTCTGACAAGATGCCCTCTGACCTCATAGAATGTGTGATTTCCTCTTCCCCTCCCCAAAACCAAATAAATGTGTATGTAACTTTTCTCATTGGATGTTTTGGAGACTCCTGGCAAATGACCAACTATCTTCTAATATGAATCTAGCATTACACTGTACATCTATTACACTTTGATATATTGTTTCTTCATTCTTAAGTTGCCGGGATATCCCTTTTGGTTTTGGGTATTTATCCAGTTTTTTGTTTCCTTTGCCATTTTTTTCTTCTTTCACATAGAGAACAAAATATGCCTATGTAAGGAATCTACATGCCCTTGGCCCTCAAAGGCCAGCTGCAGGTAGACTCCTGGTATTTAATACATCCTAACAATACTGAACTAAAAGCTCCCTTTGGTTTCTACTAGCTGGCTCAAGGAAGCATACTGTCCTGTTTTATCACTTTCTACCCTATGTATTAGTAGCATAACAGCTTAGTTTACATAACCTTGCTTTATATTCAACTAAAATAAAATTTATAATAACTATTCTAACTTCTTGCAAGGAAATGTTTTTTAGAACTATTAACTTCTTCCCAGATAAGAAAACGAGGGCTCCTCTCTGTGCAGGTATGGCATATGCATGCACCAGAAGTGTGCAGGCCAAAGGAAAGTACTGGGTGTCCTGCTCCGTTCCCTCCAAACAAGGTCTTCCACTGAACTTGGAACTAGGACGGCGGCAGACAAGCCCCAGTGACTCTTTTTGTCCCCACCACACATGGCGCTGGGGTTACAGATGTATGGGTAGATGTGTAGTTGCAAGTGTTCATGTGAGGCCAGAGGCTAACCCTGGGTGTCTTTTAAGGTTCTCCTCCACCCTACTGTTGGGACTCTTTCCCCATTCTGACTACACTGGTAAGTAAGGCCTTTCAAGTCTACCTCCTCCCGAGCAACTCTGGGGTTAGATAGGAACCACTACACTTGCTTTTACATACCTGCTGCAGATTTGCAACTCAGGTTCTCATGCTTACAGTAAACACTTTACTGAGTTATCTTCCCATCTCATTTGAGTTTTTAATAAGAAAAAAAACTAGAATCCACTGTCCCATAAATTTACTAATTCCAGAGCATAGTTTTACATTCATAGTTACACGTACTGTATAAGTATATTCTACCTAGGTTGTTTTATTTTTTTAATGAAACACACACACACACACACACACACACACACACACGTATATATGTATATATAGCAAACCAAATTGGTAATTTAAAAAAACATTTTGGAATGTAAACATAGAATATAGAAAATAAAAATTAAAAAAAAAAAAACATTTATTTTACTTAAAGGTGGGTGTGTTTATCTCTGTGAGGATATGAGACTGCCTATGGAAGCCAGAAGAGGGCTTTAGATCTCTTGAGGCTGAAATTATAGGTTTGTGAATGGTTGACCATCCCAGCTCCAGTCTTCACAATTAAGCAACAAGTGCTGTGAACTGCTATGCATAACTCTGTGTAGTACAATTAAGCTAAACCTAGGACTGAATAGGGCCAGGCAGCAAGTGTCTTACCACTGAGCTCTCATGTCAAATTAGTGTATCTCCGGCAATGTGACCTACCTGCAGCAAATTTCCCACGCAGCACGGACTCTAAAGTTATCTCATCTTCTCCGAGAGCCTCAATAGTCACTTCTGGGAACGGCAGGAGATCACTGGTCACTTGAGCTGTCAAGTCTTGCATAGTTCCACTGTAAATATTTTAAAAATACAATAATTATGATTATTTGTTCTACTCTACAGTACATCTCACTATTTCTAGTCGAGACGAAATGTTGAGGGAAAACTAGTCGAGACGAAATGTTGAGGGAAAACAAGCCACATACAGAAATAAAGTAAACTAAGTATAAATGCACAGGCCCAATGTAGTCTCGTTATAAAATTTGGTTTCCTAAGAAAACACTTCTTTCAAGCAGCCTCTGAAAGCACTCCCAACGCCTCCCGAGGCTGTCCTTCATTCCCACACTCTGTGAGAACTGCCTCCGCGTTATTCGCCTTACTGCCCAACCTTCAGAGAGCAACAGCAGACAGGTAAACACGGGGAATGGCCACATTTAGAGTTACCTCTTTTCTACACTTCATTCCTTTTCTTTTTTGTGCTGGGAACCAAACCCAGTACTAAACTATTATCTTCAACCCTATAAAGTTGGTTTTTCAGTAAAAACAAAAAAACTCCATAATGTCCAGATTCTCCAAAAACCACAAAAATCTAATCTGATACCTATCTTTTATCGGACAGAAAAAAATCTAAATTATCTTTAATTTCCAATATAAATAAGACTAAAATCTCTATACAACTTCTGTTGAAAATAACCAAAAAGGAGGACTGGAGAGAGAGCTCAGCTGCTCAGAACATCTGCTGCTTTGGGGGAAGGCACAGGTCTGGTTCTCAGTACCTACATGGTGGCGGCTCACAACCACCAACTCCAGTTCCAGGGAATCCAATGCCCTCTGGCCTCCACAAGCACCAAACATGCAGCATGCATGTGGTTAATACAGACAGACAAAAGACTCATACACATAAAATAAGACCAAAATTTCTGGTTAAATATAAAAGCATCTTTCTGGAAAAAAAAAAAACAGATAAAAAGCAGAGAGGACAGGGAAGGGAGAAAGGGGAGAAGATGGACAGACAATAAGAATTCTGCAAGACAAGCTGGCTTTGGTCTTAAATATTAACTATCAACTCTAGCCCTTGTGACCCCATCTTGTTTAATGTACTCTTCTGAGTTGCAAAGAGGCTGACTCTTCAGGCTAGACATGAAGAGACCTATACTCTTGGTATTTGGGAGACAAAAATGAGTAACTGCCATGCCAGTTTGGTCTGGACCAGCCAGTGACGGACAGCAAGACCCTAGCTAAAAGTAAAGCTGTGTCCTAAAACAGCCTAATGCAAGCCTACACTGTCAGAACTGCTATACACGGCCACTGAAACTGCTGCTTCAGTAACAGCCTCAATGTCCACTTGAAAAGCAGCAAGACTAAGTTTAATGTAGAAGGGTAAAATACAGTAAAAGAATTCACAGTCAAGATTCATAAATTACAAAAAACGGGAAGACTGGGAATAGAAAAACAGGGGGAAAGACTACGTAGGCTGGAGTGAAACCCAATCTGAATTGGCCAAGAATTTGCAATTAGAAAAAAGGAAGACAGAGCTTTTCTATGTAGAACTGACCTCAAACTGTCAGACATCCCCCTGCCTCTGCTTTTTGAATGCTAGGATTAAAGGTGTGTACCATTTCATACTGCCACAATAAATTTTAAGATATAATTTTAAAATCCCACAATATCCAACTTCTTCTTCTTCTCTCTCTCTCTTTTTAAGTTTTTTCGAGACAGGGTTTCTCTGTATAGCCCCGGCTGGCCTCAAAACTCAGAAATCTGCCTACCCCTGCCTCCCAAGTGCTGGGATTAAAGGCGTGCGCCACCACTGCCCGGCTGCTTCTCTTACTTTTTAAGGTATCACTGTTTCATTATGAAGAGCAAAACTTATAAGGCTTTAAAAAAACTTATAAGGCTAAGAAACTTAAACAAAATACCATAAACCAGTTTTTAAAGTGAAATACACATAGTCCCAAAGTAACTGAATTCTACTGACTAAAAACAAAATTCTACACCTAGCCATTAAGTAAGTATCTAGTCTAAAACCAAGTGGGCAGTCTTTCACTCTTAATCCAAACAACCACCTACAGCTTTACTTTTTATTGAGTTTTTGGTTTTTTAGACAGCACTTCCTATCTCCTGGTCTTGAACTCCTGCTTTCTGCCACCATTTGTCACCTACTATGACTACCTTTCCTGGTGCCTTAAACAATGTGCTGGAAAGGACAGACCCCAAGGGCAGGGAAGATCTCCGTTCTGACCTCCAGGTTACATTCTAGAAGAAGGCATTCATAATCACAGTATCAGACACAGGAATAAATGCTACAATAGAGATACATACACTGAAATCCTAACAACTGAGATTTGAGAGAGGGGGGGGAGAGGGAGAGAGGGGGAGAGAGAGAGCGCGCAAGCGAGCAGGGCTGTGGTGGTACAGAGTTAGTTAGAGGCAAGATTTGAAATGTGAGAATTTTAAAACGTTAAACTGGCATGCCTCAAAATATTCAACACCTTTTCAAGACTATGAGCCCCAGACTTGTCTTATTCTGTGTGGCTGAAAAAGAAAATCTGTGCGATAAGGCTGCAAAGAACAGACATGCTACAGAGACCTTTAAGCTAACCTAGAGAAGGAACACTTCACTCTTGGATTTATAAAGTTAGGATCTAAAAAGGCTATGTCTTATTAAGTGGAGATTTGTGCTCCAACTTTAAATGTTTACAAAATAATTAGGTTGCCTTACAAACTGGTAACATTTGACTACTAAATTACTATGTGGTTCCCGCCTGCAATCTCTGGGCTGAGGCAAGGACTGAGAAAAATTCAAGGACTGCCTAGCTACAAAGTGATAATTGTCTCTCAAGAGTAAAGAGAGTAGCTCAGAATTAGGTCCCGCACCTAACACATGTGAGGCCACAGACTCAATCCCGAAACTACACATTAAATCACAGAATTTAGTCTTCCCCACAGCACTAGACACCACCACCTGAAATAAGTCAACTCACCCAACAACTTCTGTCTTCTGGGAGGCTGACAGTTAAAGACAGTTCTTAAAGACCACAGATTCTTTAGTATATCAAGAACCAAATTATATTTTCTTCCAAAGAACCCACGCTCTTTTAAAAAAAAATGTCTCCAACTGTCTATTTAAAAAAAAAAAAAAAGCACCAAAACCCAGCCACTTGGTTAGAGCTGGGTGGTGGAGCTCGAACTGAATACGCGCGAGGTTGTAGCTTCGATCACTGGCATCAAAGATAAACAAAAATAACAACGCTCACTTTCCTATAATAACACACCTCTGCCGTTTGCTTTAGGAACCGAAAAACCAAACGATCCCATGCTGGGGACACAACTCAGTGGTGGAGCGCTTGCCTGGCATGTGTGAGGACCAGAATGCGATCCTTCACGGTACCAAAAAGCCAACAAAAGCACCTGTCCCAAACTGACCATGTGTACCTATCAATTCAAAAAGCAGATATAACCGACTCTCCAAAAAGTCAACCAAAGGCAAAAGTAATCGATCCTACAGCTCGCAGATGGGCTCTGGACACGGTTATCTTAAATGTCCTGTACCAGATCCATTCAGTCCTGTGGTCCCGCGTGAAAACTTTTTCCCCCTCCCGCTCAGGACTCACCCGAGCCAAGCACACGACCATGTGGAGCTCAAGCCAACGCAAGAGAAACTCGGAGCGCCCGCGGCTGTCCGCGGGGAACGCCCCACAAAGGTCTCCATCGTCCCGCTACACCGTGACGGCTCGGGGTCTCGAGTCAGACTCGTCCCAGGTGGCGGAGATCCCGCCCACGGGCGCGGGAGACCAGCCGGGAGACTCGACTCTGCGGCCATGTGCCAGCGCCCGCCGCCAAGGTTATGTAACTAACGCCCGAGCGCTGGAACGAGCCGCACCGGTCGCGGCTCGCGGACGCCGCTTCCCCGCGAGGCGGTGGCACGGCCTAGGCCCGGGCCTCGCCGTCCCGGCCGCCCCGCCCTCGGCGCGCGGGCCTTCGGTTCGCCACCCTACCTGAGCCCGCGGGCCAGGCCGCCGAGGGCCCCGGCGTTGCTGCTTCCGTGCGGTCCGTCACAGCATCTCCCGGGAGACACGGCCCGGCGCGCGCCCCCGCCCGCGGAAGCCGCTTCTTGCCTAGTCTCTCGTCGACCCCCTCAGGCCCCGGCAGCGCCTTCGCCCAATCCCGGCTTCGAACTCGTCCCGCCGCTCGCGCCGCGTCCTCCCCGCTGGCGACTCGATTTACTGGGCTGGCACTGCTCGGGCCGCGCTCTGCGCAGTACCCTGGGCGTTCTGCCCGAACCCTACACACACTACCTCTCCGCCGAGGGAAGGATCGTGGCCAGGGCGGGGAGCCGAGCGCAGATCGCGCTGCGGGGCTCGGACTTCTCGCGAGGGTTCCGGACTCAGGCGCCGACTCCGCGGGAATTTTCAAACTTTCCCTACTAGGCCTTTCGGAAAGGGAGAAAAGGGAGACTATGCCGGGAAGAAAGATTCATTTGCTTACCGCAGGGTCTCTCCGCCTTCTAAGATCAGATAGGCAAAAAACTACAAGTCCCACAGAGCTTTGCGCGCTGGGCATGGTGTAGGGCGTGGCCAGCTTTGCCTAGCAAGGACCGGGCCTAATCTGGTGGTGGTTCCTGCTGGCAGCCAACCGATAATCTTTCCTCTGACTGCTACCCTTGCCTCGTATTTTCCGTTCTGCGCTCTCTTCATGGGAAAAAAAATAAAAATTAAAAATAAAAGCACATTTCAGACTTACTGAGAAACTCTTACTCTCATTTTTTTTTCCCCCAAAAAGCAGCGTGCTCAGGTCGCCTAGCCTAATCTTTTGTCAAATATCTGAGGCTGGGTATGTATTCTGCTGGCAGAACACGTACTTGGCATGCACGAAGCTGTAGGTTCCATTAGGCCAAAGCTATGTTTTCTTTCCGATGTGTCAGTAATGAGAGACAAGGAGTTAGACTCCCTAGTAGACAGCCTTGGCGAATTTCCAAAATGGCCAGCTTCTTCCTTAACCTCCTGACTTGAGACAAAAACCTGGCTGCTTTTATCTTCTGATGGACTGGTTGTTCAATAGGTTCAAAGCCTGATCAGAACATGTTACACAACTGTAGTGGACCAATCCACCAACCACCTCTTCTGTCTTCAACCTGACCAACCCTAAAGTAGGTCAGGAAGACTCTACAGAGGTTTTACAATCCCCCAGACCTCAAGAAAACACTGGATTTTTCAGCTTCCCAAATTCCCTTTCTGCTTTGCAGAAGGTCACTTCCCCTGTGTGTTTACTGCGTGCAATGAAAGGCAGAAGCTAATCCTGCTTCTGCCTGTTGTGCTTTGCCTTTTAACTCTTCTATTCCTAAAGTTTTTGTTTGTTTGCTTGCTTGCTTTCGGTTTGTTCTAGACATGGTTTCTCTGTGTAACAACCCTGGCTATCTTGGGGCTCTCTTAGTAGATGGGGCTGGCCTCAAACTCAAAGAGATCCTCTTGCCTCTGTCTCCTGAGCTGTGGGATTCAAGGCATGGACCACCCTTTAATTCTTTTGGCTAGCAGTGAAAACTAATCCAATCACGATCCTTAGACTGTATCATTTCTAGACTGTTTCATTTGGGGCTCATCTTTGGGCTTTCTTCTCTAGACTATCAGAATCTCTCCATGAAGCTAGTCCCAGCACCAAAGAATTTTCAAACAAATAAAATAGACTGTGTCTTTAATACTGAGTTATAAATAAAGGTAAAGAGCATAGGCAGAATCAGGATCTCTGTGTTCAAGATCAGCCTGGTTTCCACAGTAGTTCCAAGGCTACATAGAAAAACCCTATCTCAAAGAAAGAAACAAACAAACAAACAAACAAACAGAAAAGGGAAGAGAGAAGAAGATATTAGGAGGCTTCTTTAATGAGGAAAGCCTGTCTCTGCTACCCCCTCTCTGTATGTTTTTTGAGATGAAGCTGCCTCTTAGAAATATACTGTTTGTGGCTTTTTCTTATTCACAGCAAGACATCAAGGCAAGCTAGTTTGCACAAGGTATTATTCTAAACTGTGAGAGGAAGAGGTTAAAGAAATTTTTGCAGTAAGTGCTGTGTGGTCTGGCTGCTCTGTGGTAGTGAATGGTGTGTGTGAACACTGTCTCATGTCCACCATTGGCCTTCAACTCAGTGTGTGGCCAAGGATGACAGTCGGTGCTGAGATTACAGGCATGCACCCCTTCCCCAGTTTTAGGTGGTTCTGAGGATCACGTGCAAGGCTTCATGAACGCTAAGCAAGTACTCTGCCAATGGAACTACATCCCCCATCCCTCTTTGTTATGAACTAATTTTCTACTTTCAAACAGAAACCTGGCTTTGCCCTACATAAGTGTTGGTTCCTGTCCTTGCCTGCCCTCCTCCTCCATCTACATTCCCATCCTTTGGAACAAAGTTCCTTGGGTGTCAGACTTCTTGGTAGTAAGAAGATGGATTTTCAGCCCAGGAATTCTGCTCATGAGCTTAGTAACAGGGAAACCAGGTGACCTTTGGGGTGTTAGTTCGTTAATCATCTGCCGAGCACAGAGGACTGACACAGATTCTTAAGGCTGAGGTTTAAAAGTCCTAGGGACAGAGTAACTGCAGTGACGGCTCAGCAGTTCAAAGCACTGGCTGCACCTCAAGAGGACCAGAATTGGACTTTTTGTTTGTGTATCCCGGGCTGTCCTGGAAATGGGATTAAGGTCATGTGCCACCATAGTCCAGTCCAGCCCAGCCCAGCCCAGCCCAGCCCAGCGCAGAATTGGATTTCTGGCACACCCATGGTAGCTCACAACCATCTGTCACTTGAGTTCCAGGAATCCAGCACCCTCTTCTGACCTCTACTGGCACCATGTGGTACACCGACATACATACAGGCAAAAATACCTATACATATATGTTACGCGATTTTCCCTGTCCAATTATATTAGTGTAGAGGAGGCCTGTGATTGGACAGGGAAAAGGCAGGGCTAAGAGTTGCAGAGACAGGGAACATCCAAGGGCCGGAGAAGGAAGATGGCCTCAGGCATGAACCCGAGTGGCATTTACCAGTCACAAGTAGTTGTGGTATCGTAAGGTTAGATTAATTGGGGTAAGGCTTTTTTTTTTTTTTTGAGACAGGGTCTCTGTGTAGCCCTGGCTGTCCTGGAACTCACTCTGTAGACTAGGCTGGCCTTGAACTCAGAAATCCGCCTGCCTCTGCCTCCCAAGTGCTGGGATTACAGGCGTGCGCCACCACCGCCCGGCCTGGAGTAAGGCTTTTATCATTATCAATTGGCTCTGAAATTATTGTATTGGAATCTTGTAAATTGTTATATTATTGATACATAAATCTGGTTGGTTAATTAAGCTTTAAGAGTCTTGATTTTTACAGCGTTACTGGGTCTTGTGATATGCAGCCTCGAGGTTGGCGGTTCTATGTAGTTACCGGAAGGTAGGGATGGCCTGCAGCAGTGGCAGGAGCTCAGGAGCATGGGCTGGCCCCGTGGAGAGTTGGTGGGTTCATTTTTTAATATTTCCCGCAACACATATAAAAATTTAAATAAATAATTAAAAACTCTTTAGATTGTAAAATTTAAAAAATCTGTTCCTTCATACTTAATACCCAGACCAATATATGATCATTCAGATTTCAGTCTTTTTTTGGGGGGTGTGTGTGTGGCTTGAGACAGGGTTTCTCTGTGTAGCCCTGGCTATCTTGGAACTCACTTTGTAGACCGGGCTGGCCTTGAACTCAGAATCTGCCTGCCTCTGCCTCCTAAATGCTGGGATTAAAGGCGTGCGCCACCACCACCACCGGGCTAATCTTTTCTTCTGTCATTTCCAACAGACACTTTTTTTTCAGTGATCAGCTATCAAAAACCTGAACCAACTATACCTGGCCTATTTCCCCACAAATGTCCTTTTTTCTTTTGCTTCCTCCCCCTCCCCCAATGTGTTTTGCCTTTTTGCATTCTTTTCTTTCCCCATTTTCTTCTTCTTTTTTTTAACCACTTAATTCACCCGCACCTCTTGTTTGTTGGATACAACTCTCTCATCTCCTCCCATAGCCAGGGTTAGCTTCCTGCTCTCCCAGTTCCAACCTCTTGCGTGCTGGAATTATTGGTGTGCACCACTAAAAGAAGTTTTATGCGCTGCTGAGGATTGAACTCAGGACCTGGCATATGCTAGACAAACACTGAACTATCCCCCCACCCCCACCCCCTTAGTTAATGTCTTTGAGACATTCCTGCTACATCGTTTAGGATTGCCCTGCATCAATCTCACCACAAGAATACATCATGCACCTGGCCTCCCATTGAAACCTTAATATGCTCCCCTCCCCCGCACCCCTGCTCCTCCCCCTCCCACCTTCCCCCCACCACTCCCCGTGTCCAGCTAAAGCTTGCCTTTCTGTGGCAAACCCTTCCCATCACTTCAGCCCACACACTAAAATCTTGCTTTGGAAATATGCTGTATTATTTCTTGCCTGTTTCCCTCCTTGCCTCTAAATCCTCTCCGCCTGCCCGCCATCCCCGGCTTCCAGCTACCCCAGGAGCACGAACCACATCTTTTGAAGATGCTTTCCTGCTACTTTTCAACCTTAATTACCCCCATAAACTTTATTGTCAACAAACGCAAAGCTCTCAGACCTTTCTTCCTCTTTCAGGCATTTAAGCATATGGCGGATTATTTTAATTAGTTTCAAAAGACAGTAAAAAAAAAATGTCAAGTGTAAAGAGAAAAACGTAGGCTTGGTAGTTAACAGCGGTTGCAGAAAAGCAGACTGAATAAATTAAGCCTTTCTTTTATGTAATACCTCACTGTCTTTCACATGCTTGGCATTTATCACAATCACTTGACTATGACGTGGGGTATATCTTGTATCACCAGCCGGCCACAGAATAGACTTGGGGTAAACATAGTTGCAAAGCGTCCTCCTTTTGGAAGAAGGTGAGCCTGGGCCTGTTGACATGGGTCATTAGTTCCAGCCATTCAGTAGGCTGAGGCAGTAGGATAGCAAATAACACTTGTATCTAGACTGAGCCCAATTCTAGCTTGGGCAATTTAGTGAGACACTCTCTTAAAAAAAAAAAAATGCAAAAGTTACAAATGGATAGGGGGCCAGATATGATGGCTCAGGTCTGCAATCCCAGTCCCAGTCTGAAGCAGGAGGACTGCCATTGGTTTGAGGCCAGCCTGGGTTCCAGGATGGCCTGAAGGACAGATCCATTGAGACCCTACATAAACAAATAGAGTTGTTTGGGTTTTTTTCTTTTTTAATTCAGTCATTGAAGGGGCTGAGGATATCTTGATGGTAGAGTGCTTGTTCGAGACCCTGTGTTCAATGCCAAAGACAGTAAAAGGGAAGAATGTGTTTGTTTGGAGCTAAACTAGGTTTTAATGCTTTTCCCTGCTTCCAGCTACATGATTTTAATTGGATTACTTCCCTTTCTGTGGCCGTTTTCTCAACTAAGATAATGTTACCTCTGTACCATTGTGGCAAAGATTAAAGGTGAGCAGGTACCTAATTCCCCTTCTTTCACCTGTGTAAGCATATTTCAGTCTAAAGCTAAAGGGCCTAGAAAATGGCAATAGTCCACTTTGGGAGTACTCTATTCAGGATACTATGTCTCTATTTCAGTCCTGCCTCCCGGGAGTGACTGACAAGCCATCTTATCTGGGAGAACTCAGAACCTCATTGAAGTGGTGTGAATTAAGCTGGGCAGTGTTGCCTTATCATTAACAACAGAAATAGAGCTGTTATGTCTGAAATAAGGATAATGGTGTTCATTCTAACAGCTACATTCTCATCATTTTTGTAAGAATATGGGCCACAGCAAGCAGTTCCCACCCTGGATTTTGCCAATTAACAAGTCACCAGGAGAACAATGAGTCCCATTTTCCTTCTTCCATGTAACATTCCTCAGAATGATAAGACAGCCAGCTAAAATAACCATTTCACAAATGAGCAAATGTCATTTTCACCATTCTAAACAACAGTGCATAACAAGGTGGCTTAGAGCCCACTGCTCTTGCAGAGGACCAGATTTCTACTCACTTGTGTAAGTGACTCACAGCCACCTGTAACTCCCCCCTCCCCCCAGAAGAATCAGATGCCTCTGGCCTCCGAGGGACCTTTCACTGGAGTGAACACACACACACACACACACACACACACACACGTTTGAAATAAATCTTAAAAATCTCAAAGGGAGCCAAACATAGAAACGCACATCTTTAATTCCCACACTAGGGAGGCAAAGGCAGGCAGATCCTCATAGTGAGTTCCAGGACAGCCAGAGCTACATAGTGAAATCCTGGCTCAAAAATGTGTGTGTGTGTGTGTGTGTGTGTGTGTGTGTGTGTATCTCCACAGTCTAGAGAGTCTAGATCTCTAGAGATATTCTAGGCAAAAGACCTTGTTCTGTAGATGGGAAAAAAATGAGCTGTCAAGTGATTTAGCACAGTATTTTGATTTGTCTGTGGGTCTTCTGTTCGCTCCTGAACTTTCTCTAGTTCTTTTACTTTTGCCCATTTATGTTGCTCTGTTGATTCATGCTGGAAACTGTATGAACGTGTCTGGAGACCCACAACTGCACACAAACATACACAAATGTGTTGCACAAACACTCTCTCTCTCTCTCTCTCTCTCTCTCTCTCTCTCTCTCTCAGAGGAATGTTAATGAGATAGATTGACTGGCCAGAAAAATCCCAGGCATCCTCCTGGCTCCTCCCCAGCGCTGGTGTTAACAGATACCCCGCTTTTATGTGGGTGCTCAAGGGTCTTCAGGTGCTCTTGCTGCATGGCTAACAAACACTTGAGCATTACCTGGCATTATTGGGGCACCTAAACATTGCCATTCCATTCTTGGGATTTCCAAATGGACCCATGAATTCATTTGACATTAAGGGTTAACAGCTAAAGAAGTAAAATGAATGCTTTCTACGGTGGATTAAACAGAGTCGAAGTTCTGGGGGAAGTTACTAAACATGCAAAGGAGTCTGCTTGTGCAGATTTTCTGTTTCTTTTTATTATCATTATTTTATTATTTTATTTTTTGGTTTTTTCGAGACAGGGTTTCTCTGTGTAGCCCTGGCTGTCCTGGAACTTACTCTGTAGACCAGGCTGGCCTTGAACTCAGAAATCCACCTGCCTCTGCCTCCGAAGTGCTGGGATTAAAGGCATGAACCACCACTGCCCGGCTAGATTTTCTCTTTCTTAACTGGCCACCTCTAGTGACAAGGACAGTTCTGGGCTGGAGAGATGGCTTGGAGGTTAAGAGTACTTACTGCTCTTGCAGAGGACCTGGGTTTGATGTTCTGCGCCTACATGGTGGCTCACAACTGCTTGTAGTTCCAGTTTGAGGTGATCCAGCCACCTCCTCTGGCCTCCACAGGCACCTGCATGCATGCATGGAGTGCACATAAACTCACGGAATCACCCATGCATAGAAATAAAAAGCAAATATGGTTTTTAGAGATGTATAAAAATATTTTTTATTTTACATTTATTTATTTATTTAGTTTGGTTTTTCGAGACAGGGTTTCTCTGTGTAGCTCTGGCTGTTCTGGAACTCACTTTGTAGACCAGGCTGGCCTCAAACTCAGAGATCTACCTGCCTCTGCCTCCCAAGTGCTGGGATTAAAGGCGTGTACCACCACCGCCCAGCTATAAAAATATTTCTTAAAAGACTATTTCTTTTCCCGTAATTCAAGTCAAGTGGAGGAGTGTGTGTGTGTGTTCCCAAGGATGGAGCCCAAGGCCTCATACATGGTGGCCAACTGTTTGCCTTCCTATCCTGAATATCCCTTTAATATTTGCTGTCCCTCATGAGCCTTTACTTCTAATAACCCTTACACCAAAGTAGTATATTCTGATACCTTTCAATATTAAATAAAATCAATAATTCTATGATGGGTTTTCTGTTCTGTTTTTGCATTTGTTTGGTTAGTATTGTTGTTGTTGAGAACACGGTTTCCCATTGTAGTACTGTCTAGTTTGGAACTTCACCATATGGCCTAGGCTCATTCTCCTGCCTCAACCTCTTGAGTTAAAAACAAAAAACTACAGGCATGCCACCACAGGGCCTTATGTAGCTCAGGGTGGCCTAGAACATATTTCATAGCTGAGGAGGACCTTGAATTTCTAACACCCTGCCTGTGCATCCTAAGTGCTGAGATTACAGAGGCATACTACACCAGGCTCTGTGGTGCTTACACTCAAACCCAAGGATGGCGTCCCATCTGTGAGGGAAGTGCTCCAGCAACTGAGCCAAATCCCCAGACCTTAATCTAAAAGGATAATTTTTACATTGATTGATTGATTGATTTACTTATTTAGTGTGTGGGGGGGGCGTCGGAGTAGGGCATGTGCCAGTGTGTGAAGTTCTGAGGGTAACTTTTGAGAGTCCATTCTCTCCTTCCACCATGTGGGGCTCTGGGATCAGAATCATAATAGTAAAGCCGGAGCTTCCTCCCCTGAGCCATCCGTCACCCCAGACCCAGCACTTGTTTCTGTTTTCCATGTCTAGCTTCTCAGACTCAAGCTTGCTTCAAATCACTGCTACATCAGATCTCGGGGGGCCCTGGGAGTTAATGGTTTTGTTTGTTTTGAGGCAATGGCGTTGCGAGTCTGGTTCATTAGTGGTAGGTTGCTTGCTTCCTGAGTACTCTGTCTCTAAGGAAACCTAGGGAAGGCACAAAGCAATGAGAAGTGATGGAAATGAGACCCGTGTGATAGCCCACCTCGGCAACAGGTCACCTGCTCTAAATACACCTCGCACCAAGTGTATTATGTGGAGTCTCAGCCTCTTCTACCTCTTAAACTTATTTTAATACTATTGAGCTCCTCTCTCTCTCTCTCTCTCTCTCTCTCTCTCTCTCTCTCTCTCTCTCATTCTCTCGGGTCTCCTGTAGCCCAGTCTGGCCTAGAATGCATTGTGTGGCCAGCACTTGCTTTGAATCCCTGAGTCTTCTAACTGCATCTCCAAAGGGCTGAGGTCACAGGCTATGGTGACTGGCTTCAGCCTCTCACCCACCCATCAAAGTCTTTCTGTTTTGGTGGCTGGAGCGACCGCTCGGTGGTTAAGAGTGTTTGCTGTTTTCCCATGGACCCTAGTTTGGTTCCCAGCACCCCATTGGGTAGCTTAGAATGGCCTTACCTCCAGCCCTAGGGATTCCAGTCTTCCCGGCCTCTGCAGACACAGATACTCTCCCCCTCCCCCACTCGGGTTTTTAAAGAGTTGTCTGGTTTGGGTTTTGTTGTTGACGCTGGCACCATTTGGCCACGCCCCCAACTCTTCTTAGTAAATATTTAGTCATTGAGGGCGAGAAGAAGGCACCCCAGCAGAGCAGACAGAGGAAAACAGCCTCCAGAAGAGGAGGGTGGAAAGAGATGCGGAAGCATGCGGGGAAGGAAAGGCTGTCTCTTTGAGTTACAATGTTGAAGGATTTGAGAAAGAAGAGCCATGCAGTCTGAAACTCACGAAGTTCCAGAGCGTGAAATACAGACGCGCTATGTAACTATGTAACGGAAAGAGGCGGCTGAGGCACTAAAGGGAGAGTAAGGTGGAGAACGGAAGTTTGCAGACTCACGTGCAAGTTCAGCAACTTGGAAACCTTGTGCTATCCAGGCTGGACCTCTTTAAGCCGTTTGATGATCATTGTGGGAAGAGTCCTGACGAATCAAGAACCTCTGGTGGCACTTGGTCGGACTCACTCATTTCCTTTGGTATCTTTTTGTTCACACTTCAAACCCTGTTCACTTTCCAGAGAATAGATCTTACGTGCCTTTAGTCTCCCCAGACCATCAGGACCCACAATCCAGGACCAGCCAGAGTGAGTTAGAACATCCTCTAGATTGGATTTGTAACACAAATGCAACAGGCTTAGCCCTTCCTGTGACAACAGAAAACGAGCTCTTTGGGAAGCATCTTAAGAAGCATTTAATTGAGTTGAAAAAGATGTAAGTTTGAATCCTGACCTCCATTGCCAGGGGCCCTCCAGCCTGGGTTTGCTCACCTGTAAGGATGAACTGTAACAGTTCTAGGAAACTCTTTGAGTGACTAATTAGAGCCATCAAGTGTAGGGGCATGACTGGCACATACCTGGGGTCAAGGCCCTCAGGAAGCTGAGGTAGGATTACATCAAGCTGGCCTGTTCTATATAGTGGAGCACTATATAGAACAACCTGGTTTATAAAACAAAACCCTTACACACCCAAGGCAGGGTCAGGGGGCTGGGCTTGGGGAGACTGAGGATACAGCACTATGGTAGAATGCTTGACTGGCATTCTTGAGCTGAGGCCCTTGGTTCTGCTCCCAGCAATGGATGCATGCATGCAATATATAGCAACATGGAATGTTTTCTTCACTGTTTGACTGATTGTATTATCTATACATTTGTTTATTTTATTCTGCAGTGCCATTGACCAAATCCAGGACCTAAGTGTCCTAGGCAAGCGTTTTCACACTGAGCTACAGTTCTAGCCCTTATTTTTTCTTTTAAAAACATATCTTACCCGGCTGTATAATTGCTGCAGTTATATGATGTGTCGGTACTAAGTTCATTGTGGAGACAGCCTAGGCAAAAGTAATTGATGAATATTTACATGTATCTAGAAGACTGTTGCCATGGGAGGGGACAGAGGGGGTAACAGAGCACCTGTCACAATTTCACTGTCTGTCCGTCTTTCTTCCCCTTCCTTCCTTCCTTCCTTCCTTCCTTCCTTCCTTCCTTCTCTTCCTGGTTGCTCAGTACTCGGTATGTAATCCAGACTGGCCTCAAACTCACAGAAATTTTTCTGTCCAGCCTCCCAAATACTGGAACTACAGTATGATGCCTAACACCAATTGTTTCATTTTTCTTTTCTCTTTCTCTTTCTTTTCTTTTTTCTTTTTTCTTTTTCCTTTTCTTTTTGTTAGGAGACAGGTTCTCCCCACCCAGCCCTGGCTATCCTGGAACTCACTTTGATAGACCTGACTATCAGGAACTCACAGAGATCCTACCTGCCTCTGCCACCACAACTGGCTATTTTTAAATTAAAAAAAAAAAAAAAACAAAACAAAACCCTATACATGTATACAGTGTCTTTGGATCACTTTCTCCCCGTATCATCATGTCTCCTCACCCCTAGGAAACCTTCCCCTCCCTTCTGTTCCTTCCCTTCCCCAAGTTCATGCCTTTGGTTTTGTTCTGTGACCCACCTAGTTTAACCATAGCCATTGGTGCAACCATTGGATTAAACTATCCACTGGCACCTGAAATTCCTAGCTATGTTTTAATCTACATTCTGATTAGGCTGAGCTGGACCCTGTAGAGACCCACCTACCCTGCCAGGCATGAAACCCAAGTACATCACTCTTGAAACTCTGGCTCCAGGATTTATCAGAGTCCCCTTGACTCAAGGATGCTGGCTTGTATGCGGTTAACACAGTTCTAGAAGTTGACACATAAAGATCCTAGCCAGGCATCGTATGTGTGCCACACCCCTGAAATCCCAGCACTCTGGAAGCAGAAGCTACAGGATTGTGAATCCAAGTCCAGCCCATGTTACATAGTGAGATCAGATACCATCTCAAAACAACCAAAAGCTGGAAGTGTAGCTCAGTGGTAGAGCTACCTAGCACACAGGAGGCCCGGGTTCCATCCCCAGCACTGTGCAAAAAGAAAAAAGATTCTAGCTTCAGACTTGCAGCTCTGGCTATTCCCCACCTCCACCAGGATCCTTGTATGTGCACTCCATCCAGGACGTGTCTCTTTTTAAAGCACATAGCAAATGGAGAAGATGACTTGGAGATCATACAAGCCAAGTGTGAAGGGGGAGATTTCACCCAGGGCTGAGAAGCCAGTGACTCACAGTTGCCTGTCCGTAGAGAACAGTCTGTGCCAACAGCCACCTCCAGGCCTCTGGCTTCTTGTATCACACTGGGTTTGCCTCGGCCATTCTGAGCACCATGCTGGTGAGATGCTGGCACATTACAGCACATGGGTTTTACTGATGAAGCTTCAGTCAGTCTCATCTCCTGTGACTGTTTTCAGGGGACTGTGAGTAGTGTATTGGGTGTTTATGCTTCTCAACCACCCACAAAGGCTTCATTGATATACACTGATGGGCAAGTGTAGAGAGAATCTCTTAAACATCACCTGTCAACAAAAGGCCCATGGCCAATGAGCTGAGGCAGAATTAGAAGGCGGGACATCTTGCTGAGAGCCAGAGGATCCTGGGAGAGTCAGACACAGGATATTCACCCTGAACACTGAAGGAGATGGTTACATGGGACAGAGGAGAGGTGACCCATCAGGGAGCAGGATTTATAAATAGAATAAACTGGTAACTAAGTCATGAGCTAGTCAGAGAACAAAACAAGCCAAAGCCTTTGGCCTGGGCATTTACTCATGAAATATTAAGTCTCAGAGTCTGAATTATTTCTGGGAACCAAGAGGCCGCATGGAAAAGCCCAAGGCTACAGCCATGTGTATCTGTGATGTTGGGTAGGTTTTCTTTAACTTTCTAAAGGCAATGTTATTCCTTGGGTATAAATTTTCCCTACTCTGGTGAATGACTGAGTGTAATGTCATAATCTTCTGTGACTCTAATAGAATAATTCTAATTACTATTGCTTCTCTAACATAATGTAGATGCTATAAAACTGTGGCAAAGAATAGGAGAGATAGCTTAGCAGTTAAAAACCTAAACATATAGCCAGACCGTGGTGGCATACCCCTTTAAACTCGGCACTTGGGAGGCAGAGGCAGGCAGAGCTCTGTGAGTTAATGGCAAGCCTACTCTACAGAGTGATTTCCAGGACAGCCAGATCTACACAGAGAAATCCTGTCTCAAAAACAAACAAGCAAACACCCCCCCCCAAAAAAAAACCAAAAGCAACAAAACAGACTAAACATAAACCGAGTATACCAACATACCTATAGTTTAAGCCCTTGGGAGGTAGAGGCAGGAGTATCTCTGCAAATTAGGCTCTAGCCTGGACTATGTATAATAAACCCTTGTCTCAAAAACCTGTCACAGGCTGGAAAGATGGCTCAGCAGTTAGGAGCACTGACTGCTCTTCTGAATGAAGGTCCTGAGTTCAATTCCCAGCAACCACATGGTGGCTCACAACCATCCTTAATGAGATCTGACACCTTCTGGTGTGTCTGAAGACAGCTACACTGTACTTACATATAAAAAAAAATAAATGTTTTAAAAAACACTGTCACAAAAGTTCAGTCATGCAAGTGCCCGCCATACAGACATAGGACCCTCCTGACTTCAGTTCTAGAACTCATGGGATTTATTTATTTATTTATTTATTTATTTATTTTACACTCCAGATTTTATTCCCCTCCCTGTCCACCCTCCAACTGTTCCACATCCCTTAACTCCTCCCTGACCCCTGTCCCCATGAGGATGTCCCTGGAGCCTCCAGTCTCATGAGGGTTATATACCTCTTCTCTGACTAAACCCAGACCTGGCAGTCCTCTGCTGTATGTGTGTTGGGGGCCTCATATCAGCTGGTGTATGCTGCCTGGTTGGTGTTCCAGTGTCTGAGAGATCTTGAGGGTCAGGTTAATTGAGGCTGCTGGTCTTCCTACAGGGTTGCCCTCCTCCTCTTCCTCCTCCTCCTCCTCCTCCTCTTCCTCCTCCTTCTCCTCAGCTTCTTCCAGCTTTTTCCTAAAACAACCACAGGGGTCAGCAGCTTCTGTCATTGGTTGGATGCAAATATCTGCATCTGACTCTTTCAGCTGCTTGTTGGTTCCTTCGGAGGGCAGTCATGATAGGTCCCATTTTGTGAGCGCTCCATAGCCTCAGTTATAGTGTCAGGCCTTGGGGCCTCCCCTTGAGCTGGATCCCATTTTGGGGATGTTTTGTTTTTAAGCCAGACATGTGTGTGCACACTTGCAATCTCAGTACTCAGGAGGTAGACATGAGAGGACCCGCAGGGCATAGCCTTCCTGCTGAGCTCCAGGCCAGTGAGTAGGCCTGTCTCAAGTTTCTTGTGGGTGGTTTTTGTTGTCATTTTCAATTTGTTCGCTTGCTTGCTTGTTTGTTTTCTAAAGAGAGAAAGAAAGGGCATGGAGGACTGGAGAGATGGCTCAGCGGTTAAGAGCACCGACTGCTCTTCCTGAGTTCAAATCCCAGCACCCACATGGTGGCTCACAACCATCTGTAATGGGATCCGATGCCCTCTTTTGGTGTGTCTGAAGACAGCTTCAGTGTACTCACATACATGAAATAAATAAATCTTGAGGAAAAAAAAAAAGGGAATGGAGTTGGGTCTGTTGGGGAGAATCTGGGAAGAAGAATTAGGGGAGAGGAACATCATGATCAGAATAAAATAGATGGCAGGAAAATTTTTTCTTTCAATTAAAAAAATAAAGGAAGCTGGGTGGTGGTGGCACACACATTTAATCCCAGCACTCAAGAGGCAGAGACAGAGGCAGGTATATTTTTGTGAGTTATAAGTCAGCCTGGTGAGACCCTGTCTATAAAACAAAAACAGAAAAAACCCAAAAAACAAAAGCTATTGTTAGAGCTCGATGGTGGAGCTCTTACACACAAGGCACTTATTCAATTCCCAGCACCAAAGTACCCAGTCTGTGAAATTTACAAGGTCTGTAAATGTTAGTCAATATTTCTTTGTTATTTGTTTGTTTTGTATTTCTTTATTTTGTTTTGTTTTTGGAGCCATAGTCTTGCTATTTAGTTCAGGCTAGCTCAAAATGTTCAATTCTCCTGCCTCAGCCTCCTCAGTTCTGGGATTATAGGTGTACACTACTGGGCCTTGATGGAGTTTATCAACATTTTCTTGTTATGGTGTGTCTTAGTCAGGGTTTCTATTCCTGCACAAATATCATGAAGCAAGTTGTGGAGGAAAGGTTTATTCAGCTTACACTTCCACATTGCTGTTCATCACCAAAGGAAGTCAGGACTGGAACTCAAGCAGGTCAGCAAGCAGGAGCTGATGCAGAGACCATGGAGGGATGTTTCTTACTGGCTTGCTCCCCTGGCTTTCTCAGCCTGCTCTCTTATAGAACCCAAGACTACCAGCCCAGAGGTGGTACCTACCACCCCCAATGGGCCCTCCTCCCTTGATCACTAATTGAGAAAATGCCCCACAGCTGGATCTCATGGAGGCATTTCCTCACCTGAAACTCCTTTCTCTGTGATAACTCCAGCTTGTGTCAAGTTGACACAAAACCAGCCAGTATGTGGTGGCTCTGCCTTTCTATTTTATTAGCTATGGAACAACTATTCATAACCACTCTGTGACTCAGTTTCCTCCTTGTAAGAACAAAAGGGATACCGATTTTATCACTATGACAATTAAGAGATTGAGTTGTTAGACATTTAGTAAAGTCTATACTTTTTTTTTTTTTTTTGCAAGTGCATAAGGTTGGGATGGCCTTCCCTCACACTGAGAAGGTATGTCCACGTAGTTTCAATTGTTAATTCTGTGCTGACAGAGATTCTACTTGTAAATGCCTGTCCTTCCTTCCTTCCTTACCTGCCAAAGTACAACCCGCAAGAGATGGATGGGGCCTTGTCTTGCTGCTGATTGATTCAAACTGGAATTTGTCTTTTTGTCTAATAAAAGCCTGATGGCCCAGAGCTGGGGCAAGAAGTGTGGAGCAGGACTTCCAAGCAGGCAAGAGACATGGGGGGGGGGGGGAGCAGAGAAGTGGGAGGAGGCTGGAGAGGATGTGGCAGGATGCAGAAGGGAGGTGGATGGAGCTGGGACAGCTCTCCACATGGAGAGACAGACAGTGTGGTGAAGTCAGGGTGAGTGTAGGTAGCTAGCTGAGAGACTGCCCCAGCATGAGGCCAATAGCTTTAAACTATCTAGAAGTCTCTGTGTCTTAATTAAACAGCAACTGGGATCTGAGAAGGCCCTACAATAGTTTAAAAACTATTAGTAGAGCCAGAAATGTAGTTCTGTGGTAGAAGGTTGGTCTGGCATGTATGAGGCCCTGGTGTCCAGTACTTGTTGGGGGTCTGGGAATTGCAGCACAAACCTTACTCAGACACTGATCTCAGTCAAACATGGATGGTTTATTGAACTCCACACCCCAAGACTGATCAATCAGGACCATAGGTCAGGCTTGGGAGCTGTGACACCGAGTCAAGATTCTATGAGGCTTTTAAAGCCTGAGATCTACAAACATCCGTGCCAAGTTATTTCACCAGTCAGGGGTTCAGGATGGGGGTGGGTTTTTAGGAACGTGTCTCTGTTGTGCACTTGTTCTGCTCCCATTGGCTGGGTATTCAGCTGGGGCAGGGGACTTGCCTTGTCTAACATTCGTGTCTTAACTTGCCAACCAGGGTGTCAGTTACCCCTGTACATGTCTCTTTCTGTCAAGTAGGATGTCAGTTCCCAGGGAAGTCTTGGGAATTTAAACTTTCCTCAACTCCACTTAAAATGGAAGCCTTATTCTACATAGATGCAGGTGTCTCTCTTATGTTGGGGTCCATTCCAGGGGCTGCTTTTAACGGAAAAACCTAAAAGCGTATACACAAGTCCAGGAAGTGCCGCTAAGTGTTAGGTTCGGGTTCACACTCACTGTGGCGAACTGTGCAAAGCAGTTCTGACCTCTGTTGTGATTGATTTTCAAGAGCACAGACCATAACAATACATGATCAACGTGGGCATGAGAAACATTCTTAGTAATTGCAGAAACAACATATGAGAAAGTTTTCCTATAATATTAGTAATAGAACAAAATGGCAGGGTAGCCACATAAGTTAGTGTGGAAGGCAAGGTTCCTTCCCAGTAATGGTGCCTCTCTGTGATGAGCTGCTGAAAGCTTAATCTGTAGCTTCCCCTTTAAGAAATACAGAGACCGCTGCGCGGTGGTGGTGCACGCCTTTAATCCCAGCACTTGGGAGGCAGAGGCAGGCAGATTTCTGAGTTCGAGGCCAGCCTGGTCTACAGAGTGAGTTCCAGGACAGCCAGAACTATACAGAGAAACCCTGTCTCGAAAAACCAACCAAACAAAACAACAACAACAACAACAACAACAACAACAACAAATATTCTAGTCAAGTTTCTCCATGTTTATCGCCGTTAGACAACAGTTCTTTTTATGTCAGGGGCTATTGAGGACAGTTCAATGTGATGTGCTTTCCACATAGGCATGAGGACCTGAGTTTGGATCTCCAGCACCAGTGTAAGCAGAAGGAAGAGTCTACTCAGCCCTACAGGCAGCACGCGGGATTCTGAGAAGGAAGAAGGCTTGGAGGAGTACTTGGGTGGGAAGAAGTCAGAATAGCCTGTGACAGACAGCTTTGTTTTGGCGAAAGGCCTTCAGGAAATCTCGTGAGTCTCTGTGTGTGGGGTGAGGTGCACATACGTGTTTGCATGAATGTGGGAATGTGTGTGCACTCGGCCTGGAGAGACATGAGTCTCCAGGTTACAACAGGAACCTTCCTAGACTGCTCTTCCACATTATTCTTCAGAGGCAAGGTCTCACAATCAAATCCAGACCTTGTCCACGGCTAATCTCGATAGCCAGCTTGCTCTGGGGATCCCATCTCCTCCTCCTAAAGCTCAGTTTCTAGGCAAGCTACCATGGCCACTGGGCACTCACATTTACCTGGCTCTGGGGCTCTGGACTCTGGTCTTCTTGCTTTCATAGTAACTACAAAACCATCTACAGGATAGGTGTGAGATCTGCAGGGAAAAACTAAAAATCCAAACCGAGTGCTAGGCTGTGTGAGACCTTATCGTAAAAACAAACAGGTTTGGAGACACAGCTTAGTCGGCAGACACAAGCTTTGGGCTTGATCTCCAGTAACCTGTCTACTAGGTTCTCATATCAGTTATCCAGCACTCCAGAGGCAGAGGCAGCAGGAGGAAATCTAGATAATTCTCTGCTACTTAGAGAGTTCAAGGCCAGCCTGGGCCACATGAGACACTCCATAAACAAATAACAAACACTAAGACGTATAGGACACCCTCAGTAATAAAAGCAAAGAAACCTAAAATTCAAGGTAAGTACCACACATGGGACTCTGGTAAAGCCCTAGACAGCTTAGAGGGATTCCAATCCCTTAGTGCTACCAACCGTCAAGCCATCCTTATTTCCTTCCTTAAAACAGCTGTTCCTGTGCGCAAGAACACCAGCACATGGGTGAACAAATGACTTGTCTGACCTCCACTGGACAGAGCCCCTGGCCGACTTACCAGACCATCCACCTGCACTAACATGAGGAACCTGGACTGACTCTCCCAGAGAGCGGAGAACACTAGGAACTATTATTCAGCTGGAGAGTGACCCCCACGCTTTGGCATACATTCCCAGCCTCATTGCCCAGCAGCTTACAGCCATGGGCAGGCCAGGCAGTGCCTTCAGCTGTCCAAGGGAAAGAGTCCAAACTGACCCCAATGCCAGTTCTACCCAAGTTCAGCCCACGCTGCTCCACCTTCCAAGGGAGGATGTTCTATCTCCTGACTGCCAGTCACCGAGACAGAGGTCTTATTGTTACTACAGCTGTTACGAGACCATCACGAAGCCCCTTGTCACTGGAAGATGAGGGTCAAAGGTCAGGGTAACAGGAGCTTTCAATCACACATTTTAATGTGACAGGGTTTCTTCTTTTTGTAGTACTGAGTTGCTGTCTTGCCCTGTATCTGCTTCTCCCTTGGGGTAGCCAAGTCCCGAAACCCAGGAACAACTCTGGAGAACTGGTGCAGTTTAGGGGGGGCGGGGCAGAGAGGGATGTTTATGCTTCTGGGATTGGTGGCTAGGGTCTCTGGGGCAAGGTTTGTGAGGCTATGAACCATCGGCCAGGGGTAGGGTGTTAGAAGATGGTTCATCTGCATACTCAGGGACTGTAGAGTTAGGGACTGGGGGTGGGGGAGTTGGGGGACAGGCAGGGACTGTGTGGAAGGGTGGACTTTTTGTTTTGTTTTGTTTTTGTTTTTTGGATTTGGTTTTTTCCAGACAGGGTTTCTCTGTGTAGCCCTGGCTGTCCTGGAACTCACTCTGTAGACCAGGCTGGCCTCTAACTCAGAAATCCGCCTGCCTCTGCCTCCCAGAGTTCTGGGATTGCAGGCATGCACCACCCTGCCCGCCTGAGGGTGGACTTTATAAGCTCAAACAAGAAGTGAAGCCTGATAACTGTCAGGGTAACACATTCTTATTAGGGTTGATGGTGTTGGGGGTGGGGCTGGCTTTTTGACACCAGGTTGGGAGGGGGAAGGTGACCAACTCCTGCTGCCCTCATGTTTTGAAGTATCCTGGATAGACACTTCCTTGACTTTTCCTCCCTAATCCTGGGCCATTATATTCCCACACTGAGTAGTATAGCTAGGCATGCTAGACAAACACTCCACCACTGAGCCTTCTTTTTTATTTTTAGACTTATTTTTCGTGCGTGTGTGTGTGTGTGTGTGTGTGTGTGTGTGTGTGTGGTGTGCATTGTGTGCATGCAGTGCTTACAGAGGCCTGCCGAGGGCCTCAGAAACCCTGGAACTGGAGTTACAGACCACTGTGAAATGCCATGGGAGTGCTGGATACTGAATCCAGGTCTGTGCAAAAGCTGTAAAAAGTACTTTTAACTGCCAATCCAAAAATAAAATATTTTTAAAAGGAAAAAGGAAAAACAAGGAGAGACAATAAATCTATAGGAACAGTCATTTTTGGAAAATATAACCCATCACAATAGGTTCCTCAAAAAAAAAAAATTGGAATTTATCTCATAGTTTCTGTATGTTTTAAATTTTAATAGATTTCATCATAAATATAATATCTTATTATTAAATGATTAAAAGAATATGAGTTGAGCCTATGTATAAGTAACATATGCTTATATGTTATATAACTTATATACTAATATAAGTAACATATGCTTATAATCCTAGTTCTTGGCTGGCTAAGGCAAGAGGTTTGCTGTGAGTTCAAAACCAGCCTGAGGACTGAAGAGATGGCTTGTCAGTTAAGAGCCCTGGACGCTCTTCCAGAGGTCCCGAGTTTAGTTCCCAGCACTTCATGACAGCTTACCACTGTCTATAACTGTAGTCCCATGGGATCCAGTGCCCTCTTCGGATATGCAGACATACATGAAGAGGAAACACCCAAATACATAAAAGACAATGCCAGACTGGGTCTCATAGTAAGTCCTAAGCAAGCCTGGGCTACAAATCTTGTGTCAAGGAAACAAAATCTAGGTAAACATCACGGTACACACTTGAGAATCAGAAATCTTGCTTTGTAGTTCGGGTTGGCGTGATCCTTGCTATAGATAGAGTGCAGGCTAGTTTGAAACAAAGGCAGTCCTCCTCCGTCAGCCCCTTGAGTGCTGAGGTGGCAAGCACTCAGCACTCTGTGCAGCTGATGTGCCTCTCTGGCTGTGAAGCCACTGAAGGGGAAAGCAGGACACGGTGCGGGACAACTGTCGCAAGCTGCCATGTTTTACTGTGACAAATTAACCTAAATCGTGAATCGTGTTACTCATGTAAGAAATTGAGTTTCATAATTAACTTATAATCGTCTTTTTTTTTCCCCTAGACAGGGTTTCTCTGTGTAGCCCTGGCTGTCCTGGAACTCACTCTGTAGACCAGGCTGGCCTCGAACTCAGAAATCTGCTCGCCTCTGCCTCCCAAGTGCTGGGATTAAAGGTGTGAGCCACCACCACCCGGCTTTTGTCTTTTTTTTTTTTTTTTTTAAAAACAATTGTCAGGTTGTGCTGTATCATTATGCAAGGAAACAGATTGTAATACTTCCTGTTTTCTGTTCAAAGAAATTGTAAACATGTCAGCAAAAAGGGAACTACATCTAAAATATTCAGAGAGGAACGCTGCCACTCTGAAGTTTCTCTCTCATATAGGCCAAACGTTGTTTGCATAAATGATTATATATAATACAATATGTATAGTTTTCATGTTTTTTGCAGTGACCTGTTGCTTTCTCTAATGCTATTTATTATATATAAAAGTAAAGCCAAGTTGGTACTGAGCATAATAATTTCCAATTTAGCTGATAAGGCTCCCACACAAGATTTCAGTCATCGATTTTTCATTCTGTCCACTAATTCAGGTTTATATGTCAATAGTTACTAAAATCAATACAAATAATTCCAAAAATAAAGGACCATGGGGGCTGGGGAAATTGCTCAGGAGTCAAGAGTGCTTACCGCTGTTCTGGAGGCCCTGAGTTCACTTCTCAGTCCCACACTGAGCAGCCCATGACTGCTTCAGCACCAGCTCCAAGGAGTCCTCTCTCTCTCTCCTCTCCTCTCCTCTCCTCTCCTCTCCTCTCCTCTCCTCTCCTCTCCTCTCCTCTCCTCTCTTCTCCTCTCCTCTGACATCACACCTACAAGCATACACATGCCCAAACATATTAATAAAAATAAATCTTGGGGCTAGAGAGATGGCTCAGAGGTTAAGAGCACTGGCTGCTTTTCCCAAAGTCTTGAGTCAATTTCCAGCAACCACATGGTGGCTCATAACCATTTATAATGAGATTGGTGTGCCGGGCGGTGGTGGCGTGTCTTCTTCTGGCCTGCAGGCCTATAGGCAGGCAGAACACTGCATACATAATAAATAAATAAATCTTTTTAAAAAATCTTAAAAAAGTAAAGGACCTATGAAGATCTCTTAAGATCAGAATGTTCTGTTTGTTTGAAGATAGGTTTTCATTGTTATCCAGGTTGGTCTTGAACTCACAGAGTCTCATCTCCTAGTGGCTAGGACTACTAGGATACATTTTCAATTAGACTCATTATTTTTTAAATGTTTATTGAAAAGGTGGACTTCCATAAGCCATATGACATTTAATCCCAGCACTTTGGAGGCAGAGGCAGGAGGATCTCTATAAGTTTAAGGCCAGCCTGAACTACAGAGTGAGTTCTAGGATAGCCAAGGCTACACAGAAAAACCCTGTCTCGAAAAACCAAAAGAAAGAAAGAAAGAAAGAAAGAAAGAGAGAGAGAGAGAGAGAGAGAGAGAGAGAAGGAAGGAAGGAAGGAAGGAAGGAAGGAAGGAAGGAAAGAAAAGGTGGACCTTCTGACTTGACTCATGTACTGAAACTCATAGTAGGGTCACTTGATGGTCAAGGAAGCCAGCTATTTCAAAGCCATTCTTAAAATCAAAGAGTACGTTTGATTCAAAGTGCTGTCTTTAAAATCGTCATTAAAAACTTCCACATATACCATTCCTATAATTAGGTTTAACTCGTCTTTACATTAAAAGCCGCCTCCAGCTGCATCAGCCCATTGTGGTCTATTTATTCATGTGATGAGCATGTATTGTTACCTACTATTTCATCTGCACTTCGGACCTTAATAAGGCTTTTAAGTATATGAATGTAATCATTTTACCTCCTTAAAGAGCATGTTCTAAAATCCTAATCAGCACCACAGACGTGCTGTTTGGTCTCCGCTCTATAATAGGGAGGGCCATTGCTAACAAGCCACTTACGTCCAAGTGAGTAGCTCTGACAGTGATCTTCAAGTTCTGTTCTTCCTTTATAGACAGATTTCCAGAGATCCTTCTAGAACAGCCTGCCACTCATCCTACTAAATATACTTAGTGCCCATTGCTATGCCTACTTGTAGCCCTTTGGCTTTAGACAGATCTGCTTGCTTTTCGTCATTCTTCTCCTTCAGGTGGGTGAAAGGTGTATCCTGTGGTCTTCAAGGGTGCTGTCCCTGGGCTCAGCATCCTGCCCACCTGCTCCACTCAGCCGAGCCTGGGAAGGACCTTTAGAGATACTCCAGTTTGCCTGGTGATGAGAAGTTGACTAGATTAGTAAAGTGTCCTTGTAACTGTCCCCCTCAGCACTCAAGGGAAAAGGTCTTCTTAAGACATGAGAAGCCAGCTGGGTGGTAATGGCACAACACTGTTAGTCCTAGCACTCAGGAGGCAGAGGCAGGTGGATCTCTGAGCTTGAGGCCAGCCTGGTCTACAGAGTGAGTTCCAGGATAGCCAAGGCTATATAGAAGAAACCCTGCCTCAGAAAAACAAACAAACAAACAAACAAACAAACAAACAAACAAAGTGAGAATCGAGGGTTGCAGAGACGTTTGGCAGTTAAGAGCACTGGCTTCTCATTCAGAGGACAAGGATTCAACTCCAAGCATGCACATGATGGCTTAGAATGATCTGTAACTCCATTCTCAGGGAATGCAACAATCTCTCTCTGTCCTCTGGGCACCGCACACAGGTGGGACTGACATAGACAGAACACATAGACACACATAGAGCACCCGAAGACATAAAAATATATTTTTTAAAATGAGAAGCAAGCTGGATCGATGGAGCGTGCCTGTAATCCCAGCACTTGAGAGGCTTGAGGCAAGAGTGGTGTGAGTCTCAGGACACTATCAGAAATCTGAACCTTTCTTCAGGGAAACCTATGCATGACCCTACCCTGGTTGTCTCAGAGAGGAGTCAAGGTGGGGCAAGAAGCTATAGAGTCCTGTCCAAATGATGTTTACGCTACAGGCATGACCTTTCATAATGGGCAGGAAGCTGATGACTAACAGGGCTTAAGTCAAGCTTCTGCTACCAGCTGGGTGTGTGCATGTAGTGAAAATGGGTTCGTGGCTTAATCTTTGTGACCCATCACCACTGGGACTAGGCAGCCTGGTGACAGGAAGATGACCTATGACACTGAAATTAGCATCTAGTGAATGACAACACCCTCAAGTGACCCAGACCAGAATTCTGGTCATCACCCTATACTTCTGCTCTGCCTCATACCTCACAGCTGATTTGTCCCTTGTAGCATGAAATATTAAAAAAAAAAAAAAGAAAAAAAAGAAAAGGAAGAAAGGAAGGAAGGAAGGAAGGAAGGAAGGAAGGAAGGAAGGAAGAAAGAAAGAAAGAAAGAAAGAAAAAAGGCAATTCATGCTATGCCGGCAAGGCACCGGCAGGCAGGCTGGCCTGTTCTCAGCTCATGGAGACTCTCTGACCCTGAAATGTCTCCACCCAGTTCACTAAGCTCCTACTGGTGGGTTGCTACATGCCAGCCCCACACTTTCAAATTCCCATGGCCTTTTGGGATGCACTTGCAAACCCACGCTTCACCACAAACCCATGCTTTGCCTCTATATCTTTTGCAAAAGATGGCGCCCAATGTGGCAGGCAAGAATCCACTAGAAATTTAAGATTCTTAGCCTGAGAGTTAGAGATTTAGTTCCTAGAGAGCAAGAGAGAGGAGGCAGGAGAAAGATATTTGCTTTTGGACAGGGAGTTGATGGAGGCCAAAGTGTAGGTAGTGGCCCAGTTCAGGTTGCAGATCCATTGGGATCAGCTACCAGAGGATTTAATTTAGAATGGCTTACAATTAGGATGCTAGTTGTTGTGGCCAACGATTGTGTTGCCTTTTGATTCTAAACTTTGTATGGTGTTTTCCTTCACATGACTCAACTGAGTTCCAGAGTATGGTGGTGGGGCACCCTAGGCAGCCACAGGAATTTGGAGGTGTGGGGCTGGTGTGGCAGCGGCTCGCCATGGGGGGAGTGTGTGTGTGGAGAGATTTCAGAGCTCCAGGTTAGAGTCTGCCGAGATGAGGACACTGCTGGCATAGCGTGGATTGCTTTTTTAATATTTCACACAGCAGTCCCCCAGTCCTGAAAATGTCACTTCTTATGTACCTACAGACTCCTGCCTTTCCTCTTAATAGCTCTGGACAGTGACATCGTCATTGAAGAAATCACCATTATTCAAATAAGAAACAGCCAGTTTCTTCATATCTGGCCCTCCATTGGTGTTTTATGAGAATGGGCTTTCTAAATTACTAGAACAAGTTTCAGACACTGTTTCCACCTTCCTGCTATGACATTTTCCTTACATTTATTTAGTGTGTGTGTGTTCGCACGCGCGCATGCCACAGCACATGTGTAGAAGTCAGAGAACAACTTGGGGTCTTCTACCACGTGGATTTTGGAGATGAAACTCAGATGAAACTTGGCAGCAAGTACCTTTATTGGGATGCCTTCAGGCTTCAGTCCAGAAAATCCCACATTGGCTGCTGTGAACTGAAAATCTAAGAAATCAGTCCACAAGACTGAATGTCTTTCCTGGTTTTCGTATATACTGGAATCCTAGAGAAGTAAGCTCTAATGCCAGTGAAGGAATAGATGAGCTAGCAAGATGAGGGCAAGCAGGCACAGAATAAGATCTTCCTTCTTCTATGACCTTCTGGACCTTATATAGATGTCCAGCATAAAGTGTGGTCCAGATTAACAGTGTGTTTTCCTGCTTCAAGATCTGGATCAAACATGAGTGTCTTCCAACCTCAAAGGTCCAGACTAGAAGTGGATTCATCCACTTCAAGAAAAAAAATAATCTCTCACAAGTGTGCCTTCTATTTCTGGATCGTAGTTCATTCCAAATGTAGTCAAGTTGACAATCAATAGCCATCACGCCTTCATTCCACTGACGGCCCTTCCAGTCTTCATGTCCTGATCATATATACTCTTTACCTCTTTGGTGCTTTCCCCTCGCCCTGAAAAGCCCATGCTTCCCTAGTCATCTTCCCCAACAATTCACTTATTCACAAAATGCTTGATATGTGTCAGGTCCCATTCAACAAACATATCAGACACAATTCTGAATTGATAGACAATGAAGCTGTATGTCCCCAATGTAAACTATATATGTATCAGACTAGAAGGGGTATGTGTCACAGGACAAGTGGGGAAGAAGGAGAGGAGTACCAGGGCAGGTGTGGTGGCAGTTCTTGCTGTTTCAGATGGTTAATGCTTAGCAGGAAAGGCCATTTCCCCCAACGCAGATGACATTACCTCTGGTCATCAAAGTTGGTGTTTGATTTCCCTTCCAAACTGAATAGTTGCTATGCTTACTAGTTAGGTTTTTATTGCTGTGATAAAGCAACTTGGGAAAGGGAAGGGTTTTATTTGCCTTACATTTCTTCTTCATTACAATCCACCATGGAAGGAAGCCAGGGCAAAACAGGAACCTGGAAGCAGGAACTGAAGCAGAAGCCATGACCAATGCTGCTTACCAGCTTGCTTTCCATGGTTTGCTCAGTTTGTCTATTTAGAGACCAGAGCCACTTGCCTAGGGGTGGCACTGCTCACAGTGGGCTTGGCCCTTCCACATTAACCATCACCTAAGAAAATGCCCCACAAGCTTGTCTACAGGCCAATTTGATGGGGCATATTCTCAACAGAGATTCCTTCTTTTCAGATGACTCTAGTTTTGTGTTAGATTGACAAGAAAACTAACCAACACACTATGGCTTGGTAAGTGCTCCCCCAAAGACCCATACATTTGTTAAAAGTTTGACCCCTAGCTTGTTGTACTATTGGCTTTTTGATTTGGGTTTTATTTTTATGTTCTATGGTGTTTTGCCTGCATGTACTACATGCATGCAGTGTCTGAGGAGTGCAGAAGAGAGGATCAGATCTCCTGTGACTGCATTAGAGACAGCTGTGAGATACCATGTGGGTGTTTGGAATTGAGGCTAGGCCCTCTGGAAAACCAGCTACTGTTCTGTTCTTAACCACTGATCCATCTCTTTAGCTTCTGGCTCTAAATTTTGAAACAGGATCTAACTACATAGCTGAGGTAGGCCTTGAACTTGTGACCTCCTACCTCAGTCTCCTGAGTGCTTGGACTATGGGTGTATACTATCACAAATGGCCCTGTGGTGCTATCAGGAGACAAAGAAACATTTAAGATTTCCTAGTTGGAAATCTTCTGGTTATATGAGGGCATGCTCTTGCTAAGTATACAGGGAGCCTGGTATTTCTTCTTTCTCTCTTGTTTATTTCTTGGACACCATAAGGCAAGCAGCTTCTTCTGCTGCATGTTTCCACCACCATTAGTGTTCTGCCTCATCAGAGGCCAACTGATTATGGACTGAAACATCTAAAACTAGGAACCGAATTAAACCGTTCATTTTTAAACAGTCAAATATCTTAAGTGCTTTGTTATAGTAACAGAAAGCTGACTAATGTGCCAGCTCTCTGACACCAGAGAGCATCCACTAATTTAATCTATACTGGCACTATTTTCCTCAAAGAACAAATATTAGAACACACACACACACACACACACACACACACACACCAATCCCTCAGAACCTTTGTTACTCAGAAATTTACAAAGGTTTAAGGAGCTCTGTGCCAGGAATCAGAAACAAAGACCAAAATATGTATTTCATGTTGTAAATCAGAATATCAAAGGTGTCCAGAGAAGGTGTCTTACTCAGGGTTTCTATTCCTGAACAAACATCATGACCAAGAAGCAGGTGGGGAGGAAAGGGTTTATTCTGCTTACACTTTCCACATTGCTGGTGATCAGCAAAGGAAGTCAGCACTGGAACTCAAGCAGGTCAGGAAGCAGGAGCTGATGCAGAGGCTATGGAGGGATGTTACTTACTGGCTTGCTTCCCCTGGCTTGCTCAGCCTGCTCTCTTATAGAACCCTAGAATACCAGCCCAGAAATGGTACTACCCACAAGGAGCCCTCCCCCCTTGATCACTAATTGAGAAAATGCCCCATAGCTGAATCTCATGGAGGCACTTCCCCAACTGAAGCTCCTTTCTCTGTGATAACTCCAGTCTGTGTCAAGTTGACACACAAAGCCGACCAGTACACAAGGTGTTGCAGTGAAGAGACATTTTAACAATTTGAAGGGACTGAAGGCACAAGATTTATGAATATTTGGAGAGCATGTTAAGAGGAAAGCAGCCAGGCGGTGGTGGCGCACGCCTGTAATCCCAGCACTTGGGAGGCAGAGGCAGGCGGATTTCTGAGTTCGAGGCCAGCCTGGTCTACAGAGTGAGTTCCAGGACAGCCAGGACTACACAGAGAAACCCTGTCTCAAAAAAACAAACAAACAAACAAACAAAACAAAAAACAAACAAACAAACAAAAAACAAGAACACACACACACACACACACACACACACACACACACACAAAATCCCTCAGAACCTTTGTTACTCAGAAATTTACAAAGGTTTAAGGAGCTCTGTGCCAGGAATCAGAAACAAAGACCAAAATATGTATTTCATGTTGTAAATCAGAATATCAAAGGTGTCCAGAGAAGGTGTCTTACTCAGGGTTTCTATTCCTGAACAAACATCATGACCAAGAAGTAGGTGGGGAGGAAAGGGTTTATTCTGCTTACACTTTCCACATTGCTGTTGATCAGCAAAGGAAGTCAGGACTGGAACTCAAGCAGGTCAGGAAGCAGGAGCTGATGCAGAGGCTATGGAGGGATGTTACTTACTGGCTTGCTTCCCCTGGCTTGCTCAGCCTGCTCTCTTATAGAACCCTAGACTACCAGCCCAGAAATGGTACTACCCACAAGGAGCCCTCCCCCCTGATCACTAATTGAGAAAATGCCCCATAGCTGAATCTCATGGAGGCACTTCCCCAACTGAAGCTCCTTTCTCTGTGATAACTCCAGTCTGTGTCAAGTTGACACACAAAGCCAACCAGTACACAAGGTGTTGCAGTGAAGAGACATTTTAACAATTTGAAGGGACTAAAGGCACAAGATTTATGAATATTTGGAGAGCATGTTAAGAGGAAAGCAGCCAGGCGGTGGTGGCACACGCCTTTAATCCCAGCACTTGGGAGGCAGAGGCAGGCAGATTTCTGAGTTCACGGCCAGCCTGGTATATACAGTGAGTTCCAGGACTGCCCAGGGCTACACAGAGAAACCCTGTCTTGAAAAACAAAACAAAACAAAATGAGGAAAGCAGAGAGTGAGGAAGGGCAAAAATCCTGAGGCAAAACCACACCTTAAATGTGAAGGCTTAGGAGATCTAGCTAGATGGAAGAGAGTAAGAAAGGGTGGGAACAGCAGAGCCCAGAGACAGAGGAAAGGGAGTCTGCATGAACCATTGCAGGCCTTTAACCTGATGGAAGAGCTCTTAGCGGGCATGAAAGGGGTGTGAAAGCCACGTCAAGTTGTCACTGTGGCTGCTGAGTAGAGAACAGACCCTGGGCAGACAGGGGAGACGTGACAAGAGGTTACTGCAAACATTGAACTGAGAGCTGCTGGTGCCTGCGATCAGGGAGGAAGAACATGGTTGCATTTAGGCTACAGCTTAGAGCTAGGTCTGACCAGATGTGCTGATAAGCTGAATGGGAGGTGAGAGAAAGAGCAAGAGGTTAGGGATGATGTCAGCATCCGAGCCACAACTGGGTGGAGTTTCTGTAGAATAAAATGAAGACGACTTTTTGGGACAAGTTTGGACCTTATAATGTTCGGAACACATCCAAACCCAGCGGAGCAGCTTGTTCTTTCAGGTCATCTCTGAGGTTCCTCGAGTGTTAATCTCACTGCTGTGACAAAATAGCTCACAAAGAAAAGGAAGGAAGTGAAAACAGGCAGGCATCCCTGACTGTGAGCGCTAAGGTTGCTGCTGGAATCCAGCAACTAAGAAAGACTATCCCAGGACTGCTTGAGACCATCACCCCAAGGGTACAGTTCCCTCCAGAAATAAAGAAGACTAACCACCTAGGACAGCCAAGGAAAAACACACCTCTTCAGAGAGAACTGGGCTCTTTTCTTCTGAAAATAAAAAGAAAAGTGGACCCAGCAACTGGGCTCTGGAACTGTATTTGGCTACTGAACTCTAACTGTGCCACCTCATGAAAATATTCCTGAAGTGTTAAAACTAAAGTGTTAAAACTATCTTGGGTAAACTGGTCTCTGGTCACTTGGACCAGCCATAAATTCCTATTCAGTGTGACCCTGACCTAAAGGTTATGAGAACTGCCTGAGCCGGGCAATGGTGGTGCACGCCTGTAATCCCAGGACTCTGGGAGGCAGAGGCAGGCGGATTTCTGATCTCGAGGCCAGCCTGGTCTACAGAGTGAGTTCCAGGACAGCCAGGGCTATACAGAGAAACCCTGTCTCGGAAAAAACAAAATCCAAGTGCTGGGATTACAGGTGTGTGCCACCACCGCCCGGCAATCCCTGAGTTTTGATTGGTAAAAATTATAACTGTAATGTGACTCAGATGCACCTTACTTCAGTCCCTACTGGGGCTGCCAGAAAAAACAAGTCCCCTGAGTCCTTGTCTGGTGGCCCCTGATCCATCAGTGACTCTGCTTATGTGGTGAGAATAATAAAATATTTTGTTGTTTCACAAGCCCACTGGTGCATTCTCTCCCCTTCCCTGTGGCACACAAGGGACATGATATAACATTCTGTGTCTTGCTCACTTCTTTCTTTGAGACACAAAGAACAGGACGTTTTATTTTTGTCTCACAGTTTAAAGGTACAGTCCATCATAGCAGGGAAGGCATGGTGCCAGGAGAGTGTTGTAGAGGAATTTCAATCCAGCAACATGACTGCTCTGGCAAGGGTTCACATCCAAAGACCTTTTAGGTCTATGTGATCCAGCTGGGATGCAAACACGTTCTAGATTACAGTAGGGTCAGACCAGAATACAAACACATCCTTAGTACACACCTTTAATCCATAACAATGATGGTAAAGTTAGTTTTTTTAGAAGGAAGCAGCCATGTTTGCAAATGATGTCTAATTGAGGGGCAGACAAAGTGACGAATCAGAGAAAGATTTGACAGAATGAGTCAGATAAGCCCAACTCTCAGGAGAACAGCACAGGAAAGAGGGGCTACTTAAGAGAACAAGAAAGGGAAGTAACTTAAAAGAGCAGGGCACAGAGACAGAGATGGGGACAGGGAGAGAGACGGGAGGCAATTTTACCAGGACAGTTTTATGGAGACAGGTTGCAGGTGAAGACAGAATGAGCCAGAGAATGAGAAGAGACAGAAGATAAGAACATATTGTCAAAGTTAGTATGAGGCCAAGCAGAGCAATTCAGGAGAGGCCAAGAGAAGCCAGACTGAACCAATCAACTGGTTCAATTTTGAGCCAAGGAGGAGTTTTGAGCCAAGATAGCTGAGTTGAACCAGCCAACCAGAGTTCAGAAGTAGAAAGGGTGAGCTTATCAGCAGGAAGCCTCTGAGAGGACAATTACATGTGGTGAATAAAAGTTACTTTTACAGCATAGGACAGCCTGCCACATCATATTATCAGAGAGCTAAGACAAACAACGGCCAGTGCTCAGCTCCATTTTTGCTTTTGAGTCATCCTAGGACCCTAGAGTATGGCGATGCCCCACATTTAGGACGGTTTTCCCCCTGGGATTAACATTCCAGGAAACACTCTTACAGACACACCGGTTGAGGTCTGCCCTCCACCCCCAGCATAGCTGTACCCATTTGTTCTGTGCCTGCCATTCATTGACATGAAAATAAGAACTCAGAGCAGGATCTTGTGACCACATACCCTGTTATGTTCTGTATGAGGTTTGTTAATCTTAAGAAATTCCACAAAACTTTATGTAGGACCCATTAAGTTAAAGGTCAGTATGAACAGTTGTGTCCAAAATGGCTTGAGTCAGAGCTGACCACTGGGCAGCACTTCCTGTACCTGCGTATAAGCTCATGGTGGTTTTGTGGCTTTTTTCTTTATAAGCTGTCAGAGAAAGATGTTCGTTGTAGCCTCAGATAATTCTGAGCTACGTCCCTGATCTGATAGTATTAGGGTGTACATTCAATAAACCATTCCTGTCTGACTGAGATGGGTGTTCATGTGGTTTGTGGAGCAACTCATGGACCCCAACACACCAAGTGGTGATACACTTGCTTAATCCTAACACTCGGGAGGCAGAGGTAGGAGGACATCTATGTGTTGGAGGACAGCCTGGTGGTCTACATAGTGAGTTCCAGGACAGCCAGGGCTATATTGTGAAAACCTGTCTAATAAAATAAAATGCAAAAAACCCCAACAACTTGACAGTGAAGATTAATCATTACCATAGTTCAGTTTAACTATTAACTATCCCCTTGGTTCAGTTTCTATGTTTTTAAAGCTCTGATCAGAAAGCAGGTTCTTATTTTTATTTTTATGTATTTTCTATGTTGGGTTTTCTGCCCAAGGTCTTGTGTACACTAGACAAACATTCCACCACTGAGCTGTTCCCTAAACTCTCTGAATATACATCTTCTAATACAGCTGTATTAGGTTAGATATTGATTTAGGCTGAAACTTAAGCTGTGAGGAAAACAGAGATGGAACTTGGCTTTCTGGCATAAACAGCTAGAAAACTGGACACGTACAGGGAGCAGCTGCATTCAAACAAGGGCCCATAGTCAGTGCCGAGTGTGATCTCTGAGATGGAACTAACAAGGTAAGTCTGTGATCACCCTAGTCTTTGCCTGAAGGCAGATTTTGAACAGCTAAGCTAAGGGGCAGGAGCACACACAGAACCCAAAAAGTTGAGGAGAAAAAAACAGAGGACTTTGAGACAACTGGCAGTTTATAGGGCAAAGTATTGAAGAGAAAAATACCATATAAAGATCTCCAGAGGGACTGGAGAGATGGCTCAGTGGTTAAGAGCACTGACCACTCTTCAGGAGGTTCTGAGTTCAAATCCCAGCAACCACATGGTGGCTCACAACCATCGTAATGAGATCTGATGTCCTCTTCTGGTGTGTCTGAAGACATCTACCGTGTACTTACATATAATAAATAAATAAATAAACAAATAAATAAATCTTAAAACAATTATCCAGAAAGTCTGCATGTGGCTTCCTCTGAGGCTTTGCATGATTATTAACCTGGGCATCGGTAGAAAGAAACTTGTCAAGCATGGTAAGGGACAGCTGATGGGAGATAAGAATTCTTACTGTCCAGAGTGAGCATGCTCACACAGAGAATGGTGGCAGAGGCAGTTGGGTGGTAGAGATTATTAATGTGTAAAAGCAGTTTGCAGGAAGGAACCCACAGAGCTACAAATCAAGAGCTCTGAAGTGAGATTGCTGTTGGGCTGGTAGTGATGTCTCTGGAGAAGGGAACACCCCCCCCCTCCCGCCTGGAATTGCATTTCTGTAGGTCAGGATGAGGCTGGTGCAATGCACATTAGAAAAATACAGGGCCGGGAGGTGGTGGTGCATGGCTTTACTCACAGCACTCAGGAGGCAGAATATGGTGGTTTGGCCCAGAGAATGACACTATTAGGAGGTGTGGCCTTGTTGGAGGAAGTGTGTCACTGTAGGATAGGCTTTATGACCCTCCTCCAAGCTGCCTGGAAGCCAGTCTTCTCCTGGAGGCCTTCAGATGAAGATGTAGAACTCTCATCTCCTCCTGCACCATGCCTGCCTAGATACTGTCATCTTTCCCACCTTGATGATAATGAACTGAACCTCTAAACCTGTAAGCCAGCCCCAATTAAATGTTGCCCTTATAAGAGTTGCCATGGTTTCTCTTCACAGCAATGGAAACCCCGAGACACAGAAGCAGGTGGATCTCTGTGAGTTTGAGGCCAGCCTGGTCTACAAAGCAACTTCCAGGACAGACAGGGCTGTTACACAGAGAAACCCTGTCTCTCAAAACAAACAAAGAAAAAGAGAGGAAAAACCTCTACAAATCAGATCTAATTTGCTATTAGAAGGAGCTGTCACTGCAAGAGTAAAGCAAAAGCTAGAGATGGACCCGGCAACTGAGAAAGGTAGAGTGCATTCTCAAGATCCTCTCTTGCTTGTCATAACCCTTTCAAGCCGGCTCTGCTCACTAAAACAAAGCAACAACAAACAAACGAGAAAACTATGTAACATTACTTAAGTTACACAAGACCTTGCAGACAAGAGGTGTTAATTCAGACTAACTTAGACAATCAATGCTGACCATTGCACTTTTGAAAATAAAAATGGCTGCCCTACCTCACAGTCTGACTCCCCAGTGAGTCCTGGTCCTAACCCTAACTCTAAGCCTAACTCTAGCCCTAACCCAGGGACAACTAAGGAACTGCCTAATTCTTTTTTGTTTTTTGGATTTGGTTTTTTTCGAGACAGGGTTTTTCTGTATAGCCCTGGCTGTCCTGGAACTCACTCTGTAGACCAGGCTGGCCTCGAACTCAGAAATCCGCCTGCCTCTGCCTCCCAGAGTACTGGGATTACAGGCGTGCGCCACTACCGCCCGACTGGAACTGCCTAATTCTAAACCAGTTTTAGGAAGTTTCAGTGGGTCTGTATTCCATGCAGCCCAATGATGCTGATTAGACCATAGCTGCTTCCTCTCCCACCCCTGAGTGCTGCTGATGGAGGCCGGCCCTGGTGCGCATTTAGAGCGTACTTTGATCAAGATGAGTGCTTTTGTGATCCGTCTTCACTGATTTTACTCACCTCGGTGACACAACTCTGGTCCTCAGTCAAGGCTCTTCAGACTTTTCTTCTTAGAAAGTTCTTTTCTGTCCTTTGGATATTTTCCCCTTTGCCTGGAATGTGGTCTATGTGGTGCCCCCTCTTGGGATTTAGTGATACAGGACTCTTCCCTTCCATGACTTTCCATTCATCATGAGGCATGCTGGAAAGCCACTTACTGAGACACAGCATTTCTGAGTGGGTTCTCTCTCTGTCTCTGTCTGTCTGTCTGTCTGTCTGTCTGTCTGTCTGTCTCTGTCACCCATCTCCTCCCCACTTGTGAGTGTGCATGCATGTGTGAGTGAGTGTGTGTGTGTGTGTGTGTGTGTGTGTGTGTGTTACTAGGTATAAAACAATAAAACTCAGGGCTTAACATGCTCTCCAAGTTCTTTACTACCTGATTATTCCCCAAATCCATCCCTTGAATATGACCCTCCTCACTCTCCACATGTTTCTTTACACTGCTTAATGGGATAGGTAGTTTTCTTCCTTCCTTCCTTCCTTCCTTCCTTCCTTTCTTTCTTTCTTTCTTTCTTTCTTTCTTTCTTTCTTTCTTTCAGGACAGGATCTTTCTACAAAGCCCTGGCATCTTGGAACTCTATGTAGACCAGGCTGGTCTTGAACTCACAGAGATCTGCCTGCCTTTGTCTCCTGAGTGGTGGGATTAAAGGCCTATGCTACCATGCCTGGCCTTGTTATTTATTATTTATTTACTGATTTATTTATTTATTTAAAAAATCATCTGTTCCCCCTCTTAAAATATAGTTTCCATGACTCAGGGTCATTTGCACTTAGCTTATGTTCTGGCATATACTTGGCGCTCAATAAATACTTTTCCCTTTCTTTCTTTCTTTCTTTCTTCCTTCCTTCCTTCCTTCCTTCCTTCCTCCCTCCCTCCCTCCCTCCCTCCCTGCCTCTCTCCCTTCTTTCCTTCCTTCCTCCCTCCCTCCTTCCCTCCCTCCCTTCCTTCCTTCCTTTCTTCCTTTCCTTCTTTCTTTCTTGTCACAATGCAGTCGGTCTCCTGTCCCCTGTGATGGGTCTCAGTGCTAGGGATAATGAAGATAATGAAGGTGGTGGTATGTAGGCAGTGACAGGCAAAACTTTGGATGGGGTAATTAATAAGGTCCTCTCTGGAGACTGAGCGTTAACTAGATGCCGAGGGCAGGGGAAGAGTATGAAGATAAACAGAACTCGGCTCCAGAGGCCTGGGCATATTAAAACACTTATGTAGTTGAGGAGAATTAAAACCAGTTGGGGGCAGTTTGAGTCTGGATAAATGGGCAGGTGCTGCCTCCCACTGGTCTCAAAGGTTTGTGTGTGGGCAGGCATTCGCTTTTTGTTGTAAGAAAGAGGGAAACCCTAGGACAGTGATTCTCAACCCGTGGGTCTTGATCCTTGGGAGTTCACAGGGATCCACTACAACTATCCAAACCCTCAGATGTTTACATCGTAATTCATAGAAGTAGCAAAATTACAGTCATGAAATAGCAATGAAAATAATGTTATGGTGGGGGGGGTTGCTGCCACATGTGGGACTGTATTAAAGGGTTGCAACATTATTAGACCTGCTGCCCGAGAAGCTTTTAAGCAGAAGTGTGGTCAGATCAGATCGCTCTAGTTTCTCCTAAGAGGATGGATTATTAGAGTGAGGGTGGAGCCTCTAGGCCTGTCAACTGCCACCACAGAATAGCTTGGAATTCTTGGAAACCAAGAAGAGGAAAAGCCAGGACTTAGGTTCATAAGATCAAGTTCTGCCTGTAGCAATAAACAAATGCATATTAGGGGCGTGGCCTGGGGATGTGACTTAGTTGATAGAGTGCCTAGCCCATCTAGAACCTCATAAAAACAGGCACGGTTGCACAGCCCTGTAAACCCAGTACTTGGAAGATGGAGGCAGGGGGATCAGAAATTCAAAGTTCTCCTCGGATACTTAACGAATTTGAAGCCAGCCTAGGCTACAAGAGACCCCTTTTCAAGTAAATTAGTAATATATGACCAGCAGATGGCTCAGTGGGTAAGGGTACTTGCCGCCAAGTCTGAGGATTTGAGTTCAGTCCCTGGGACCCACACTGTGGAAGGAAGGAACAGACTCCCACAAGCTGTCCTTTGACCGCCACACACAGGCCATGGCGTTTGATCAGACACAGGTCCTCACACAGGATAAATAAATAAATGTGGAACACATCCTAAAGAAAATAGTTAAGAGGCTAGGGCGAGCCCTCAGCGTGAGGACCTGAGGCTGATTCGCAGCACCTATATCAAAAGCCTGGTGTGTGCTTACAATCAGCCCCCACCACTACTGGCAAGCAAAGACAGAAGGATCCCTGGGGCTTGCGAGTACCCGTGAGAAGCCTCAAAGAACAAGGCAGATGACTCCGGAAGGACCACACCCGAGGCATCCACCTGCATTCTCATACGTGTTCACCGCGCATACAAAAAATGGTATTTTTTTTTAAAGATTTTTTGTTTGTTTGTGTTTTGTTTTTTGGATTTGGTTTTTTCGAGACAGGGTTTCTCTGTATAGCCCTGGCTGTCCTAGAACTCACTCTATAGACCAGGCTGGCCTCGAACTCAGAAATCCACCTGCTTCTGCCTCCCAGAGTGCTGGGATTACAGGTGTGTGCCACCACCACCCGGCTTAAAGATTTATTTAATGTATATGAGCATCCTGTCACTGATACACCAGAAGAGTGCACTGGATTCAATTACAGATGGTTGTGAGCCACCATGTGGTTGCTGGGAATTGAACTCAGGATCTCTGGAAGAGCAGCCAGTGCTCTTAACCACTGAGCTATCTCTCCAGCCCCCAAAATGGTATCTTTATACTCACCTCTATGAATGTACATATAAAGATTTTAAAAATAAGAGATACATATGACTCACTGAAGCAAGTCACACGGATGCTCCTCCAGACAGGCATTCTGACACCAGGGTCATAAATCATGGACTTACGGAGGGTGGGGCTGGGGGTGGGGAGATAATGAATTGCATAACTTTACTTTAAGGTATATTTATTTATGCATCCACCCATTCATTTGATTTTGAGACAGGGTCTTGCTATGTTCCTAGGCGGGCCTGGAACTCTTGGGTTCACTAATCCTTCTGAGGAGCTAAGACCACAAACGAGACACCTCTGACGGGTCCTTCTGTTAACCTGACACAATCTGAAGTTTCTGGGTCTCAGCGAGGGATTGCCTAGATCAGCCTGGCCTGCAGGCGCATCTGCGGGGGCTTGTCTTGATTATATTAATTGATGTGGGAGACTCAACCCTCTGAAGATGGTACTATTCCTGGGGTTTATTCCCCACTGTATTAGAGTGGGGAAATTGTTAAGTTGACAACTAAGATTAGCCTTCACAGCAGCTCAGCACCACTTCCTCAGAGACAACTTCCCTGACTGCCTAATTAGTGCTGTCCCCTTATACAGCAGTGGCAAGGGCTTCTCCTACATGGGGTATGCCACATGCAGCCCTGAGCTCATTTGCCTGGCTATCGGCTAATGCCAGTCTCCCTGGCACTGGTCAGAGTCACTCCAGCATCCCTCCTGTCTGCTGGGGAAGCAGAGACATGTTAGACTGCAGAGCTGTGAGTAGAAGGGAAGCGGTATGTGTGTGTGTGTGTGTGTGTGTGTGTGTGTGTGTGTGTGTGTGACTGTGTGTGTGTGTCTGTGTGTGTGACTGTGTGTGTGTGACGTGTGTGTGTGTGTTTGTGTGACTATGTGTGTGTGTGTGACTGTGTGTGTGTGTGTTTGTGTGACTATGTGTGTGTGTGACTGTGTGTGTGTGACTGTGTGTGTGTGACTGTGTGTGTGACTGTGTGTGACGTGTGTGTGTGTGTGTGTGTGTGACTATGTGTGTGTGTGTTTGTGTGACTATGTGTGTGTGTGACTGTGTGTGTGTGTCTGTGTGTGTGACTGTGTGTGTGTGACGTGTGTGTGTGTTTGTGTGACTATGTGTGTGTGTGTGTGACTGTGTGTGTGTGTGTTTGTGTGACTATGTGTGTGTGTGACTGTGTGTGTGTGTGACTGTGTGTGTGTGACTGTGTGTGTGACTGTGTGTGACGTGTGTGTGTGTGTGTGTGTGTGTGTGTGTGTAAAAGATTAACAATCATGTCAGCAAAGTGTGGCTAAGTCTCTGTTCTCTGCAAGTGGGGTCTGAGACAGGGTAGTGGTTGTTTGGGGTTCAGTGAGGGGCTATCTCAGGCAAAGCTGTGAGGGACAAAGGGAAGCAGGTTGGGAGTGGGGATTGAGCAAGGATGTGCTGTCTTGTAGAAGCTGACAGGGGAAGGCAGGGACACAGTAAGCCCTGAGGCACAAGAACAAGGTATATATCCCTATATTCCTCAGTTCATGACCAAACCTGCCACTTCTCCTGGGTAGAAAGGGTTTATACTTCCCAGCAAGGCTGTTCATGTCAGCCAAGGAAGGTGGCCCTGAGGAGAGCGGCTGGGACCAGTTAGCTGCGGACAGTCACACGGCTGGCTTGGGGATCTGGTGAGGCAACGTGGTCTTTTTCACAGAGTGTGGCAGCGAAGAGCTTTCTTTTAAATCCTATACAGTGGGCTGGGAGTGTGTGGTTCTGCCAGAGTTCCTGGTGTAGATGATCCAGGCTTTGGGTTTGCTCCCCAGTGTTATCACAAAACGTGAGGTGTGGCATCATCTATAAGTCCCAGCTACATGAGAGGCCCAGGCGGTAGGAGCATTTGAGGCCAGGCTGGGCAGCATAGCAAGACTCTATCTTGTGTTGATTTGTTTTTTTTTTTTTAATTTTTTTATTGGATATATTCTATATTTACAATTCATTTCCCTTTTTCTGGTTCCCCACCCCCCAAAGGTCCCACATGCCCTTTTCCCTCCCCCTGCTCCCTCTTCCACCCCTTCCCTCTTCCCTGTTCTGGTATTCCCCTACACTGATGCTTTGATCCTTTCCAGCACCAGTGTCCACTCCTTTCTTCTTGTCAGACATCATTTGGTATGTGAATTGTGTCTTTGGTGTTCCAAGATTCTAGGCTAATATCCACTTATCAGTGACTGCATACCATGGATATTCTTTTGAGACTGGGTTACCTCACTTAGTATGACGTTCTCCAGCTCCATCCATTTCTCTAAGAATTTCATGAATTCATTGTTTCTAATGGCTGAATAGTACTCCATTGTGTATATATACCACATTTTTTGTATCCATTCCTCCGTTGAGGGACATCTGGGTTCTTTCCAGCTTCTGGCTATTATAAATAAGGCTGCTATGAACATAGTGAAGCATGTATTCTTATTGCATGCTGGGGAATCTTCTGGGTATATGCCCAGGAGTGGTATGGCTGGGTCTTCCGGAAGTATCATGTCCAGTTTTCTGAGGAACCGCCAGACTGATTTCCAGAGTGGTTGTACCAGCTTGCAGTCCCACCAGCAATGGAGGAGTGTTCCTCTTTCTCCACATCCTCTCCAACACCTGATGTCTTCTGAGTTTTTGATCTTAGCCATTCTGACTGGTGTGAGGTGAAATCTCAGGGTTGTTTTGATTTGCATTTCTCTAACTGCATGGTATTGGTACAGTGACAGGGAGGTGGATCAAATTGAATAGGATCGAAGACCCAGAATTGAACCCACACATCTATGGCCAATTGATCTTCGACAAAGGAGCTGAAAACATCCAGTGGAAAAAAGATAGCCTTTTCAACAAATGGTGCTGGCTCAACTGGAGGTCAACATGCAGAAGAATGAGAATTGATCCACTCTTATCTCCTTGCACTAAGCTCAACTCCAAGTGTTGATTTGTTTTAAGGATGCATGGTAGCACTTGGGAGGCAGAGGCAGGCGGGTTTCTGAGTTCGAGGCCAGCCTGGTCTACAGAGTGAGTTCCAGGAGAGCCAAGGCTATACAGAGAAACCCTGTCTCAAAAAAACCAAAATCCAATAAAAAAGAAAAAAAGAAAGAAAAAAAAGAAGGTTGCATGGAAGAATTCTAATGACAGAGAAGCTAAAGAATGAGATTAAATGTAGGCGGAGGGAAGCTAGGTGTGGGACACATGCTTTTGATCCCAGCTAGTCAAGAGGGGGATCACAAGGCTTGCCAGTCTGAGGATAGCCTGGGCTACAAAATGAGTTAGTTGGAAGCCATCCTGCACCATATAACAACAATAACAAAAGAGGGAAATTCAGGAAGTTTACTAGACATTCCTTCTTTCTCTTCTCTTTTTAGACTCAGCCAGTTAGAGGCACCATTGAAATTGGTTATAGTCATTTGGGTGTGTGAGTGAGTAAGGGGGTGTGGCCTGGTTGTGACAGGACCACAGCAGTGCCCCATCTCCAGCGTGTCTCTCTCTCTCTCTCTCTCTCTCTCTCTCTCTCTCTGTCACACACACACACACACACACACACACACACACACCCGCATGTGCATCAGCACTGGTGGCCATGTAGACTGCGTGTGTCCCGTGAGAGCAGAGCTCACATGAGCTGCCCCACGGATCAAGGGCCCCATACAGTGGCCTGTCTCTTTGCTCCTGCTTTTGCCTTCTCCACGTCTGATACTTCCGTCTTTCTAGCAATTCTGCGTGTCACTCAGTGTCTTTCCAGGATAGCCTGGGCCTGGTGCCAGCCACGAAGTTCCTGATCCGGTTACCAGGCTGTGGCTACAGAAAGGGATCCCGCTTGACAGCAAAACACTGTGGTCTCAGAACATGGGAGGCTGGAGAGCAAGCTCTTGCTTGTTAGAGCAGGTTTTCATCCTGACCCAGGGACACCCTGGTGGACACCGACATGCCAACACATACCCTTTGACCAAGGGGCCCTTTCTCTCATCGGCTTCTAGGAGGAAGCTTGGCAAGAGCTTGGTGACATTGCCCGTTTGTCTAACTCTAGTCAAGGGGCTCTGTCACCTCAAGGCCACACTGAGACTCCTGCTTCCGATAGTTCTAGGAGTCCGCCACCTCTGCTGTGGGTACGATTACCTTGACCTTGACTAGTCTGCTGTTGAAAAACACAAGGCATGGCGCTGGAGAGAAGGCTCATCAGCTAAGAGCACTCACTGGTCTTGCAGAGGACTGGAGTTCAGCTCCCAGCACCCACACTGGGCGGCTCACAGCTACCTTAATCTGGCTTCAGGGGATCCGATACGCTCTTCTAGCCTCCACAGGTTACCTGGAAGCACATGTACACACATACATGCAGATACATATACATACAAATTTTAAGGAAAAAGAAAAGAAAATGCGAGTTTTCGTCAGCCTAGGAGGGGTGGTGTCCCCCTCTCTCCGACTCTGGCACTAACAAGGGCCAGACATCTTTTATACAAGAGGCATTTTTCTTAGTCATCTGCTTCATGACCCCTGGGTTGTGGTAACATGCCAGTCATCTGTGTCCGGGGAAGCTCAGGATCTTTGCTGTATTTCCCAATCGCTGTGGAATATGGATTTTCTGAGCTCCATTTCTGACCTTCCTTGCTTATAGATCTGTGGCTTGTTCCTGTGGGGAAGAGTTTCAGTAAGATGGTGCAGTTAGGGCTGCTGCTGGTTACGACAGCCTGCTGCTCTTCTGCAGGGCCTGCATTCAGCTCCCAGCACCCTCTCTGGGTGTCTCACAATTGCCTGTAACTTTAGCTTCAGGAGATCTGAAGCACTCTTCGGGCCTCCAAGCGAGCGCACGCGCACACACACACACACACACACACACACACACACACACACCCACACCCACACCCACACCTTTTAAAGAAACGATAGTGCACCTAATTCTTGCAGCCACCTTCCTGCCCTTGCCAGTTGGCATCTCTCTGCTTGGCTCCCAAGCTGTGGTGGGCCGGATTTCAGATGCCTCCAGCTGCCTTCTTTCTTGGCAGCTGCTACCCACGGCTATGAACTCTGAACTCCCCATTTTATCTTTATTTAGTACGTAGATCTTATGAGCCAGATAATAATTTGTCTCAATTCCTTAACAAGCAGCTTCAGCCAATCAAACCAAAGGAGGGTTTTCTGAACAGTGGTTATATCACCCAAAGCCTGCAGGAGGCTAGAAATCTGGCCTTGAAATGGGACAGGTGTCAACAAGAACTGGTCATTTATTTTATCCGAGAGTAAAAGCGTGGATGGGCGTGCTCCAAGCCCTCGTTTCTGATGATACTTGGCTCTGTCTATAATTCAGCCTCAGGAGCTCACATAGCAGAACACTTCATCCCAGGGTGTATGGGGTTCTAGGTTTGAACCCTCAAACTATAGAATAAAAACAACAAGGAAGACTCATTCTCTTGGGACTGGGGACATGGATCAGTTGGCAAAGTTCTTTTGTTGTTTGTTTGAGACAGGGTTTCTCTGTGTAGCCCTGGCTGTCCTGACACTCACTCTGTAGACCAAACTGGCCTCGAACTCAGAAATCATCCTGCCTCTACTTCCCAAGTGCTGAGATTAAAGGTGTGCGCCACCACTGTCCAACTAGTTGGCAAAGTTCTTATGATGATATGCAGGCGTGTGTCCCTGAGTTTGGATACCCAGCTCTCATCTACAAAGGGGAGCCCTGCTGCCTGTCTGTCCATCAGAGATCAATAGAAACACGAGGCTCCCTGGAGGTGGCTGACCAGCCAGTCCAGTTGAACCAATGGGCTCAAGGCTCCATGAGTGAGCCTGGCTGGAAATAGCAGATGGAGAAGTCTTGAGGAAGATATCACATATATCAGCAGACATACGTGTATGCATATCTGAACATATATGCACACATACGAATACACACACAGCATATACACATTCAATCTTACAGATTTTTTTTGGGGGGGGAGGGTTTTTGAGACAGGGTTTCTCTGTGTAGCTCGGGCTGTCCTGGAACTCACTCTGTAGACCAGGCTGGCCTCGAACTCAGAAATCCGCCTGCCTCTGCCTCCCAAGTGCTGGGATTACAGGCGTGCGCCACCACCGCCCGGCTAATCTTACAGATTTTATAAGTATCTATCCCTGCCTAGTTCATCTGCCTACCTCTTGGCTATGGTAAAAAGTTTCTTGATTTACTGTCCCACCAAAGTATAAAGGCAAAGATTAACTCCAAAGCCAATAACTGAGGTGCTGTTTTTCCAAGGAAGGAGTTTATCTATATACAGTAAGGAATTAAACACAGTAAGGAATTAAAACACAATGGCCACTCTAGGTGCCTGTGGAGGCCCAGACCTGGCAGTCCAGACAGAGCTGAATGAACTGCTGGTCCAGCCTGCTGCAAAGTTACCGGGCTGTGACTCCGCTCCCTTATCACATGTCCATGTCAGGCTGCCCAAAAGAGTCTCAGGAGTGCCCCCTGGAGTCTAAGAGCAGTCACAACTACTTAGGGAAAACAAAGGTTATTAACTGAATGAATCCCACCTACCTGGGCCTCAGGACATGACACTCAAGTAGGTGTCTGACTCCCTCCCACTCTGTAAATGCTAGGAAAGTACCCTACCCCTGAGCTACCTCTTTGGCACTATCAGGATTTTACAAATCATCAGTCCAGTGGCTTTCTTTCTGCTATGTCTCTCCTCACTTTATTCCTCAGTTCTGCTCCATTTATCTCACACACACACACACACACACACACACACACCCATATACATACATACATACATACACATATGTATGTATAGATAAACAATATATATACACATACACATATGTATGTATAGACATACAATATATACATATACATGTATGTATAGATATACTATATATATGTTGGATGTGCATGTGTATTATACATGTATATGTATATATGAAAGTATATATGTATGAGTAAATATGTATATACACACATATATGTATATATACATGTGTGTGTGTATGTGATCATGCTAAACTCCTGTCTTCCAAGTGCTGGATTTACAGGTATCAGCCACTGAGCCTGACTCTCATTCCAAATATTATTTAGAATTTACTATGTCAGATTCAATGCCAGATATCAGTAATACTAGATTTTATCATAAGGGAAATGATATACTAATTAAATGAATATATATAGAAGTCATTAAACTGTGGTACTGCCCTTGAAGATAATCGTGAGAAATGTTAGCGTTGATGGCAGAAGGAGTTGATCTGTTTTGCAGGTCAGGGGAGTTTCCCTGAGCAGTGATTGATTGACTTGAAGGGTGAATGGATTGAAACGGATAGAGATGGACAGGGAGAAATTCCCTCGGTGGAAGGAACTGGAAAGAGTGACTTCCTGAAGGTGAGGACGAGTTTGTGGGTGGGTCTGAGGAGGTGGGTGTCCAGCGGGACCTGGAGTTGTGGTGGGCGCTGCGTCAGCTTCCTATGGGCACCCATGAACGACTAAATGGTTTTAAACTGGCTGGCCTGTGCAGGATGGACTGATGGGAGAAAGGAGCTGGTTAGGAAGGAGGAGGAAGGGCGTTCCCATCAGGCGGGAGAGAAGTGGAAATGGGGAAAGAGGGTGGAACGGCAGAGGATGTTTTGGCTTAGAAATTGGGGACTTGATAATCTACCGGAAACGGAAGGCTCGTAGTCTGCACTTTTCCTTTCTTCCTTTGCATCAAAATGGTCTGTGATTACCCCTTTCCCTCCAACAGCAGCTTCATAAAGTGGGACCTAACCTCGCGGCTCGCGTCCCGGTGACCTTGCTTTCCAGGCAGGCCAGCAGTTCGCAGCTCTCCCGGGAGGTGGCAGCAAGCGGAAACTCGCCGGTCACGTCTCCCAGCCTGGCTTCCCGCCGCAGGTCCGGGACTTCTTGGGAAATTGACCCCTCACCCCCATCCCAATTTCTCTAAAAAGGTCTTTCTGAGCAGCCTCAGCTGGCCGAAGGTGTGACTTATCCGGGGACTGTTTCCCGGGGCAGAGGCCTCGACTGAGTCAGTGATTTTTGTGGCGGGCCCTCCCTCTTTATTTTTGGCTGCGGCCACTGTACACAGGCTTCCTGTGGCCCTGCTGTCCTTTCTCAGCCAAGCCGCGGACATTCTTTCTAGACTAGCTTAGACCTGAGGGTCACAGAATGAGACAGGCCGAGCCCAGGTGATTCTGGAGGTGGGGATAGACCTGGGAACGCCGTTAAAGTCTGCCCAGAGAGGAAGACAGGCTCCAGTAGGTTGGCTGTGGGCAACAGGCTCAAAAGTGTGTAAGCAAAAGACTGAGATTTATCAGGTAAGGTAAGGGGCGAAGAAAGAGGGGACTAGCTAGCAGGTAAAGAAGTACAGCAAGCATAAAGAGGAAAAACCCAGAGGTTAGGCTAGGGGCCATTGCCAAAGGAGCAGATATCAGCAGTGTGCAGATCTGAACCTGCTATATGACAATCCCTCCAGGATATGTCTTTTCCTATCTGACAGGTCGTTTCTCTTCCTCCTCCTGCTTCTTTTGTTTTTTTAAAATCAGATCTCATGTAGCCAGTATAACCTCAAACTCACTATAAACATCGTCTTGCCTCTACCTCCTGAGTACTGGGATTATAGGTGTGCACACCTGGCATGGTTCACTCAGTGTTAGGGATTGAGCCTGGGGATTTGTGTGTCTGTTCAATTCAGCAAACGGGGGAGGACGATCTGAGGCGCATAGCTGTGTGTGTGAGTCAGCTCTACAGGACTGTTACAAGGCACCTGACAGGATCCACTTTAAAAAGGAAATAGTCATTTTGGCTCATGACTTCAGAAGTTTCAGCCCATGGTTGTCAGCCCTCTGCTCTGAGCCTGTGATGGCACAGGACATAATGGTGATAACATGGAGCAGAAGAGGCTTAATCACCTGGGAAGCAAAGAGAAAAAGGAAGGAGCCACCTCAAGAGTGCACCCTCGGAGACCTAACTTCCTTGTGTCAGACTCCACCTCTTAAAGGTAGCAGCAGCCCAGCAACATCACAGGCTGGTGACCAAGTTTCTAACACACAGGCCTGGGAGGACATTTGGGACCAGAACTATGGCAGTAGCCCATTCATCCCTTTTTTTGTTTTTTTTTTTTTTTTTCAAGACAGGGTTTCTCTGTGTAGCCCTGGCTGTCCTGGAACTCACTCTGTAGACCAGGCTGACCTCGGACTCAGAAATCCACCTGCCTCTGCCTCCCAAGTGCTGGGATTAAAGGCGTGCACCACACCACCTGACCCTATTCACCCCTTAATCTAAATACTCTGCAAGGATATCGTGATCTATACTCTCAGGTACTGCTAATGTTGAACCCCGATGCTCACAGGTCATCTCTAACAGGCCTTGTGGAATAGTTCCATGGTTTGGTATCCTGGATTTCCTGGGAGCAGCAAACATCATATGGTTTTATCTGTGATCACTTCTCCTAGTCTCCAGCTTCCTGGGCTCCAGCCACCTAGATAACTTGCAATTATCAGCTATCTATCTATCTATCTATCTATCTATCCATCCATCTATCAATCATCTATCTCTATCATGTATCATATATTTTTCTATCTATCGATCGATCAATCAATTATCTATCTATATATCTCTACCTCACACCCACATCTAAATTACCTCCGTTACCTGAGGTAGATCTTGACTTATTACATTAGGCAGGGCTCTTCAGAGCAGTAGAACCTGAAGGGTACTTGTATAAATTGGGAGAAGTCCCACAGTCTGCTGTCTGCAGGTTAGTGACATAATTCAGTCTGAGTCTTAGGACCTGAGAACCAGGACTACTGATGTTCAAGGGGAAGAGAATATGGATGTTCCACACAATGAACAAATGTATACTTTGTGATGGTGAGTGTGACTTGTCAACCTGACCCAAGCTAGAAGATCTGGAAGTTGGGTGTGTACGTGGTTTATATGTGTGTGTGTACAAGCATGTGTGTCTGTCTCTGTGTGTGCATATATGTGTGTGCATGTGTGTATGTATATGTACATGCATGTGTGTGTGTACATGTGTGTGCATGTGTGTGTGCACTCACCTGTGGAAGATTGTCTTGATTTTGTTCGCAGAGGTGAAAAGCCCTGCCACTGTCGGGGAGCCATTACCTGACAGAGGTCCTGAATTGTGTAACTTGAGAACAAGAGCTGAGCAGTTGACAGATATGTGTTCATTCCACTCTGCTTCCTGCTTGTGGAAGCGATGTGACCAACTGCCTTGCAGTTTCTGCCATGGGGCACTGCATCTGGGACTGTGAGCTGAAATGAGCCCTTTCTTTTCACAGACCACCCCAGCCAGGTATGGGAGTCCCTGGGATGAGGGTTCTCAAAGTCCAGGTGAGAGAATTTGGCAGTGACAAACAGAAACAAACACAGAGGCAGTTTGAATCTAAGTGTATTTTACAGCTCTCAAGCAGAGTATTTTATACATTAAAAACCAAACATAACAACTCTTAGAAACCGTATCCAGCGAAACAATCACTAATATCAACAAAAATCATTTGGCATAGTAAAATATAAAAATCATCTGAGCATCACAACTCTGAAACTACATATTCAGTGAATCAGAAACAGAACAGGTAACATCACTATTAATACTATAAATCATCAAAATATAACAATTCTAAAAGAATGTATTCAATAGGGCAGTCATCCAAGGCTAGTGGCATATTCTCAAGAACAGGTTAATAAATCTTTATGCTCAGTGTTCTTAACTGCTGAGCTAACTTTCTAGCTCCATATGGTTAATTATTATTTGACATCTAATGCCTGATTCTTTTATAAATCTTTAATGAATAAATGTAAACTATTTTAATTATTTCTAAGTGATGCTTTCTTTGCCATATACCAAAACCCACCTCCAATGACACACATGTAGCCATATGAAATTTTATTGTTGAGAAAGTTTTTATCTATCATAATAATTTTGTTAATGACTTGAAAAGTAAAGTGTTGGTTTCCCTGGAGATAGGGTCATGCTAGTGACCCATTTCTAGGGATGGTTTTGTACCCATTTTTCTTGCTTATGATCATGGTCTAGGCTACCAGGAACCTGTAACTAAGAAAAGGAATAAAAAACAAAACAAAACAAAACAAAACAGAAAAATTGCCATGAGAACTACAGCTCAATATGTTTGCTCCGGCTGAGAGTTTCACAACTGCTTCTGGCACACCTCCTTTTTTTGAAGTCTAATGCTTCAGTCTGTGGAACTTGTCACACAGATTCTACTGGGGTCAGTGTGACACTTTCTTTCTGAAGGGTGGGTGTTGCTAAACTGGTACACCGATCTGCTAATCTTTTCTAGACTCACCCAAACAGAATGTTTTATCAGCTACCTGGACATTCCTTGTCTCCTCAAACAGGCACAGAAAATGTGTCATAACTGAGCCACCCTCTCTTATTTTGACATTCACACTCAGTTTTTGAGGTAGAAAAATGGGAAGATTCAGGAGGTACCAGAGAGCTGGAATTGCTGACACTAACCAAAAATCTGTTCTGGTTTCTGGCTTTGGCACTTGGAGGAACAGCTGTATTATACAGAAAGACGGAGAACACCTAGGGATCTATATTTGAGACAAAATACTAGTTTTGGATGAATAGAGTTCAAAGTTCCTAGTGGTCTCTGCTCCTCCCTGTCCCAGAGACAGCCGCATCTTCTTGTGCAGTGTCAGCCTCATCCTGTAGACAAAATGTTGAAGGTCAGTGCAAACGGATTTGGCCATTTTGGGCTCCTGGCTACCAGGGCTGCCTTCTGCTCTGCATCTGGCAAAGTGGAGATTGTTGCCATCAGTGACCCCCTCATTGACCTCAACTACATGGTCTACATGTTCCAGTATGACTCCACCCATGGCAAATTCAACGCCACAGTCAAGGCTGAGAATGGGAAGCTTGTCATCAATGGGAAACCCATCGCCATCTTCCAGAAGCAAGATCCGGCTCACATCAAAAGGGGTGATGCTGGTACTGAGTATGTCATGGAGTCTACTGGTGTCTTCACCACCATAGAGAAGGCCGGGCCCACTTGAAGGGTGGGACCAAAAGGGTCATCATCTTCCCCCTTCTGCCAATGCCCCCATGTTTGTGATGGGTGTGAAACATGAGAAATATGACAACTCACTCAAGATTGTCAGCAATGCATCCTGCACCACCAACTGCTTAGCCCCCCTGGCCAAGGTCAGCCATGACAACTTTGGCATTGTGGAAGATCTCATGACCACCGTCCATGCCATCGCTGCCACTCAGAAGACTGTGGATGGTCCCTCTGGGAAGCTGTGGCATGGTGGCCGTGGGACTGCCCAGAACATCATCCCTGCTGCCAACACTGTGGGCAAGGTCATCCCAGGGCTGAATGGGAAGCTCACTGGCATGGCCTTTTGTGTTCTTACCCCCAGTGTATCCACTGTGGATCTGACGTGCTGCCTGGAGAAACCTGCCAAGTACGATGACATCAAGAGGGTGGTGAAGCAGGCATCCGGGGGCCCACTGAAGGGCATCCTGGGCTACACCGAGGACCAGGTTGTCCCCTGCGACTTCAGCAGCAACTTCCACTCTTCCATCTTTGATTCTGGGGCTGGCATTGCTTTCAATGACAACTTTGTAAAGCTCATTTCCTGGTATGACAATGACTATGGCTACAGCAACAGGGTTGTGGACCTCATGGCCTCCGTGGCCTCCAAGGAGTAAGGAGCCCTGGAACGCCACCCCAGCAAGAGAGCAAGAGGGAGGCCCTCGGTTGCTGAGGAGTCCCTGTCCCAACTCGGCCCCCAACACTGAGCATCTCCCTCAGTTTCCATCCCAGACCCCCACAGTAACAGGAGGGGCCGAGGGAGCCCTCCCTGCTCTCTAGAATACCATCAATAAAGTTCATGGCACCCACACAAAAAAAGCTCTTAGTGGTCTAGGGGATAGAGAACTCAATGAACAGTACATGTGCAGCACACACACACACACACATACACACACACACACACACACACACACACACACACACGAGGAAGGAAAATTTGATTTATTCTATCTCATAGAAGAACCCAGAAGATGATGTGTTACGTAAAACAAACAAGTCACACAAAAAAGGACAAATATTATGTTATTATATCTCTACTGAGAGATCTACAGTGACCAAAGCCACAGAAATAAAAAGTAGGATGTTGGCAGCCAAGACGTGGAGAGAGGGGAAATGTGGGAATGGTGGCCGAGGTGAAGAGTTCTCAAGATGGATGGTGCTGATGACCTCATGTCAGTGTAAAGGTATCCAGTGCCTCTAGACTGTACACTAAAAGTGGTTACTGTGGGGCTGATGAAACATCTCAGTGGGTAAAGGTGATTGCTGTGCAAGCCTGGTGACCCGAGTTCAATACTCGGAACCCATGTAAGGGAAGGAGAGATGCAACTCTACAGGACTGCCCTCTGGCCTCCATAGTGCACCATCCCCTGAGAATGAAAAGTAAAATAGAATAAATGGTTCTTGTTATTTTTACTTGCAGAGCCATGGATCCAACCCTGAACCTTTTAACATGCTAGACAAGTGCTCCGTCGCTGGACTTCACTGCCAGCAGTGGGTACAATTTCTAAAAGCCAAAAGTGAGAGTTAGGGGGGGAGATAAATTTTGCCCATGTTTATTTTATTATAGAATCTCCAGCAGTCAAGGCTGGCCCAGAACTTTCTATGTGGCCAGGCTAGCCTTGAATCTGTGATCCTCCTGCCTTTGCCTGCTGAGTGATGAGATCACACACGTGTGCTATCACATCAGGCTGTATCGCAATTTTTAAAAAAATGAAAATCAACTAGAACCACAGATAACTGCTATGAATACGGACGTTGTGGTCTCAAACAGACAGAAGAGAGGGGACAAGCTTCGGGTTGCAGGGCTAGTAAAGCCACAGAGAAGGGGGAGGAGAAGGAGAAGGAAAAGGAGGAGGAGGAGCAGCAGGAGGAGGAGGAGGAGGAGGGGAAGGAGAAGGAGAAGAAACAACAGGGGTACAAAGTTGGAAGGAGATCTAACCTAGAGGTGCAGGGAGGAGAGCCAGCCTCAGGGTCAGAGCTCTAGACCTCGCCCAGGTACAGGGCAGAGGGAGTCCTGCATTTCCCATTAGAGAGAATGCACATTCACAACCTGGATAAACTCAGCTTCAGGGCACAGTAGGATAGAACCTAGACTGCAGTTGGGTGAGCGGGATATAGGTCAAGGGAGGAGGGGAAGGTGTGGTGCCCTGGAGCCTTGGCTGAGAGGAGGCAGAGAAGAAGGTGACAGAGGGGCAGCCAGACATCAGGTGTCAACATGATCCTGAGGGGATCTTCGCATCTTGCTCTAATTTCAGGTTTGGTCAGCTTCCTTCCAGATATATCCAGATTCCAACAGCCATGGGAACATCTGGCCCACAAGACAGAATGACTTCCCCAGAAACTGGAATTCTAGTAGGCACACTGTCTCTTGTTTGGTTTGTTCAAGAAAACACACCAGACTCCAAACGGCTCTGCCAAAAGCTTTTACGAGTGCAGGGCTCAGGACAGTGAGCTGTTCTGGGCTGTCCTCTCCCCTCTCAGGCCTGCCCCTTGGCTGAGTGCCCTTCTCTGACACCATGCACCCCCAGACTCTCCTTAGCTTTAGGTCACCCTCCCCCACAGAGCTGTGCACCCCCAGTGAGCTTGTTTCTAATAGTCCTGCTAGCAATGTGTCGTAGACGCTCAGTAAATACTCATAAAATTGACAATGGATGGAAAAGAAAGGTTAGAACAGAAAATCCGTTTTTTCAAACCCTGTGTTTGATTACTTTCTTACATATGTTTGTTTTATTTATTTTGCCTTTGTATTTCATTTGGTAGAAAGACACATACATATATTTTGGAGACAGGGTCTTACATGTCCTAGGCTAGCTTTGAACTCGCTGTGAAGCTGAGGGTGATGTGTGTGTGTGTGTGTGTGTGTGTGTGTGTGTGTTTTCTTCTTCCAGATTGTAAGTTCTTGGGAGTCAGACACTCGGCCTCCTTCTCTCATGTTTGTTGACGGAATCTAGCACAGAGCTTCACATAGAGCAGGTGTTAAAATGTTGATTAGCAGAAGGAACAAATTGTATTCTTTGCTTGTACTTTTAATATGGTATAAAAGCAGCTTGGGAAGAAATAGACTCTGCCCACTCCTCCCCCCTAACTGAGCAAGCTTGGTCACTGAAGTGGAAACTTGAGGGTTCTTTGGAAAGCCAGTTGTGTCAGACGGTGTTTTACCGGGGCAAACAGGTGAAGAATCATTTTGCTAAAGGAGATACAGGCGAAAGCTAAAGCAAGCCCGTGAAAGAACACACGATGGAGAATTTGTTGCTAACAACGCACATGTATTGGTCTGCCTTCCATATGCATTGTTGAGCTCCATTTGTCAGGAGCTCCAGAGAGAGAAAGGCACCAAAACACTTCTGGTGGTGTGCTGCCGCTTCTTGTTTCCATGGACCTGGCTAATTGGCAGAGTGATATCAGCTGAGACAGATGTGAGTGCTGAGGCGAGACCTGTGGCGGACGCGTGATGTTTGGAGAGCGTGTGAAAAGGACTCGGTGGACAGTGACAGAGGCTGAGCTTGGGTGGCTGGTGGAGCTAGCTGTGCAGTGCTTGTTGGTCTCGAGTCTTCGCTGATCTTCACTTTGCTGACGGAGGCACAGCCAAGAACTTCTCCTGGCATTCCTGTTAGCCCTGGTCCCTCCTGCCGAGGCCTGACTGGCTCTGCCAGGTCTTGTCGCTGCTGCTGATTCGCGTTCACTATCTGGACACTGCTGCTACATCTGCAAAGTGTTGCGAGTGGAACAGGCTGCCGCTGCTGACCTGTGAATCAAACTGAAGATTTCCTGGCAACACAGACGGGAGTTGCTCCAAAGAACTTTTCTAAACAGGTCTGCTTCCCCATATCCTTTCTTTCCCACTACCTCTGGTGGGTGGTGGGCTAGAAGGGAGGTTAAAGCATTTACGAACCATCACTAAAAGTAGACTTTGGGCCGGGCATGGTGGCGCACACCTGTAATCCCAGCACTTGGGAGGCAGAGGCAGGTGGATTTCTGAGTTCAAGGCAAGCCTGGTCTACAGAGTGAGTTCCAGGACAGCCAGGACTACACAGAGAAACCTTTCTCAAAACAACAAAAACAAACAAACAAACAAACAAAAAAGTAGACTTTGAAAAAAATTAAAGCTGTAAGTGGCACTACTCTTAAATAGTGCGTGTGTGTGTGTGTATATATATATGTGTATATATATACATATATATATATACACATATATATATATATCACATGTGGGAGCTCATGTATCTCATCTTTCCTTTCTCTCTCTCTCTCTGTATGTGTGTGTGTGTGTGTGTGTGTGTGTGTAAGTATGTGAATGTGTATGTGTTGGTTGGTCCTGAGGCTTGAACTCAGTACCTCATACAAGCTAAGCACACAGCTAAGCCCAGAGCTATCTCCAGCCAGACTTTTCCTGCTTGAAAGAGCAGCAGTCACTAGACCTAACCTCCATGCTCTCAAAATAATTTGTTCATACTCGGGCTGGCGCGCTGGACACAGTAAATCTTTGTTGAGTAGATGAATGCTCCTTTATCCCAGAACGTATAACGTGATTTTTTTCCTTCTGTTTTCATGTGCGAGCTTTTTCTCTGTTTCAGATTGTGAGCTCTTACAAGCGAGGGTTCTGCCTCCCTTATGCTTGCTGATGGATCTCACGCAGAGCTTTGTACAGTGTAGGTGTCCAGATGTTCGCCTGAGGGAATGGATTTCATTTATTATTATTGTGTGCATACAATGTGTGTTTGTGTGTGTGTGTGTGTGTGTGTGTGTGAACTGGTTCCCTCCTTCCACCTAGGTTCCACGGGGGGAGTTCGGGGTCACTCTTAGGTAGTTAGTTACATTTCCCCCTAACATCCTGAGTCTTCCTGGGTGACACCAATCCATACATTCTTCACTCTCCCATCTCCATCACTGACACCAGGAACTGTGGTATCTCAGGCTTGGAGGAGCCGCTTTAGTCTCTTGCTTTGGTTGTTCTTTTGGAGGAGTGGACAGGGACACTCACTTTCGTTTTCTTCTTCCTCTCAATAGTCCTCCCCCTCCTCCCCCGTCGGAAAACAGGTGGACAATCCATTTCTTGTTACTGGTTTCTAACGGGCCTGAGTGCTTCTGCAGGCACCCTTGTCTGTTTGCTCTGGCAAACAGGCTCCCCTTGCGCGGACGGTGGCTCAGGGGCCCGGAAAGCAGCACGGACACCGTGGGGGCCCTGCCCTAAGCTCTCTCACGGAGGCTGCGATGAGCTGGCGCACGCGCACGCGTAGCACGTCTCATGGTGGCCCTGTGGATAGAGACCTGCCAGCTGTTACGGCTCAGTTATGAACTTGAGAAGGGAGGGAGAGGAAGGTGAGCTGAGCCCAGCCAGCTGCCTCGGGCATTTTCCTTTGCGAGATCTCCAAGGAGGGCCTGGATTTATCACATGTACACACAAGGGAGGATCCCCAGTCTAGCGTTCCTGACTTCTAATATTCTCTCACTCTTTCTTTCTTGGCTGTCTGCCCCACCACGAGGCAGGGTCTCATGTAGCCCAAGCTGGCTTCCAACTCACTATGTAGCCGAGGATTGCCTTGAGCTCCTGATCCCCTGCTCTGGGCTCCACTCCACCCGGTTTGATGCAGTGCAGGCCTTCATGCATGCTAGGTGCTAGGCAAGTACATCCTCAGCCCAGTCCTCTGGTCCTCTGCTTCAACAAAACCATTTCCTCGCAACCACTGTTGCTCTGGCTGCCAGGGAGGGGCTCTGGGGCAGGTTGAGGGAAGGGTGTGTTGTTTTTAACTTTTCTTGATAGATAGCCTGAGCTTATCAAGGAACAAGAATCAGCCACCTCTCTACCATGAAGGGGTTTTGTTTGTTCTTTTGGGGATTGTTGTTGATACAGGGTTTCCCTGGCTGTCCTGGAACTCACTCTGTTGACCAGGCTAGCCTCAAACTCAAATTAGCCTGCTTCTGCTCCCAAGTGCTAGAATTTAAGGCCTAATTCCACCACCACGAAGCTAGAATGGATGGCGTTTTTTTCAGAGGCTTTGGACATTGCCTTAAGCGCTGCGGCTGCAAAACTGGTTGGCTCAAAGCAGAGATAGCCCCTCCCACCTTCTGCTGGATCCACAGCAGGTGGCGCTGCCCTCTGTGGAGACTAGCCCTCCGCGTTTCACCTTCATCCTTTTCCTACTCTGATAGCTGGGTACCTTGAGCACAGCTCGCTCTTCCGTGTCTGCTTTGATGGGCTGCAAGGTGCAGCCGTCCAAGGCCAGGCAGCCATGGTCATCACCGGCGACGCCTCCGCGCGACTCCTTCCAGTGTTGAGCTCCAACCCCACATACTCTATGGAAAAAGCATGTGGGTTCCAGAGCAATCGCCAGATTTCTCTCGGATCGATCTGATTTCTTTCCTGTTCTCCCTTAAATGGGGCACGAGGGTGGTCCAAAAGCACATTCCAGAAAGGGCTAGGAAGATAGTTCAGTGGTAGATGCAAAGGCCTGGGTTCAGTCCGCAGATCTACAAAACCAAACTGAAGCTTGCTGTAAGCATTCCCAACCAAAAGGAGCTGGTTTGCTTTCTGGTTATTGTTCTGACCGCCGTTGTGTATACATTCTAAATTCCTAGCCTCCAACTAGGCAAGCTTACAAGCTGTTGTTAGTACCGTGGAAGCCTCCTGCTCGGAACGTTTTCTGATGAAAGTAGAACTTTTCTTCATTTCAAAAGATTTCAGAAAGACTTTGGTTCTTCCTGTTCTGAGGGTTTCTCTCCCTGCTCTCCCACCCTCTGCCCGGAGCACAGCCAGTCTCTCCAGAGCGTTGAAGAACAGCCCTTTCGTTTGAAGCCGTGCTAGCGGTTATTAATTCTAGGTGTGGGACTATGGGCCTCGGTTATGGTATTGTTTACGCTCCTTCTGTGACTTGTGTGTTTATCAGAACAGGCGCTGAATGGCGTTCGCCCTTCTTCCTGGGGCTCGCTGGTGGTTTGTGCTATCTCAGTTCCCAAGCCGTTAGCAGGCCCACACTGCTTCCTTTGTGCTGCGCCAGATCTCAGTGTTCCAGGGCACAGTTTCTTCCACCAACACGGACACCTGCCAACCATTCTTGCTAGGCTAGGAAGTGAACCACTGATCCTAGAGATTAGCAAACAAAATAAGGGGATGCTGGGTCCCCAGGGAGTGCTGCACTTAGCTCCGCCACAGGTACTAACTAGCTTTGTTCCAGTGGCCTCGCCCCTGCTCCCAGGTAGAATAACCAGATTTATGGGGGTGGTTAGACTTGTCTTGGCCAAAGTGGCTCGTGGCTGGACACTTAGGGCAGAGGGTGCGGGATGGAGGTACTGATCCCCGAGCTTGCTGTTCGAATTTGGCCTGGCCCGCCTCATTAGCTGTTTCTTAACTAACAGCCACACCCTGTTTACTCTCTAAATGTTTTCATTTAAGACAGTGGTTCTCAAGTTGGTGATTTTATCTGAATCACGCAGAGAATCTGTTAAAACACGTACCTGAGTTTCTGATTCAGTAGGATTGGGATGAGGCTCGCACTTCTTCTGAGTTCTTAGATGGTGCAGACTTTGCTGCTTTGAAACAACACCTTAAACACCACTGGCCAGGCCGAGGGTCAGTAGAGTGCCCGGAGAATCACTTAGTCTACAAGCACCGAGGACCTGAGTTCGAATCCCCTGCACCCACGTAAAAAACTGCATGTAGTTATCTCAGTACTAGGATGGGGAGAAAGAAGGATCCTGGGGCTTGATAACCAGAGTCCAGCAGAGCCAATGTATTTCTACAGTCAGTGAGAGAGCCTGTCTCCGAAATGTGAGGCCGGGCTGCCAAGGAGGCTCAGGGGTTCCATGGACCTGCCACCCACCCTGACCTCCACACGTGTGTCATGAGGAGCAGGTACCCCCTCCCCCAACACACACACACACAAAACGAAACATGTAATGAAATTTTAAAACGGTAAGGCAGAGAGCAACCGAGGAAGGCGCCCTGACACTGGCTTCTGAATGCTCGTGCTATAGGTGTGCACACACCTGCACACACCCACCGCACGCACGCAGGAACATGCGCATGTGCACAGCACACGTACAACCACTGGGTGAGACATCCCTGGTGGTACATGTCTGTGACGCTGATAGTTAGGATGCAGAAGCAGGGACACCAATGCAAACTCAAGGCGAGTGTGATCTACACATCCGGTTCCAAGCCAGCTAGGGCTACATAGCTCAAAAACCAGAGAAAAGAAAAAGGACAAAGATAAGCATACATCAGAAGCCCCACTGGGTAAGAGCTAGGCTGGGTGGCTCTGTACAGTCCTGTGACGGCTCTAAGCCGGAGACCTCATTTTACTTTTCCTCGCCTTGCTCTCGCTGTTGCCATGGCGATCCTCCCTCCATATGCTAGCTGAGTCTCCGGTTGTCACCTGTCTGTGCCAGCCTTGCAGGACCCGTCTCTGGAGGTTCTGCAGCCAGGCTCAACAATGCTGCTGATTTCTGACTCAGCGGTGGAGTTAGAAGAACTGCTAGGAAGCAAACCCCTGATGTGTACGTGTCCTGTGTGTTTGTTAAAAATAAATAAAAAATAAAAAATAAAAAATAAAAAAAGGAAGCTCAAGGGCGTGGAGAGATGTGCTTTGTTCTCATTGGTCAGTAAATTTCCCCAGACCATTCACACACTATTCCCAGTGCTGGGAAGAAAATTCCTAAATAAACGGCAGTTTGCATTCTTTTTGTTGTTGTTGTTGTTGTTGCAGATTTCTTTATTTGATGTGTATGAATACACTGTTGCTGTCTTCAGACACCCCAGAAGAGGACATCAGATCCCATTGCAGATGGTTGTGAGCGACCATGTGGTTGCTGGGATTTGAACTCAGGACCTCTGGAAAAGCAGTCGGTCTTCTTAACCACTGAGCCATCTCTCTAACCCCGTGGCTTGTATTCTTTATCAGGAAGAACAGAAGGCAATCTGCTGGCAATTTGCACTCTTTCTTCTTATATAGCAACATAATCTAACTTCTGCTGTGACTTTAATTTAGTTTTTAAAAAAACCCTTAAATTGCATTTTATGTATATGAGTGTTTTGCCTGCATGTATGTCTGTGTGCCATGTGTGTGCCTGGTGCCCTCAGAGGCCAGAAGAGGGCATCAGATCCTTTGGGACTGGAGTTGCAGTTGATTGTTAGGCTACAAGTGGCCTTAGCCTCTGAGGCATGTCTCTGCCTGGAGCTGTGGTTTGACATTGTCTTTTCTATGATAATAGACCATGTACACAGGGCGCCACACTATGCTTGCTATTGTTGTTGTTTATAGGAAATGTTAAATAGGGTTTTAAATGGATGATTTTATTTTTCATACTAGGTTTTGGGAGTTTTTTTTTAAAGAAAAATTTCTGTCCTCACTAATGTTGTATGCCCCCCCACCAGATAATCAAACGAGAGACATTATTATTATTATTATTATTATTATTATTATTTTCTTCCTACAGAGACTTCGGATCCAATACTCTTTTACATATTTAAAAATGACCTAAAATAACCTATAGGGAAAATCTATTAAGATAGAGCAAACAACAGAGATAATTGCATATATATTATCATGATACAATTTATAATAATCAAGTTATGCAATCAGCTTAGGGCCTACCAATAGTGAATGGGGAAAGAAAATATAGTGTATGTGCACTGGATTGTTATTTAGCCATAAAAAACAAAATATTGTTATTTACTGAAAACTGTCTAGAACTGGAGATCACCACATCAAGCAAAATAAGCTAAACTCAAACATTGCATGGTTTTGTTTGTTGTTTGAGATAGGGCCTCATGGAGCCCAGGCTGGCCTTGAACTGGGTGGAATTCACTATGTAGCAGAGTGTGGTATTGAACTCCTGAACCTCCTGCCTTGGTATTTCAAGACTTTCCCACAAATCCAAGTCAACAAAATGCCTTTCATAAGTAGAACATTGTTTTTGTTGTTGTTGTTGTTATAAAGAAAGGCATTAAAATAGAAGGGGAACTATTTGGAAGGAAGATGGGGACCAGGACAAAAGAGATTCATAAGTAAATGTGATTAATGTACATTATAAACATTAGGAAAATGTCACAATGAGGCCTGTTGTTTTGTACAGTTAATCTACACAGATGAAAAGCAGAAAATAATGATTGATCTGCAAAGACAGGCAAATTACAGACGCTTCTTGGCTTCTGATGGGGCTACGTTCTGATAAAGCCATTGCAAGCTGAGGACTTGGAAACCGGAAAATACACCCATGCCTAACCTACAGACATCCCGCTCCGCAAGGCAGCATGCCCAGACTTGCGGGTGGGTGTTCACCTTCAGGATCGCTTGGCAGACCCGGGCGCCGCGGCTTCCTGCCCCTGCCCGGCATTGTGAGAGCGTTATACTTCCTATTCAAGACCGGGCGCTAGGAGATCAGAACTGGGAAGTGAGGTATCTACTGACTGCAAAACTTTCTTATAATTATAAAACTGGAAAATCTGAAGGTAGGATCTGTCTGCATAAGCATTTGATATGGAAAAGAAAGCTAGAGGTCCCCACGTGGGTGCCATTTGTGTTTTAATGTACCTCACCATTAGATGGCGCTAGAGTAATAGGCATAACAACTCCGTGACAGAGGCCTGGTCTTTTCACTTCAAAGTGAAAAGTCCAGAGAGTTCTAAATTGGCCCTTGTCAGCCCAGCAAAGAGTTCCTTCTGGAACGTCTGTGGTAAGACTCCATAGCAAGTCAGATGGAGTGAATGCTAGAAACAGACTTTTTCTTCTTATTTTTTAAAAGATATTTAAAAGCATAGTTACATGTATGCATGTGGGCGTCTATGTCTGGAGTGCAGGGGGCCACTGAAGCCCTTGGATCCCCTGAAGCTGCAGTTGCACGTGGTCAGGAGCTGCCTTATGCGGTGCTGCGATCCTGACGGGTTCTCTGCAAGAGTAGTATTCACTTTAAACTGCAGACCCCCACCTTTCTTCTTCCTTCTCTTCCCCTCCTTCCCTCCCTCCCTCCCTCCCTCCCAACTTCTTTCCCTCTGTCCCTTCCTTCTTCCCTCCCTGCCTCCCTCCTCTTCCTCCTCCTCCTTGCTGGAAAGAGAACTCAGGGCCTCATGCATGTCAGGCAGTTATGCAGCTGCGCTCCAGAACTTGACTTTTGACTTTGGGATGCGCTGTGACCGTCCAGACTTGGGATAACGATCATGTAAGCCCAAGAATGCTTAGACAGGTTGGGAGGCATTGTGAGACATCTTAGCATGGCTCCTGGCTTTGCTACTCTTCTAAGCATGAGTGCAAGTATGATAATTAGTTTATGATTTTATTTTATTTATTTATTTATTTATTTATTTTGAGATAGAGTCTCACTATACAGTCTAGGTGTCTGTGAACTCAGGGCCTCCTGTCTTTGCCAGTGAATTACAGAACTGTACCACCATCCCCTGCTGAAAATATATACTTTGTTGCCATGTATTGAGAGGGCTCCTCCTGTTTATCTAGCATCCAAACACTATACATTTCTTCCCACTAGTGTGTAATTTCCATCCTGTGTTAATTCTTTCATGAATCGATGGGTATTTATTATTTATTTATTTATTTATTTATTTGTAGCAGGGCTAGTGCATGGCAACTTCTCACATTTGGGATGTGGGAAAGACAAAAAATGGCTCTTCTCTGGTCTACACCCTCCTCAGTTTCAAGCCACCTGCCCTTTAATGTTCCTGACTTGTTTTCTACAGTGAGTCACAAGGTGTCCTGTCAGGGATTCTGGGTCCCTAGAGGACACGGGAAAACTGGGTCAAGGGAATACGCATGGCCGTTTAAAGGTTTTCAAGAATGGCACGTTTGCTTTAATTTCTCACATAATTGAAAGGCTCCGATGGTATTAGAAAGTTAATGGGGCTGAACGTGGGGCCGTAGAAATAGAAACAAATCCAGCCAGACCTACTTTCAGACAAGAAAATGAGTCCAAGAAGAGGGCACCGGTGAAACAGAGAACTGAGTGGGTTTGATTTAGAAACGTTTCCCGGCCTAGGGACCGAGGTTGCAGCCTCTCAGGGGGCCTTGAGGGACCTAGGCCTGCTGGGAGTTCAGGAGCACCACGGGTCACCCGTGGGCTCACTGCCTGTTGACAAAGGGCAGCTCGGTTGGATGGCAGGATTCACTGTTAGTCTGCCCCATTCGGGGACCATGTCATTGCCACAGCGGGAGCTGGCTCTCTGTGTTCTGTGCTAGGTTGCGGCCATCCTGCCTTGTCCTCCTAGGCTGGCACATTCCCGACAGTGGGCAACTTGCCAAGGCAAATGAGCAAAAGCCTTGCCTGTATGCCCACCATGGGTCTACAGCAAAGGACCGCCTGGCTCTTCCAACTCTTAGAACAGTGTCCACTGCCACAGGCGGCTGGCTACTGAGGCCACCGCTCTCTGTTTCATTCTTATGAAGTAGGTGCTGCCATCACAGAATCTGTCACCGACATTGGCTAGTGATCCGTGGGTAACCATGGGGCCACTGACATCCCACTGCTCGTGGGGCTAGAGATCTGGGCGCTCTGGAGGGAGGATACCTACTTGTTCTTGGGCATGGGGAAAGACTACTGGGAGATGAGGCTTCTCTAGGCCCTAGAGTGGGACAGCCATCCCTAAGAGGGTTTTTCCCTAACACTCGGTCTGTCTCTGAATACCAGACATGTTCTCTCCCCACATCTGCTGAGAAATTGCATTCCTGGAGAATCGGTGCTTCCTCAAGACACGGGGAAATCTGCTGAGCTTCCTTTCAACTGTACCCTGGGTAGCCACTGCAGGGACCTCTCCAACTTAAAAGACTCTTCATTGTGCCTTTACCAGGGAGCCTTGCTGTCTAGCCATGGGCCATGTTAAAACCATATATGGGGTAGCTGACACATTTATTGTAGGTAAAACACAAATGTTAGCTTTGGGTGGGGAAGGTGAGAGAGATCGGTAATGGGAGCCTATGCTTCTTTCCATGGTGTGAGTCTCTGGGACTTGCATTTGGGGGAACTTCCCAGAAGGCTGTGCAGCCTTGGAAGGGAGCTGATGGAGAGGAAATGGGATTGTATTTGTGAAAGCACTGGGCTTCCAAGAGTGTGTGTGTGTGTGTGTGGGGGGGTTAATGAATGGAGTCCTCTTGGCATAGAGAGGTTGAGAGATCGTCTCCATGCTCCAAGTGGACTCTGGGAAGCAAGCTGGGGAGATAACATGTGTCTCCCAGGACTGTCCCTTCCTCTAGGCTGTCAGGGGAAGTGCTGGGAGCTAACCTGAGAATAAATATTGCCACAATTAGGGATACGTGGCCCAAGACACCTAATTTCTGAAACAGGAGTATGCTTTGAGATTGGAGATATCCATGAAGGATTGGGGATAGAGGTCAGTGGTAAAGCCTTGCCTAGTAAGGTTCCGGACTCCATCTTTAGAGCCACTATAAAAACACATGTATGCATATATGTATAAATTAAATGTCCATGCAATGATCTGAAACCTCCCTCACAGTGAGCAAGAAAATTCTGAAGTCCTTGGAAGGTTTCTTTTCCTTAATTTTATGTGCATGAGTGTTTTGTCTGCATGTATGTATATGCACCCTATGGCTACTGCCTGCGGAGTATAGAAGAGGGAATCAGACTCCTGGAGGACTGTGAAGGACATGTGGGTGCTGAACCCTGGAGTCCTCGGCAAGAACAATGCTCTTAACTGCTGAGCCATCTCCCCAGGCCCTGGAATTCTTAGAGTTAAATTATCATTATCACCACCACCATCATCATCATCTTCAACATCATCATCATCGTTGTCGAGTTTGAAATCACAGACCAGGCTTTGGAAATTGGTTCTTACCCTCTACCATAGGATCAGGTCATCAGGCAAGCACCTTTACAAACAGCTATTTTGCCTCGACGGTTTTTTTTTGTTGCTTTTTTTTTTTTTTGTTTTTTTTTTTGAGACAGGGTTTCTCTGTGTAGTCCTGGCTGTCCTGGAACTCACTCTGTAGACCAGGCTGGCCTCGAACTCAGAAATCCACCTGCCTCTGCCTCCCAAGTGCTGGGATTAAAGGCGCGCGCGCCACCAACGCCCGGTTTGCCTGGAGTTTTAACGTGAAGAACTTTCCTCATAGCTAGTTCTCAAAGGAGCAGTGGGTGACAAGATATACTTGATTGGGCCACATTCAATGAGTGAGGCTGGGTCAAAAGGTGGATTTGGTGGTTGGTGATAGTTGATGACCCTTCTAGGACCAGGCCCATCTGAACAGCTCCTTGCCTTGGGCCCAGAGGGAGGGAGCAGAGGCACCTGGAAAGGGGCACCAGTCCTGTGGACACCATCTTTTTTAATAAGACACACGTTTACAGACAGTGACTTCTTGTGGCACCGTCTCCCATTCTCTTCTGTAGCCCATACAGAACTCTCCCTGGCCCTCCTGTGACTCACAAAGGCTGGCTATTCTGACATCTACCACACTAACCAAATTTCACCCTGTGGTATTTCAGAAAGAACCATGAAGAGTCAGGAGAATCAACAGGAGATGGAGCCCAAAGGCAGATAGTGGCTCCAGTCTGGAGAGTTGGGGAGTCTCCCATCTGTGCCCCCCCCCCAAGGAATCTTGATGAAAGATGATAATAAAGACCGAGTTAAGGTCCAGGGTCCTTATATGGGTCAGCTATCAGACTTTGCCACTCTTCAGGCAATGTGATGTTTGCAGTGGTGTGTGTGTGTGTGTGTGTATGTGTGTGTGTGTGTGTGTGTGTGTGTGTCCATTTTGTTTTTCTATGCCCAGCTGTCAGCACCGCAGGCTACAGCTGGTGTTGATGGAGCAGAAACGCTGAGTCACTGGCTGCTCAGTGACTCTCTTACATCACGCTATTGTCCTTTCTGTTAGGCCTTTGGGGACTCTGTTTTTGTTTTGTTTTGTGTTTGCCTGGGGCCTGGCCCTGCTAGGAAATCAGGGTGTAAAAAAACCAGAGGCTGCCAGACTCCTGAGCCAGTAGCTCCAGCAAGCCGCAGGTCACTCTGGGTTCTTTGAGAGCATCCTGTAGCCCATCAGTTGCCTGAAGCTCTTTCCCTAGGAATGGGCTTTGTGAAGCTGTCATGTTGACTGATGTCATTATAAAGGTCTTGGTTTTTTGTTGTTGTTGTTTTTTTTGTTTTTTGTTTGTTTGTTTGTTTGTTTGAGCCAGAGTCTTATGTAGCCCAGGCTGGTCTTGAACTGGATGTAACTCAAAGAATGACTGAACTCCTCAACCTCTTGCCCTTATTGCTCAGGAGCCGGGATTGCAAGCATGCACCACTACGCCCAGCTACCATTTCCATGTGCAGGATTTTATTTCTTCCCGTGTATCAATTGATACACATATGCATTTATATAATTGGGTCCATATTATGCATTTTATTAAATAAAAAAGTGCTTTTTAAGCTGTGTTTTAGAAGTGCTGTTAGTATGGTATGCCCAAAAATATAGATATAATTATGTTTTTGGTTCTTTTTTGTTAGTATTTCGTGTGTGTGTGTGTGTGTGTGTGTGTGTGTTGCTGAATTGAACCTAGGACCTTGTGCATTCTAGGGAAGTGCTCTACCATTGACCCACATCCCCAGCCCTGCCACTATCCCTTGCTAGGTTATTTTCTTCCCTTCTGTCTTTTTTTGTTGTTGTTTTGTTTTGTTTTTTGAGACAGTGATGGTTTCTTTATTAATGGAGTTGTTGATGTTCCCGGATTTCGGCACCATTGATGGGATTTAAAAGAGAGAAAGGGTGTTAGTGAGTATGGCATGGCGATGTGGGGGAAGGGGGATACCTAAGCGGGCCCATGCCTAGGCATCGCCTCCCCCTGAAGGACCACACATACACACCAACGTGGTATAGAATAGAGTTTATTTAGAGAATAAGATGAGAGTAGGAGAGAGAGAGAGAGAGAGAGAGAGAGAGAGAGAGAGAGAATAGAGAGAGAGTGGAGGCCGGCCATGACCACGTGGAGAGAGGGGGGAGGGGAGCCCAAGAGGGGCAGAGAGGTGAGAGGATGAGAAGAGAGAGGGGAAAGAGCGGGGAAAGAGAGAGAGGAGGGGGCAGGCAGCCCCTCTTATAGTGGACCAGGCATGTGGGGCGGGGCATACCTGGCTATTGCCAGGTAACTATGGGGTGGAGCTTGAACAGAGTACCAACAGACAGGGTTTCTCTGTGTAGCCCTGGCTGTCCTGGAACTCACTCTGTAGACCAGGCTGGCCTCGAACTCAGAAATCCGCCTGCCTCTGCCTCCCAAGTGCTGAGATTACAGGCGTGCGCCACCAACGCCAGGCTCTTCCCTTCTGTCTTATCCAGGATTTCTATTGTCAAAACACCATGACCAAAAATCAAGCCAAGAAGAAAGGGTTTATTGGGCTCACATTTCCATACCATAAGCCATCACTGAAGGGCAGGAACTCAAACAGGGAAGGAACCTGGAGTCAGGAACTAATGCTCCTCTTGACCATGGAGGAGTTACTGCTTATTGACTTGCTTCACATGGCTTGCTCAGCCTGCTTTCTTATAGAACGCAGGGCTACTAGCCCAGGGATGGCCCCACCCACAATGGGCGGGGCCCTCCCTGTCAATCACTAATTAGGAAAATGCTCTACAGGCTTGCCTATAGGTCAATCTTAGGAGGCATTTTCTCCGTTGAGGTCTCCTCCCCTCAGATGACTATACTTTGTGTCAAGTTGACTTAAAGCTTGCCAGTATACCTTCCTCTCACCTCTGCAATGTACCAGACACATCTTTCCCCTTCAGATAATCGGCTCATTTCAGCTCTTGGTCCTTCAGTACCATGGCGACTCTTAAGCTTTTTCTGTCTGGACCAGTGGTTTTCAAACTTAAGTAAAGCTTATCAAGTGATCTCTGGACCTCTTCCTGGTAGAGCTGGTTTGGTGAGGCAAGATCCCAAGAAACATTGCCACGTTGGTCATCATGGAGAGCCCTGGTACAGAGGAAAGAGTGAGCAGTCTGATCACCGGAAACCCTCCTCCCACACCACTTCCTTCCGGTTCATTCTTTGGCATTTAACTTGACTCCAAAATTTTCCACAGAGTCAAAGCTTATTCTGACTCCTTGTTCATATTTACAAAAGGCAAGATGTTCTCTTAGGGTTGGGCATATAGCTCAATACTACATGCGGAGCATTTTAAGGACCCCAGGTTCCATTCCCAGCACCCCAAATCAAATAAGTAGAATAAAATAATAGAAATAAAATTCTTAATGAGGGGCTGAGCTTGAAAGGTTTCAGAGGATCCTTGAGAGTAGGAAGAAGTCAGGGGGACTTGTCCCTAACTCTCACTGCGTCAGTGTCCCAGGGAGCCGGCTCACGAGGAAACGCACACATGCCCAGACTATTTGCTAAAGGAAATGACATGTTATCCTTTCCCCCACATCTGGTAAATTCTGAGACAGTCAAGCCCTGATGATGTCGCTGGCTCCTTGGAAGCTTGTGTCTTCTTTCCCCAGGGAGGTGGGGGGAGAGCGAGTCGGAGAGGACAGAGTCTATTTTTGGTGGTCAGCCATAGGGATGCCTTGAGGAGCGGTCAAAGGGTCACCAGCAATACGGTCCTATTCTGGGACAGAGACACAAGCTTCCTTCCTGTCCAGCTCAGTCACGGTCTCTGTAAAGTTGAATTTTCACAGAGGGCCTGGAAGGGTTTGAAAAGGCTCGCCGGGGCTGGGGTGGCTGGGTTCAGGAGAGAGGGACAGACAGGGGAGGCTTGTCAGTACACTCGGTGTTGAAGTCGCTGCAAAGTTGAGACTCTCTGAAGGCTGAATGGCTGTCACAATGCAGAGTAGCAGCACAGAGGTACTAGGCAGCATCTGGGCGTTGCCTTTCCTTTTCCTGCGGTGCCTGGGACAGAACAGGGCTTCGTATTTGCCAAGGGAGCTGAGTCTACTGCTGAGTCGTCCTGCAACCTAAATCAGCCTTTTTCTCTGGTCCTCAGGCATCCTCACAGTGCGAAATGCAGTGTGAAGAAAGAACAGGAAAGACGTGAATAGTGTGCACGCCAGAGGGCTGACTCAGGTTAACGGACTTTGTAGACGTCCAGGTGAGATGCCCTGGAACTCGGCTGGAGGTCAGAGGGATGTGTGTCACTTTAATGACCCCAACCAGCAACTAGAGCAAGGTTAAACCGAGGCCTGAGAAAAGACAGTCCTGCTCTCCTCAGATGAGCAGAGCGCCTCCTGGATTGGGGAGGGGGTGCTGAGGGGATCTGAGGGCGTTTGTTGTACCAGGCCTTTGCTTTGTTCCAGCCAGGCACGCTGGCGAAGGCATCCTGGGAATTTGGCCTGCAAACAGAAAGGGCATTTCCTTGTGTGGATTTCCTGTTTAGGTCTGTGTAGAAACCCAAAGGCTGGCTGGGCTCATAAATCCTCTAGACATTGCTGGTGTGGACACTCTGGCTGGATGCCATGGGAACGCCGCTCAAAAATAGAAAGGAGAGAAGCACATTCACTCTCCTCCGGGTGTCCGGTGGGCTTCAGGCTCCCCATTTGCCAATCAGAGAGAGAGAGAGAGAGAGAGAGAGAGAGAGAGAGAGAGAGAGAGAGAGAGAGAGACTAGGGGAGGTGGAGGTGAGCGTGGGCGTCCCTCCAGCTTTGGCGACTCGGGTTCTAGTTCCCTCTTGAGGGTCATGGGGCAGCTCGGTCATGGGAGGAACCTGAGACTTCACCAAAGACAAACATGATGGAAGTTTCACCTGAAGCGAAAGGGAACGGCCCTACATGTATATTAGAAGGTAGCTTTGAACTCCGGTATTTCCCAGATTTTCCCAAACACTTAGAGTATTCCACGAACACCAGCCGCCAGCCTCAGCAGTCCCAAGGCTTCTTATGACTGGGTTTTGACCTAGCTAGGTGATGAATGCGACACTTGTGGAGGAGACCTTTCAGGGTCCTCCCCACTTCCTGTTTTCCTCATTTTCTACATATGTTCAGATTACAGTTCGGCTTTCAGAGTTGTTGGCTTGGAGAAAGAAGCCATGTTTCCATGCTGACTCTGTGGCTGAATTCAGAAGCGGCCTCCCCTTAGACCACATAATACAGTGGTTCTCAACCTTCCCAACACTGCGACCCTTTTATACAGTCCCTCATGCTGTGGTGACCCCCAACTATAACATTACTTTGGTTGTTACTTCATAACTATATTTTTGCTACTGTTTTGAATTATAAATATCTGATAGGCAGGACATCTGATATACAACCCCTGAGAAGAGCTTGCCCAACCCCAAAGTGGTCACGCCCCACAGGTTGAGAATCCCTGAGATAACAGATCACTTGGTTGGGGTGGGGGTGGACAGTGCTACAGTTTAGATTGTCAACGATCCTCAAAGATCTGTGTGCTAAAAGCTTTCTCCCCAGTTTCTTGTACTATTAGGAAGCAGTGAAACCTTCAAAACATGAGCACAGTCTGAGGAAATGAGGTCACTGGGGGTGGCTGGGGTGTGGCTGGGGGTGTGGCTTGTGGGACCTTGGCGACTCCCCTTTCTCTCTCCAGCTTTCTGGTCACCAGGTAATTAGAGGAACCCCAAGGCACTGGGGCCAGCCAAGCATATTGAAACAAGGAACCAAAATGCATTTTTTCCTTTTTTTTTTTCTTCTTAAATTGATTTATTTCAAACATTTGTTATAGCAGTGAAAAACTGTCCAGCATTCAGGAGTGGGATTCCTCCTGGAAATGCTTTGACCCGCGAGGATGTCTCATGGTTTTGATGATACCGTTTTCTTCATCTGTCTCATTTATTCTTGTTTGCACCCCTTAAAAACTTGTCATAACTATTATTTTGAGGCGGGAGGCATTCAAGTGATACTGGGCGATATTGAACAAATCACCTTTACTCTAGGAATATAGTGTTCTGGTAAATTAGTTAGATTTTCTACCTAAATGAGAGCCGGCCCACTATACAGCAACATTCCCCAAGCCAAGACAGTCATGAAACTCGGCAGACATCATCTGTCCTCGGTCCTCTCAGGTGTGGGTCGGTGATGTTGGTCTCAGATGGCGGCTCTCAACCCTCCTAATGCACACCTCCTCAGTATACTTCCTCACGTTTGGTGACTCCCAGCCATAAGATTATTTTTGTTGCTGCTTCATAACTGTAATTTAGCCACTGTTATGAATCATGGTGCAAACATTTTGTGTTTTCCGATGGTCTTAGGCGACCCCTGTGAAAGGGCCACTTGACACCCCCAAAAGGGTCTCGGCCCACAGGTTGAGAAACACAGGTCTGTGAACTGCGGGCTGTCAAACCTGTTCTCACAGAGACAGCGAAGGAAACTTGCTTCCAGGGCCCCCATTCTGTCATTTCGGATCTTACTTTTATGTGACTAAAATACATCCCAGTTTCCCCCCTCATCCACCCACTTTGATCTGGCTCCCCAGTAACAAGGGGGGGGGAGCAGAAGAGCACAATAAGGAGTGCCAATCTCTCTGGGGTGGTGGTGCTTGTTTTCCTTAGGTGCTTTACAAGGCAGCCCCGCAAGCCCCTACAATTGGGTCCTGCTACCCCTCCTGTGTTCAGAAGCTGGGGCCGGCTGCGTGGTTTAGCAGTGGAGAGCTTGCTGAGCACATGTGTTGAGAGCTCCATCCCTGTCACTGCAAGGGACAGATCTGAAAGTCCATGTGAGAAAGAAATATGTTTGGTGCTGGGGCTATTGGTCAATGGCAGGATGCTTGCCTTGTGGTGTGCAAGGCCCTGGGTTTGAATCCCAGCACTGCCAAAGCAAAACAAAACCGAAAACCAACTCTAATCACCATGTCCCAAAGTTATCTGATAAAGAAAAGCTTCCTTTATATTATATCCACGGTAGTCCTTTTTTTGTTTTGTTTGTTTTTCCCCACCTCAGACAGGGTTTCTCTGTGTAGTCCTGGCTGTCCTGGAACTCACTCCATAGACCAGCCTAGCCTTGAACTCACAGAGATCTGCCTGCCTCTGCCTCCTGACTGCCCAGCTTATTTTCACTTAAAAAAAAAAAAAGTCATTGAGTGATCAGGAGAAAGATCTGAGCACAGAGATGCTGCCACCAGGGCGGTCACTGCTGGTCCCTGGCACCTGGCCCACCCATCACAAGGCTGCCGGACACACATCTGACACAGCCACCACAGATGAGTTCTGCCTCCCCACAGACATCATATCCCAGCAGGCCCTCTGACCAGCTGGGGCCCAGCATCATGCTGGCTTCTGAGCTGCTGGGCAAGAGGAAAAAGCTCTGGGCCCTCTTTGCCTTCTGAAGTGGTAGTGGGAATGCCTTTCTGGGTATTCCTTGCAAGACATTTACAGACCGGGTGGCCAAGAACAAACAGTGTGCATGTTTAAGTACAGCAGTCCCCCAATGCCCTTACTCTTAGTACCTTGTGGTCAAATACAATGCAAAAATAAAATAAAGAGAATCCAGAAATAAGCAATTCATATGTTCTAAGTAAATTTTATGATGATATAACATTATATTCTGCTTCACTACTTGATATTATTGCAATATATTTACATACATACAAACATACATACATACATACATACATACATACATACTTAAAGAGCAGCCAGCAGCTATATGGCAAGGTAGGCACCTTCAACGGCAGCCTCCCGTGTTAATGTGCCTTCAGAGCAGCCTTTCCCCTATTTTCAGCAAAACCTCATGGTACAAGCTGAGCATGCCCAGAGCACTCTTGCCCATTGCCTTAATCTCCATGACTGTCAACTGAGCTTGCTTAGGAAAGGAATGGACCAATCCCTACGAGTACATCTGTAGACCCTCTCCCATACGCTCCTTGCCTGCTACAGGTATTTCATCTCTTGTTTACTTGGTTACATCTTAGTTCTGCGTATTTTGGCTTTGGGCTCACCAAGATGTGAGTCCATCATGTTCGGCTCCATGGAATGGCGGAACCGGAAGCGGACCAACCGTGCTCAGCAGAGAACCCACTCCAAAGGCTGACACACAGTGGGGCCTGCCTTCAACGCTGGTTCCTAATGTGGAAAAGACTCTATTTTCATGTGGTTGGAAGAACTGACCTCGATTAATCACACGAAATTATAAACCAGGAATTGCTTTTTGTGTTCGGAACGTCTAGAAGGCCAGATTGTTAGCCACACTGATGGCTGACCAGGGCCATGAGGGAGTAACTGTGTCTGGAGAATTCTTTTCCGTCCTTTGATGAATGTGCAGTTTAGAGAAGCCAGGCTCAAAGAAGGGCCCTCGCTGTTGAGTTCAGGGGTGGGAAAGGAGTGGACAATGTAAACATGGATCTTTCTATTGACTTCCTTGTTGGGAATCACATCTTTTGCTTATAAATGTTCAAACGTCCAGAGGCAGAGTCCAGAGAGCAAAAGATGAACTTCAAGGGCAACGTTGGTATTCCTGTGGCCCTTGCTGGATTCTTGGGTGCCACCTACAGATGCAAGCCTTGTCTGTGCCACTGCTGGGTGCTAGTAGGGCAGCCACTTAGGAGAGGAATCTCAGTTGTGGAACTGGAAGCCAAGATTACTGAATGAAAATAAATCCCTTTGTTTTGGATTGGATTAGGATCCATTCACCTGAAGGCGAGGTAGAATTTGAAAACTTGTGGACACTGGCTTTGCGTAATCGCTAGATTATAGGTTTTTGTTTGGTTGGTTTTTTTGTTTGTTTTGTTTTGTTTTGCTTTTTAACAATGAGAAGCTTTGTTAATGTCAGTAAATGTGAAGTTTTCATGGTCGCTCGGGCCCTTTTGAGGATCATCAGTATATTCATAGAAGAGGGCTTTCCCCTCCCCCTTTTGCCCTTCCGCCCTTCCATAGTTTCATAATGTAGTCCAGGCTAGCCTTCAAGTCACCATCCTCTTGTCTTAGCCTCCACAGTGGACCACGCACAGGAAGAAGAGTCTGAGCCCAGATAATGAGGTCCTTCTGTTAGGGTCTGCTTCCCAGGAGTGAAAGCAAGTCTATCTCTTGGGGTTGGATGGATTCCTAAAGGGTTGATATGGGATCTTGGTTTTTGATTGTTTGTTTGTTTGTTTGTTTTGTTTTGGAACACAATTGAGAAGCAGAAGATCAGCTGTCGAGGGAGAGCAGAAAGCAAAAGCAGGTGAATCCCCCTGAATTTCACCAAATAGATGAGGTTTAACGACTAATATGCCAGAATGCCTAGGTCGTGACAACAGAAAATCTACTAAGAACTCAAGGCATCTCCTGGTCTTGGAGCCTACTGAGTCCTAGAAAGGTTGAGAGAATGCATGACTCCTCTCCCGAGCTTTGTATCCTTATAAGGAGATCTCCGGGGGGAAAAGTCATTAGGTAGGCTGAGGGATAACAGTGGGACCATTGTACAGGGACTTTTCTATACTACATGGGGCTGTGGGGACAGTTGGTAAGCAAAGCAGACTGTTGTTTTAGTGTTGTTACACCTTTGACTGTTACTAGCCCATGAGCAGAGGGCATATGGCCTCAAGAAAAGTTACAAATTTTAGGGTGAAAAGTTTGCCCTTTACCATCCAAGTAGACCCTTAATACAGTCCCATTTAGCTAGAGCAGTATTCCTCAGCCTGTGGGTTGTGTGAATTGAACAGCCTTTTCACAGGAGTCACAGACCAGATACCCCGCATATCAGGTATTTACACTACTGTTCATAACAGTAGCACGATTCCAGTTATGAAGAAGCAATGGAATAGTAACGTGGGGACCACCACACAGGGAACTATATTAAAGGCTTGTGGTGTCAGGAAGGTTGAGAACCACGGGCTAAAGGGATGTAACACACACAGAAGGCAGCCTGTGGAAGCAATCAGGGACACAGATGGTTTGAATTTGGCCACAAGCTAAGGGCAGCCAGGACTACAGGAGCTGCAGAGAGCTAAAGGCTGCTGCCTGCTGGTACCTTGGTCTTGGCCTAGTGATGGCAAAGTGGCTTCAAGACCTTTGAAGTTGCAGGGACTAAACTTGTTTTAATCACTTGTTACAGTAGCTACAGAGGTTGGTCATGACTCTACAGAGGTTGGTCATGACTCCATCAAGAAACTGATGAGATGACGTGGAAATATTGTATCCATGACAGGGAGGCAGCTGAGCTTCTCAGCAGGCTGTTTCCTTCCCCCTTCTTTCTTCCTCTTCTTTTATTAGTTTATTGGTTTTTCAAGATAGGCTTTCTCTCTGTAGTCCTGGTCATCCTGAAACTCACTCTGTAGACCAGGCTGGACTTGAACTCACCTGTCTCTGCCCCCTGAATGCTGAGATTAAAGAGGCGCACCACTACTGCCTTGCATTGGCGGCTTCTTCTTCTCCTTCTCCTTCTCCTTCTCCTTCTCCTTCTCCTTCTCCTTCTCCTTCTCCTTCTCCTTCTCCTTCTCCTTCTCCTTCTCCTTCTCCTTCTCCTTCTCCTTCTCCTTCTCCTTCTCCTTCTCCTTCTTCTTCTTCTTCTTCTTCTCTTTCTCCTCCTCCTCCTCCTTCTCCTCCTCCTCCGCTTCCTTCCCCTTCCCCTTCCTTTTCCTCTTCTCCCTCATTTTCTCCTCCTTCCTCCTCTTCCTCCTCCTCCTTATTTTTCTTCCTTTTCTTCCTCTTTCTTCTTCTCCTTCTTTTATGAGACAGGATCTCACTCTGTAGCCTAGGCCTCCAACTTGTAATCCTCCTGCCTCAGCCTCCAGAGCACTTGATATGTACCATAGAGTCTGATCCTAAGAGAATTTTTTATTGTGTTGCTTTTTCTTCAACTCCAGGCCCATGCATGTGTAGAAGAGAAAAAAACAAAACAAAACAAAACAAAACAAAACAAAAACAACAAAACAAAACCACTTTCCAATGATGTAGACTTTCCTATAGTGAGATAGGACCTGCAGTGTGTGGTGACCTAACCTATATTATTATTAATCTTTAAATGTGAATAAAATCAAATGGAAGCCCAAGCATCTGTATCCTACCCTCTTGCCTATGCCTGACATTGTTTAAAAATTACATTTATTTATTTATGCATGGATGTGGGCATGCATGTGGCTCTTGTGTGTAGTTCAGAGGACAATCTACAAAAGTTAACTTCCCTCCTTCTGCTACGTGGATCCAGACATCAATCATTTTGTCAGGCTTGGAGACAGGCACTTTCATCTGATGATCCCTCTCAGCTCTCCACCTGATTGATTTTTGGTTTTGTTTGCTTTTGTTTGTATTTTCGTTTTTAGACACAGTCTCTCCCTGAACTTTGAACTCCCTGATACAGTTAGAGCAGCTGGCCAGCAAGCCCCCGGGGTCCTCCTGTCTCTGCTCAGAGTTGTGTGAGCCGACACACTCCTGATTTACACATGGGCACTGGGAGTTTGAAGCTGGGGCTTCATTCTTGTGCTGCAAGCACTTTACCAACTGACCACATCCCCAACCCTGACAATAACATTTTAATACTCATGGCCTCAACTCTCGTGCAGTTCCCGGGATACCAGAAGATGCCCCACTTGGTTATGGACTGCAGTTTTTGAGTCTGATAGTTCTTGTAAACAAATCCAAACAAAAGGCTAGCCAAGGGCGGCCAGGCTCAGTTCTCTGACATGGGCCAGGGCATTGCTGTGAAGCACAAAGCTTATGGCCTTAGATTTTCTAGAATCATGGCCTCGGGAGTCATGGCCATTTGGGCTTCCAAGGTTTGACTGTCGCTCCAAAGGCACATTCTTTCTTCCGCAAGGCCTCCTCCCACCAGGGCATTCGGATCCAACCAGACAAGAAGTGAAGGGAAGGCCATGCGAAGCTTGGGCGTGGCACTAAATGCATGGTGAGCTGAGGCAGAGAGGCTAGAATAAATTCTTGTCACATAGGGATTTAAAAGAGAAGGATAGTTTCCTTCTCAACATAGACTCTGCTGCTAAGTTTTGTTGCATCTTCATGCCCTTAAAACACCAGACATGGTAGCCACATCATATTCAGCAGTAACTTAGGCAACAGCCACATATGTAAACTACAGATGATGATCCCGTTGGTGACTCAATATAATTACACCCTTGCTCCTAAACCCGGTCTTTCTACACATTCAAAGCACAGGATAGACATTGTGGGATTGCCCAGCACTTGGAGGGTCAATAGGGAGCAGGCATCACTGGTGATTTCCAGCTCACGTATGTAGGGAAAGCTTTTCCGGGAGCGACCCGTCGGCAGTAAGAGTCACTGGAAAGGAAATGGCTGGAGCCCTAATTTAATAGACAGGACTTCCTGTAGCAGCAACTCCGGGTCCCAGTGTTGGGATGTATCTAACTCCAGGCATCCTCAGAGCAAGGGGACACGGAGGGTATCTCCATTTTGGGTGAATAGGGAGGACTTGAGTACAAGATGACTGAATGAATCTACTTCAGCGGTGTATACTGTGGAGTCTATGGGGATATTCAGTGTGTCCCTTCTTCACAAAAAAGGCATCTTTACAAGATGCCAGGGACACTGCAAACACAGCTTTATAAAGGAGGATGTGCAGCAGAATCCGAAATAAAAAAAAAAAATAAATAAAAAATCATAGTGGCTATGAAATAAATAAAATAAAAAGTGTGATCCTAGAGGAATTTGGTTTTTGGATAGTAGACGTGATTCTAAGGCAGGGATGTGGGCCATTGGGATGGTGCTTGCCTAGGATGTGTGAGGTCCTGGATTTAATCCCCACCACCCCCACATAAATAAAGTAAAATACAATAAAATAAAATATATAAAGGGAGCAGTTCTTCTGTATTGTTGAAAACTTATATGGAGTTATAAAGTCCAGTATCTTTGACACTCATTAGCTATGTGATTTTTGAGTAAGTTTTGTGGGAGTTTTTAGTTTGGTTTCCTGTCTCTGGGGATGGAATGCAGAGTCTTGTCCACACCAGGCGAGTGCCCGATCATTAAGCTTCACCCCATTTAAGAAAGTTTATTAACCTCTCTGGATTTCATTATTTTTTTAAATTTATTTTTATTTATCTAAAGATTTTTTTTTCTGAGACTGGCCTTGACCTCATTAGATAGCCAAGGATACCACTGAACTTCTGCCTGTGTAGGAGCTGGGATTATAGGTGTGCACCCCCATATCTGGTTTGTGGTGTGCTGCCGATCAAGCCTAGGGCTTCCTGCAAGTTAGGGAAGTAGTCTGTTGGTGGAGCTACATTCCAGTTCCCCCTTTGTATTTAAAATATTAAAAATGGGTACACAGCATTGTATATATTCGTGTGATGCTTTGCCGCATGCGTGCAGCACGTAATGTGCAGGTGAGAGTAACGATACAATAGATTTTCTTCTATGTTTTTGTTGTTGTTAATGTAGCTGTTGAGATTGAGTCTCACTCTGGAGCCCAGGCTGCCTTCAAACTTATAACAATTCTCCTGCCTCAGCTTCCTAACTGCTGGAATCACAAGTCTGAGCTGTTGCTTTCGGCTCCTCCTACCTCTTTGGAATATGGAATAATCAGGGTCTGTAGGCACCTTGCTGTGTAACAGCACTCCAGAACCTACTTAGCTTGTCTAGCTTAGACTCACTGACCCGCCTTTTCTCATCTCATTATTTTTCTTGCCTGTAGAATGGGCACACGCTTTTCTTTTTTTTTTTTTATGACTTCAATGATAAAAGGATAGCATATGTGTAAACAGCTTTCTAAGTAGTACATCACCATGAAAACAAGATGTATATTATATATGCCAAATATATATCGTATTAGTCAGGGTTCTCTAGAGTCACAGTATGGGTAGTCTCCATATAGTTAGGGAATTTGTTGATGACTTACAGTCTGCAGTCCAACCCCCAACAATGGTCAGCAGCAGCTGTGGATGGAAGTCCAAGGATCTAGCAGTTGCTCAGTTCCATGAGGCAATCAGGCAAGGAAGAGAGAGAGAGAGACTGAATCTCCCTTCTTCCAATGTCCTTATATAGGTCTCCAGCAGAGGGTGTGGCCCAGATTAAAGGTGTGTGCCACCATGCCTTTAGTCCCAGATGACCTTGAACTCAGAGATCTCCCTGACTTAATCTTCTGGAATTCATAGCCACTATGATTCAAGATCTCTATGACAAGATCCAGGTCAGAAATTTGTATCTCTTAGCCTCCAGACTAGGGTCATAGGTGAGCCTTCCAATTCTGGATTGTAGTACATTCCAGATATAGTCAAGTTGACAACCAGAAATAACCACTACATTACACACACACACACACACACACACACACACATATATATGCCAAAATCACATACCCTAATACAGGTTGTATTTTCTGTCTGGGATGCCTATTTATAATGAATTATCAGTACAAAGGACATGCCTTTAAATCTGTAAGTTATTATTTTCATGAACGTTAGAGTAAGAGAACCAGGGTACTGAGGCCGTGTGCTGCTACAGTGTCAAAAGATTGGATATCAGCCAGGTGGTGGTGGCGCACGCCTGTAATCCCAGCACTCTGGGAGGCAGAGGCAGGCAGATTTCTGAGTTCGAGGCCAGCCTGGTCTACAGAGTGAGTTCCAGGACAGCCAGGGCTACACAAAGAAACCCTGTCTTGAAAAAACAAAACAAACAAAAGTACAAAACAAAAAAAAAAGACAGAGATCAGGTTGCATATGGGTGATGGACGTCAAAGCTGCATACCCTGTAGGGAGCAGGAAGCACAGAAACCAGAAATTTCCTGTGTCTTCCAGAAAACCTGAGGTAAAGAATTCCATAGGCAGTATTTGTTTAATTGATCATGGCTAGAACTTAGTTGTTGGTAATCAAGGTCACACTGCACAGTGTTATTGCTTCTTCAGCTAAGATGTGCCCAGGAGCAAGCCCACAGGATTTGAACTCCTAACCTCTATAACACAGGCAGGTCCCGGTGGCTACCCAGCAAACCAGTTCCTGCTTGCCAGAACTTGGAGTTCTTAGGCAGACAGAGCCCCATTGATTCCGTGGCCCTCACAGACTCACGCTGAGAAGCCCAAAGGAATATTTTAGAATGAGGTCTGTGGCTCGAAGTGGATTCTGGAGCCTTGAGTCAGGCTTACTTCACCACCACCATACTTTCAGGTCTGCAGGCTTGCGGCCTCACACAGCGATCTCACCGGTATGCATCGGCTTCCATCTTTCTGTAATCACACGTTGTGAGGAGAAAAGGGGCGATGTCCCTGGACATTCCTCTCTAACTAGAACACTCCCAGTGGTTGTTTTGTTTTGTTTTTGGTTCATAACTCTCCCAAACAGAGCAGTGACTGCTGGTGTCTCAGGGTGGCAGAGCTTTGGCCACATGGGCTGCTGTCCAGGGCTGGTAATTAAAATCAAAACCTTTTTCTGCCATTTGGCATGTGGTAACTTTTCTCCAGTCAGACTTGGACTGCCCCTTCCCCGCCCAGAGTGATTTAATGATCACATCAGAAGAACAAGTCTCTTAAAATAGAGTCAGACTTCAGCTCCAACAAAGAATTTTGAGTTTAGAAACACTGAATAAAAGAGAGAATCTCGAAATTTTGAGCTGTTCCTAACATCTGTTGAGAAAAATTATTTCCTGTGATCTGAAAATGAAAACAAGCAAACAAACATAGTCTGTGACATTGTATAGCAAAAGGAATGAAGGTGTCTTTTAAAATAAAAAAAAAATTAAAACGAAACAAAAGCAGACTTGAGCCTTATTCTCTGCAGGATTAAAGATAACCTATGCCAAAATCTGCTCTCTGAAAATTTTTTTTAGACCTGGCTCCTGCCATCAGGTTTGGCTGGAGAGAAAAGCTTGGAAGACCATTGCTTGGAATATGTGAATGTTAAAATCATACACTGTCCTTTACCAAAAGCAAGCCTCCAGCATGACCGTGCCAGGACTTCGAGTCTCCTCTTGTTTAGGTCGGAACTGTTGACTTGATTGGAAGATTTTGGGTTTGTTTCTTTTTGTGAACTGCCCTTCCCTCACAGCAGGCTAATGTTAAGGACTGACTGACTGGAGAGGGCTGTGGAAGGCCACCCAGCCATTTGGATGAACTCTCGGGATTAGAAATTTGGAATTTCCAAGTCCTCCGAAACCCTGCAAACCTGGTCCACAAAAGCAAAGATTTTTTTCCCCTAAAGTTTTGAAGCCCAGAGGTGCATGGTGAGCCAAAGCCACGAGGTCTGTTCGCCCTGGGCACACGGACCAGAGGTGGAATGCTTTAATGAAATCATTAATACTTGCCAGAGCAGAGTTAGAACTTTAGCATTATCTTACCACAAGTTATTCTAATATACAACACATCCTAATCTATACAGAGCAGGGACGTGCTCTTCAACCTAAGTCCATTCATGTCAGCAGACAACAGATCTAAAACACAGTAAAGTCTGTCTCGTGTCATAGCTTGCATGTCACATACTTTGAAAATCCATGATGATTACCTATAGGAAACAGAAAGCATTCTTTTTCACAGATCCCGAGGGTCTATCTCAGCAAAATACGACAAACAGGAAGCTAAAACAAAAAGGCCTTCCCAGGAAAGAGCTCCTCAACGCAGGATCTTTGAGGAAAGCAGATCTCTGTTCTTCAGTGGGAGGTAGAATGGTCCAGAAGGACCTGGGAGTGGACATCGCCGAGAAGCAATGTGTGTCCAGACTGTTGGAGGAGCTGTGGTAAGCTGGGACTCAGGATCCTCTGCAGTGAGACTGTGGGATCTGGGGCAGTCTGGGTCTTAGTCAGGGTTTCTGTTGCTGTGACAAAACACCATGACCAAAAAGCAAGTTGAGGAGGAAAGGGTTTATTCAGCGCACACTTCCACACTGCTGTTCATTACCAAAGGAAGTCAGGACTGGAACTCAAACAGGGCAGGAACCTGATGCAGAGGCCATGGTGTGTTTACCAACTTGTTCCCCATGGTGTGCTCAGCCTGCTTTTTTTATAGGCCCCAGGACCATCAGCCCAGGGACCACCCACAATGGGCTGGGCCTTCCCCATCAATCACTTAATTAAGAAAATGCCTTACGATATTGCAACCAGGACACAGCTGGAAAGGTGCAGGTAGAGACTCTGTCTGGGGCTAGAGCAAGGAGAGCTGCTAAGCTCTCGCCCCCAGGCGGGCCCAGGTGCCTAGGCTCTGCTGCACGTCCCTGCGAGCTTAGGCCGTGCACCGAGGCAGCCGGAACCACCCAGCTCCCCAGGACCCCGGACCAGCGATAGCGGCAGGCCTCCATATTGCAACCAGGACACAGCTGGAAAGGTGCAGGTAGAGACTCCGTCTGGGGCTAGAGCAGGGAGAGCTGCTAAGCTCTCGCCCCCAGGCGGGCCCAGGAGCCTAGGCTCTGTCGCACGACCCTGCGAGCTTCGGCCCTGCACCGAGGCAGCTGGAGCCACCCAGCTCCCTAGGACCCCGGACCAGCGATAGCGGCAGGCCTCCATATTGCAACCAGAACACAGCTGGAAAGGCACAAGTAGACAGATTCCATCAGGGGCTACCACGTGGGGGGATCTGCTAGGCTCTCGCTACTAGGCAGGCCCAGCAGCGCCTGCCGAGGCTCTGCTGCACTCCCCCCCACTTCCCGGAGACCTCAGGCCGTGCACAAAGTCAGCGGGTGGCAGCCAGCTCGTGATCCCGTTGAGCAGCAATCATGCTTAACCACCAGTAGAGAAACAACAGGTAAGCCCAGCCTCACAGGAGATTCAAACACCAGCCAGTGACAACAAGGTCAACTAACACCAGAAATAACCAGATGGCAAAAGGTAAACGAAGGAATGTCACTAACAGAAATCAAGGCAACATGACAGCATCTGAACCCAGTTCGCCAACAACAGGAAGCCCTGGATACCCCAAAACACCAGAAAAACAAGACTTGGATATAAAATCACTGGTCAGGATGCTGGTAGCTGAACACATAGAAAAATCTCGTAAAGAAATAGAGGAGAAAATGGATAAAATATTAGAAGCCTTTACAAGGCAAATACAAAAATCACTTCAAGAAATGCAGGAGAAGATGGATCAAAAAGAAGAAGACAATAAGGAAGAAAGACAAAAATCACTTAAAGAAATACAGAAGAACGTGGGCCAACAAGTAGAAGCTATGAAAGAGGAAACACAAAAATCTATTAAAGAAATACATGAAAACACAATCAAGCAAGCAAAAGATCTGAGCATATCCATCCAGGTACTAATAACAGAAGTAGAAACAACTAAGAAATCGCAGTGGGAGACAACATTGGAGATAGAAAACCTTGGGAAGAAATCAGGGGCCATAGATGCAAATATCAACAATAGAATATAAGAGATAGAAGACAGAATATCAGAAGCCAAAGATACCATAGGAACCATTGATTCAACAGTCAAAGAAAATACTAAATGCAAAAAGGCTGTAACCCAAAACATCCAGGAAATCCAGGACACAATGAGAAGACCAAACCTAAGGATTATAGGTATAGACGAGAATGAAGATGTACAAGTTAAAGGGCCAGCAAATATCTTCTACAAAATTATGGAAGAAAACTTCCCCAACCTAAAGAGAGAGATGCCCATGAATATACAAGAAGCATATAGAACCCCAAACAGACTGGATCAGAACAGAAATACATCCCGTCACATAATAATCAAAACTCCAAATGTACTAAACAAAGAAAGAATATTAAAGGCAGCAAGAGAAAAAGGCCAAGTAACTTATAAAGGAAGACCTATCAGAATAACACCAGACTTCTCACCTGAGACCATGAAAGCTAGAAGATCCTGGGCAGATATAATGCAAACTCTAAGAGAACACAAACTTCAGCCAAAACTACTTTACCCAGCAAAGCTCTCAATCGCCATAGATGGAGACATCAAGGTATTCCATGACAAAACCAAATTTGCACGATATCTTTCCACAAATCCAGCACTAGAAAGGATAATAGGGGGAAAACACCAAGACAAGGACGGAAACTACACCCGGGAAGAAGCAAGATAGAAACCTCCTCTCATCAAACCCAAAAGAAGGTAACCTCTCAAATATAAAAAATAAATAAAATAAATAAATATAATTTCAAAAATGTCTGGAGGTAATAATTACTATTCCTTAATATCTCTTAACATCAATGGACTCAATTCCCCAATAAAAAGACATAGATTAACAGACTGGATACGGAAACAGGACCCTACATTTTGCTGCATACAGGAAACACATCTCAGTGTTAAAGACAAACACTGCCTTAGAGTAAAAGGCTGGAAGACAATTTTACAAGCAAATGGTCTCAGGAAACAAGCTGGAGTAGCCATTCTAATATCAGATAAAATTGACTTCCAACCTAAAATCATCAAAAGAGACTCAGAAGGTCACTTCTTGCTGGCCAAAGGGAAAATCCACCAAGAAGAGCTCTCAATACTGAACATCTGTGCTCCAAATGCAAGGGCACCCTCATTCGTAAAAGAAACCTTACTAAAGCTTAAAGCACACATTACACCAAACACAATAATTGTGGGTGACTTCAACACTCCACTCTCCTCAATGGACCGGTCAGGAAAGCAGAAACTAAACAGGGACACAGTGAAACTAATTGAAACTCTGGACCAATTGGATTTAACAGATATATATAGAACATTTCATCCTATAGCTAAAGTATATACCTTTTTCTCAGCTCCACATGGTACCCTCTCCAAAATAGACCATATAATTGGTCACAAGACAGATGTCAACAAATGCAAGAAGATCGAGCTAATCCCATGCCTCCTATCAGGTCACCATGGAGTAAGAGTGGTCTTCAATAGCAACAAAAACAACAGAAAGCCCACATACACATGGAAACTGAACAATACTCTACTCAATGACACCTTGGTCAAGGAAGAAATAAAAAAAGAAATCAAAGACTTTTTAGAATTCAATGAAAATGAAGGTACAACCTACCCAAATCTATGGGACACAATGAAAGCAGTGCTAAGAGGAAAACTCATAGCTCTAAGTGCATCCAAAAAGAAACTGGAGAGAGCATACACTAGCAGCTTAATGGCACACCTAAAAGCCCTGGAAGAAAAACAAGTTAATTCACCCAGGAGGAGTAGAAAACAAGAAATCATCAAACTCAGGGCTGAAATCAATCAAATAGAAACAAAGAGAACCATACAAAGAATCAACAAGACCAGGAGCTGGTTCTTTGAGAAAATCAACAAGATAGATAAACCCTTAGCCAGACTAACCAAAGGACACAGAGACAGTATACAAATTAACAAAATTAGAAGTGAAAAGGGAGACATAACAACAGAAACTGAGGAAATTCAAAAGATCATCAGATCCTACTACAAAGGTCTATACTCAAACAACTGGAGAATCTGGAGGAAATGGACAATTTCCTAGACAGATATCAAATACCAAATTTAAATCAGCATCAAGTAGATCAGCTAAATAGTCCCATAACCCCTAAAGAAATAGAGGGGGTTATAGAAAGCCTCCCAACCAAAAAAAGTACGGGACCAGATGGTTTTAGTGCAGAATTCTACCAGACCTTCAAGGAAGACTTAACACCAATACTTTTCAAACTATTCCACAAAATAGAGACAGAAGGGACACTGCCCAACTCATTCTTCGAAGCCACAATTACGCTAATACTTAAACCACAAAAAGATCCAACAAAGAAAGAGAACTACAGGCCAATTTCTCTTATGAATATAGATGCAAAAATACTAAATAAAATTCTTGCTAACCGAATCCAAGAGCACATCTAAACGATCATCCACCATGATCAAGTAGGCTTCATCCCAGGGATGCAGGGATGGTTCAATATACGGAAATCCATCAATGTAATCCACTACATAAATAAACTGAAAGAAAAAAACCACATGGTCATCTCATTAGATGCTGAAAAAGCATTCAACAAATTCAGCATCCTTTCATGCTAAAAGTCTTGGAAAGAGCAGGAATTCAAGGCCCATACCTAAACATAGTAAAAGCAATCTACAGCAAACCAGTAGCCAACATCAAAATAAATGGAGAGAAACTTGAAGCATTCCCACTAAAATCAGGGACTAGACAAGGCTGCCCTCTCTCTCCATATCTTTTCAATATAGTACTTGAAGTTCTAGCAAGAGCAATTAGACAACATAAGGAAGTCAAAGGGATACAAATTGGAAAGGAAGAAGTGAAACTATCATTATTTGCAGACGATATGATAGTTTACCTAAGCGACCCAAAAAACTCCACCAGAGAACTTCTACAGCTGATAAACAACTTCAGCAAAGTGGCAGGTTATAAAATTAACTCAAGCAAGTCAGTGGCCTTCTTGTACTCAAAGGACAAGCAGGCTGAGAAAGAAATTAGGGAAATAACACCCTTCACAATAGCCACAAACAACATAAAGTATCTTGGCATAACTCTAACCAAACAAGCGAAAGATCTGTACAACAGGAACTTCAAGTCCTTGAAGAAAGAAATCGAAGAAGACCTCAGAAGATGGAAAAATATTTCTTGCTCCTGGATTGGCAGGATCAATATAGTAAAAATGGCCATCTTGCCAAAAGCAATATACAGATTCAATGCGATCCCCATCAAAATCCCAACTCAATTCTTCATAGATCTAGAAAGAGCAATTCTCAAATTCATCTGGAGCAACAAAAAACCCAGGATAGCTAAAACTATTCTCAACAATAAAAGGACTTCTGGGGGAATCAATATCCCTGACCTCAAGCAGTACTACAGAGCAATTGTGTTAAAAACTGCATGGTATTGGTATAGCAACAGGCAAGCAGATCAATGGAACAGGATTGAAGACCCAGAAATTAACCCACAGACTTATGGTCACTTGATCTTTGATAAAGGAGCCACAACCATCCGGTGGAATAAAGATAGCCTTTTCAACAAATGGTGCTGGTTCAACTGGAGGTCAACATGCAGAAGAATGCGAATTGACCCACTCTTATCTCTTTGCACTAAGATCAACTCCAAGTGGATCAAGGACCTCCACATAAAACCAGACACACTGAAACTATTAGAAAAGAAACTTGGGAAGACCCTGGAGGACTTGGGCACAGGGGAAAAGTTCCTGAACAGAACACCAATAGCTTACGCACTAAGATCAAGAATCGACAAATGGGACCTCATAAAATTACAAAGTTTCTGCAAAGCAAAGGACACTGTCCGAAGGACAAAACGGCAACCAAGAAAGTGGGAAAAGATCTTCACCAACCCCACATCCGACAGAGGGCTAATATCCAATATATACAAAGAACTCAAGAAGTTAGACCGCAAAGAACCAAATAACCCTATCAAAAAATGGGGCACAGAGCTAAACAAAGAATTTTCACCAGAAGAAATTCGGATGGCCGAGAAATACCTTAAAAGATGTTCAACATCATTAGTCATCAGGGAAATGCAAATCAAAACAACCCTGAGATTCCACCTCACACCAGTCAGAATGGCTAAGATTAAAAACTCAAGAGACAACAAATGCTGGCGAGGATGTGGAGAAAGAGGAACACTCCTCCACTGTTGGTGGGATTGCAAAATGGTAAAACCGCTCTGGAAATCAGTTTGGCAGTTCCTCAGAAAATTGGGCATGTCACTTCCAGAGGACCCTGGCATACCACTCCTGGGCATATACCCAGAGGATTCCCCTGCATGCAATAAAGACACATGCTCCACTATGTTTATAGCAGCCTTGTTTATAATAGCCAGAAATTGGAAGGAGCCCAAATATCCCTCAAAGGAGGAATGGATACAGAAAATGTGGTATATTTATACAATGGAATACTACTCAGCAATTAAAAATAATGAATTCATGCAATTTGTAGGTAAATGGTTAGACCTGGAAAATATCATCCTGAGTGAATTAACCCAATCACAAAAGAATGCACATGAAATACAATCACTGATAAGTGGATATTAATGAGCCCAGAAGCCCTAAATACTCAAGACACAAATAGCAAGTCAAATGATTCCCAAGAAGAAGAAAGGAGAGGACCCTGGGCCTGTAAAGATTGCATCCAGTTTAGTAAAGAAACCGAGGGGGGAGGGGGAATGATTGGGGAATAGTTGGGGGGGAGAGGAATTATGGGAACTATGGTGGGTGGGAACTGGGAAAGGGGAAAGCCTTTGGAATGTAAACATAGAATATAGAAAATAAAAATTAAAAAAAATACAATAATTTGAAAAAAAAGAAAAACCATATAAATAAATAAATAAATAAATAAATAAATAAAAATAAAAAAAATTTAAAAAAAAAGAAAATGCCTTACAGCCAGATCTTACGGAGGCATTGTCTCAATTGAGGCCCCCTCCTCTCTGGTGACTCCAGCTTGTGTCAAGTTGACAGAAAAGCAGCCAGTAAAGTACTTGACTCATAAGAGGATCATGGGAGATACTGAACCCTGGTGAGAGGACCAGGAATGACGAGAAGTGTCTCCCTTGGTCATGCTCATCATAAAACCAGAGCTACACTGTAGGTTGTCCATACATTTGTCTAAGTTAACAATTGATAGATTTTTCTAGGTGCTCCTAAATTCAACTTATGCTGTCTGTTGACCCTATAAAATCATTAAAACCACTTCTTTGTATACTATTAAAATTATTAGGAACTTTGGGGGAACTTGATGAATTAAATCTTCTTTGTGGTAGTGTTACTTGGGCATTTTTTTCTGATTATAATCATAGTTGGGGAACCTTTCCTTTTCCTTGGTTTGTTTTCTAGGGACAAATAAGCCATTGTTATGAGTCCTTTCATAAAAGGAACTGTAATTGTTCCCTCCTGCCCCCAATGACACTATCCTAAATCTTCAATGCCCATAACTACTCTAACACATACAACCTAAACCTCATGCTTTATTGATTTCATTTATTTGTTCATTTCACCAACTAACGCTTGTCCATGGAGCACTTGCTATGGCCGTGACTTAAATAAGCTTACCAGGCACAGCCCTGGTGCTCCCCAGGCTCACAGCTGACTAGGAGACTAGAGATGTGAAATAAACAAACAGGTCAATGCTTAGGAACTATCTGTAATACGAAAGACTGTGAAGGAAATGAATTTCCATTCACACCGTCAGAAACCATGAGAAGGTACCAGATTTTGATTAAGAGACCAAGAAACCCTCTCTGAAAACAAATTAAAACAACAACAACAATAACAACAAAGCCACCAAGAGCTAAGACCAAAAAGATAAGTAGGAGCAGAATATGAAGAGTTTTTTTTTAAGACTTATTTATTCGAAATTTATGTGTATGATTATTTGCCCACAGAAAGGTATGTGCACCATATATGTGCAGTTCTTGAGGAGGCCAGAAGAGGGCACCAGAGTCTGTGGTTACAGGTGGTTTTGTGCGTATATGTGTGTGTGTGTGTGTGTGTGTGTGTGTGTGTGTTATGGATGGAACCCAGGCTCTATATAAGAGTGGCCAGTGCTCCTAACTGATGACCCATCTTTCCAGCCCCCCAAGATGACAGATTTTAGGTAGGAGATTGTCGGGAGGGAGGTGCAAGTGAAGGACGTGAGACAAGAAACTTTATGTGTTAGGACCAGAGACGTTCCGAGCGACTAGAGAGCTGGAGACAGGAGAGCACGGGGCGGGGGGGGGGGGCGCGGGGGGGGGGGGAGGATGCTAAAGAATTTAAATAAGCCAGATGTGGTATTGCACGCCTTAATCTCAGCATGCTGAGATTAAAGGAGGAGATTACAGGAGGAAGAGGTAGGCTGACTCTATAACTCTATATAATGAGTTCTAAGCTACATAGCTTACACAGTGAGACCCTGTCTTGAGAAAAAAATTAAAATGAACTCTAATCATGTAGGTAGGCTCTCCAAGCCAATAGGATTGTGCTTTTAGGCCAATGGTAGAGTGCTTGCTTACTACTGCGTGTGAGATTCTGGGTTCCAGCCTTATCATTGTGAATGAGTGAATGAGTGAATGAATGATTACAATGGGAAGCTAAGGACAGCTTAAGCATGTTCTCCAAAATCTCTGTAGCCACGGGGAGGGGGTGAGGGCACAGGCAGGAGGGCAGAAGAGGTTGGGGTGGGGCTTAGGGGTGCAGTGACAGTAGCCTTGGAGATGGCAGACTGATGGAGGTACAGAGAACCCTGAGAAACATTTTTTTTTTTTGTTTTTTTTCGAGACAGGGTTTCTCTGTGTAGCCCTGGCTGTCCTGGAACTCACTCTGTAGACCAGGCTGGCCTTGAACTCAGAAATCCGCCTGCCTCTGCCTCCCAAGTGCTGGGATTACAGGAGTGCGCCACCACGCCCGGCCTGAGAAACATTTTGAGTGGAACAAATAGTATATTGTAACCGCTGACTGTCATGGGAGGGGCACTTTGCAAAAGCCTGATAGGTCTATGACTTCAGCAAATGAACAGCCAGAAGGGAATTCTGTTTAGACAAAGAAGATGGGAGGAGGAGGAGGAAGAGGAAGAAGAAGAGGAGGAGCAAGACTTCTGCTTTGGATAAGTTAAGTATGAGTTGTGGAGGTATTTGAGCAGCCAGTTGGCTTACATCAGCCTGGATCAGAAGAAGGATCTGGAATGGAGACAGATATCTATGTGCTCACAGCTCTTGATGGGTGAGATCATACCATGAAAGTGTGGGGAGAGAGAGAAATGGGCTCCCAGGAGAAGCCCAAGTGTCTCTTACGCACAGAGGAAGAGATAGGAAGAAAGGTCAGGCGTGCATATTACATTAGCCCAGGTCTAGGAGAAGAGAGGACCGCGTGGGGACCTGAAGCCTGGGGAGGTGTTTCAGCCCTGGTGTAAGTCATTAAATCCCTCTGAGAGGTTAAGTGGAGATGTGGAGAGAACTGGGTTTGGTATTGTAGCTATTTTACATGTCGAGTCTGACTCTTACCAGCACAGAGAACGGACTGTGGGCGACTCTTTCTGGTTCTGTAAACAGTAAATGGCAAGTTGATAGTTTGAATTCAGCCATGGCGAGAGTGTTTGCCTCATGGAAATTGGCAAACACTTCCACAGAGTTTTTTTGTTTGTTTGTTTTTTGTCATTTTTGTTTTTATTTATTTATTTTGTTTGTTTGTTTTTTCGAGACAGGGTTTCTCTGTGTAGCCCAGGCTGTCCTGGAACTTGCTTTGTAGACCAGGCTGGCCTTGAACTCAGAAATCTGCCTGCCTCTGCCTCCCAAGTGCTGGGATTAAAGGCGTGCACCACCACCGCCTGGCTTTATTTTTATTTTTGGTTTTAGATTTATTTATTTTATTTTGTGTATGAATATCTCATCTGTGTGTGTATGTGTGTACCACGTGGGTGCCTGATACCCGAGGAAGTCGGAAGAGGGCGTCAGGTCCTCTGGAGCTGGAGTTAGAGCAGTTGTGAGCCACCATGTGGGTACTGGGGATAGAACCTGCATCCTCTGCAAGAGCAGCAGATGCTCTCTGAGCCATCCCTCCAGCCTCTCTCTTTCCTTTTGGCAGCTGTTTGTTAAACATGTACCAACATTCCGTGTGCAGAACAGCCCCACTTGTGAGGAGGAGGAGGCCCTGCCTCCTCGTTCTATCGGGTTCCATCGGAAAGTTTGAAAAGACTTTTCATGGGTCGGAGTTCTCTTCAAAGGGGCCAGCTGGGTGTCTGAACTTCCTTTGAAGTGGGCTCTTACCTTGCCACAGAATTCTCTAAAGTCTTAGCCCATTAGTTCGTAACTAACCTTCACAAATTCGATGCAGACCAACAGGGAGAAAAAGATGCAGTGTGGTCATATGAAGAATGTCTCCCAGCCCTGAGATGCTTTAATTCTGCAATGGCTGCAGAAATTCCAGGAAGTATAAGCAATAAACCACATTTCATTTACTCCTGGGCTTGTTTACATGGTTAAAAAAAAAGTCATTAGAAAATTCCAGAACTCAGGGACTGAGAGATTTTCCTTAGGTTTTTTTTTTTCCCTAAAAAAAATAAATAAATAAAATAAAATATTGCTGTTCTATGAAGATTAGCTGGAAGGTAAAAAGTTTAATATTTTCAATACCATAAGAGCTGAATTAGATCATTTGGTAAGTTAATTAGATAAGCAGATGAAAGACAAAATTATTTAAGAGACTATTGCTTTTTCTCTTTTTCTTCTCAGTGCTGGGGACAGAATCCAGGGTTTCCACATTCTAGGCAAGCACTCTACCACTGAGTTATACTTCTAGACCAAGAACTATTATTCTTGACTATGCAGTAATCATGTACTTATTAAAGAGTTGCTTATTTATAAAATAATATTCTAAAGCCTGCTGCTGTCTGAAGGGGAGCTAAGGTCAGACGTGGAGGCAGTCATCACAGGCTCTTCCATCTGCTCAGGGGGTCTTGCACACAGATCCAGTCCAGGCAGCCCTGAAAATTTGCACTTTGACACATCTTTCCTCCAAGCATGCGGCAATGACGAAGTTTATTGAGATTAGTATTTAAATAAATGTTTCTGGAGTTCAAAACTGGAACAGAAATACAAAGCTGTGAGCCGAGCAGCAGAAGCCACAGGCTTTTGGGATCTGGGGCTGGGACCAGTCCAGAGCAACTGGGTCTTGGCTCTTCCCAAGTAAAGAAATCAAAGACCCCCCAGCCCAGACGGGAGGCCAAACTCACTGCTGGAAACCACAGGGAGGGCAAGCTTCTGCTCATGAAAGGAGAGTGAAGAAGAGCTATTGCCCGAGGCCTCAGGACTAGCCAGCCGTGGACACAGGGATGGCCAGCAGGAAAGGTAGCTGGCCCATTCCTCTGGTCACTGGGGGTGTGGCCTTGGAAGCATCATTAGTAGGTTGGAGGCTGAAAATACACTTCCTAGAGCCAAGTGTGGAAAGAAGGCAAGCCCCCAACCCACTGCACATGGAGGTGAAAGTGTGAGGGCACTGGAGGGAGAGAGGGAAGGAGGGAGGGGGAAAGGAGGGAGGGATAAAAAGAAAAACCATGCGAGCCTAGTTTCCAAGTGAGCTTTTTAACCAAATTCAAAGCTAAGCCAACAGTAACAAAAATCTAAGAACATGAATTTTCTCCTTGTCTTCGTAACTGTTCTGCTGAGAAGAGATCCTGACCAAGGCAAATTAAAGAAAACATTGAACTAGGGGCTGGCTTACAGTTTCAGAGAGTTCGTCCATTATCATGGGGGGGAACATGGTGGGAGAGGGATGATATGGCTGAGAGCTGTATCTAGATCCACAGGCAGAGGGAGAGACAGAGACGGACAGACAGACAGGCCTGGCATATGCTTTTGAAACCTCAAGGCCCATCCCCAGTGACACACTTCCTCTGACAAGGCCACACCCACTCTGACAAGGCCACACCCACTCTGACAAGGCCACACCCACTCTGACAAGGCCACACCTCATAATCCTTGTAATCCTTTCAAACAGTTCCACTCCCTGGTCACCAAGCATTCAAATATCTGAGTCCATGAGGGCCATTCTCATTCAAACCACTACACTTCTGTTGGAATTAATTTTATGGAATAATCTGAGAAAAGGTTTAAATAAGCATAAAATATATGAAGGAGCTGCCAGGAGCGGTGGCTCCTGCCTATAATCTATATAATCTCAGCACTCGAGAAGCAGAGGAAAGAGGGTCCCAAGTGGAAGGCCAGCCTGGTCTGCTCTAGACAGTGTGTTTCAGGCTAGTCAGGGCTGTGTAGCAAGACCTTGTCTCTCTCTCTCTCTCTCTCTTTTTCTCTCTCTCTCTCTCACACACACACACACACACACACACACACACGTGTGTGTGTGCACACATGCGGATACATGCATGTGCATGAACATACATGCACAGAGGGTGGGGCACAAAAGATTTACTTCCATTAAGCAAAGCTAGGCATTATGGGGAAAAAAATCAATGTGAATGAAGTCAGAAAAGATTGTAAAAAGAATTAGAAATCTTGGAAATGAAATACATACCCATCAACATAAAAATCTAGTAGATAATATATGCCATAGACCGAAAATAGTTTCAAGGAAACATTAGAGACTTGATGATAATGATGAGTCTTTCACCATGGAAACGGGGCAGAGAGGCAGAGAGCAGCAGTTAGGAGAGCGAGGGCCCCTTGACAGGCTTTGACATGTGTTCACTAGGAGTATCCAAGATGAGAATGAAATATATTACAGAGAAGCAATATTTGGAGAGATAATAGTGTTGTTGTTTTTTTTATAATTGAAAAAAAAAAAGAATTGAGGGACTGGAGAGGTGGCTCTGCGGTTAAGAGAAATCGCTGTTTTTGCAGAGGACCGGAGTTCAGTTCCCAGCAACCACATGGTGACCTCATAATCATCCATACCGCCAGTTCCCTGGGAACCAATTTCCCCTTCTGACCTCTGAGTGCACCAGACATGCATATGGTGCGCATACATCCACGCCAGCAAAACACTCACACACATAAAACCAGACAAATCTACTGTTTTAGAAGAAAGAAGTGAGGGTTGGTGAGAGAGCTCAGTGGGTAAGGGAGTGTGTAGTTCAAGCATCTGAGCCTGAGTTCAAATCCCTAGCGCCCACGTGACCACATGTGTGGCTATAACCCCGGCACGCTGGGACAGAGACAGGTCTGCTGGCGGTTCACCTTAGCTCCTGGTTCAGAGAGACACACCATCTCAAGAAAATGAGGCAGAGAGGATGGATCAGGAATCCGACATCCTCCTCCTCTGTCTGCTAAGTATGTGGTGTAGGAACTTACATGCACAGACCCTTCAACATACAACACACCGACACATGAAAGAGAAACCATGTAGACCCCCAAGTATAATAAATATTATAAATCCACACAACTCAGTGAAATGATACAACATTAAAGATAAAGAGGAAACGTGACACCCGTTAGAGGGAAGAGAAACATTGAACATGAACATTTGACTAGTTGCTGGTATCCCCTTAGCAAAATCTGACATCAAAAGACAATGAAATACGTCTTTACAGTGCTGGGGGGGGAGTAAGGGGGGGAAGGGATAACCGATAATTCGAAGTTACATACCTTTAAAGATGATTATTCAATTGTATGGGCCAATTAAAAGCATGTTCAAAAATAGGTCAAGCAAAATGAATAAAATAAATTAGAGACTACCAAGAAGATAGGAAGGAGCCGTTTAAGGGTTTGAACCTATCTTGAATACATACAATATTCCAGACTTGTAAAGAAAATACAGTTCTTTGTTTTCAAGTACATTTAGACCTTTTTTTTTTTTTTTTTTTTGAGACAGGGTTTCTCTGTAAAGTCCTAGCTGTCCTGGAACTCACTCTGTAGACCAGCCTGGCTGCGAACTCAGAAATCCACCTGCCTCTGCCTCCCAAGTGCTGGGATTAAAGGCGTGCGCCACCACTGCCCGGCTAGAACTTTTATAGAGAAAAATTTTATATGTCAGCTAGTCTCTTGATGGCATCTTGGTTTAACCAGTTGTGTCTGGAAAAACATCTAACATGAATACAGAATTGTTAAAAAAAAAAAAAAGGCTGGTGAAAAACGAAACAAAATGAAACCAAAGGATTCAAATAGACATCAGGAATAATGAAGGTGGTCAGTGTACCATGAAAAGGATGCTGGGAACACCTTGAGTATTAATAGTTTCTCATCCAATAAGGAAACTAAAAAACATGAATGGTTTTCTTTCTTTCTTTCCTTCCTTCCTTCCTTCCTTCCTTCCTTCCTTCTTTCCTTCCTTCTTCCTTCCTTCTTCCTTCCTTCCTTTCACTCTTTCTTTCCTTCCTTCCTTTCTCTCTCTCTCTCTCTCTTTCTTTCTTTCTTTCTTTCTTTCCTCCTTTCTTTCTTTTTTTATGTTTATGATCTCATATAGTCCAGGCTAGTCTTCAACTAACTGTAGCCCAGGATGGTTTAGAACTCCGGATCCTTCTGCCTCCTCTCCACACCCTGAGTGTGTGGATTATGGGCATGCGCCAGCAGGACTAGATTCATGAATGCTTCTCTTTAAAATACGAGTTGACAAGTCTTGCTCAACTCACGAGGCTTCTTTTTCGCTGTTTTGACTTATCGGAGTACTAGGGTTCAGCTCTGGAATGTTAGGCATGCTGGGCAAGTTCCCTGACACCGAGGTACGCCCCTAGCCAGTAGCGTCTAGTCAGAATCAATTTAAGTCGAAATACCACAACTAAGAATCAGTGCCTCAGGGCTGGAGATGCAGCACAGTGGCGAGGTCCAGGTTCCGTCTAGTTCTGCCAGAAAAGCAAAGTCGAGCCTGGCTAGAATCACTCCATCTTCTGGTCCTTGAGTTGTGCAAAAGCATAGCAGTAGACAGCTTACAATGGAGTCAAGGACTTTGTCAAATAAAAGTTTGTGTTAGTCAAGTGAGTTTGGTGCCTAAGGACTGATGCTAATTTTATCCAGTGAGGATAGTCACCTGTAGCGATAGCTCATCTCAGGAAGTTACATGGTTGAATTAAGGGTTATGCACAAATATGGATGTGGATTCAGTATTCAATTCATGTTTATTTTTAAGACAACTTGTTCTCATCTTGGTGAGGGGTGGTGGGAGGATAGTATGTCAGGCTATTTCAAAGATCTCAGAAGGTGAGTGAGTCCCTGTGTCTTTTCTCTGGGCTTGCACCAGATCTCATTTTCAACATTTTAGAAGGGAATGTGGCTGGAAAAGGTGCTAATCTCTAGCAGTGACCTGGCGGGTTAGAAAAATAAAATCCTAGGAAGTCTTAAGACTAGTCATTAGGCAAATACCTTGTTATATTTGGACACACCAAACACATATTTGCACTTACACAAATATTTCAGTGTGGTTATAAAAATACTTACAGAAGAAATAATAATGTAACTACTGACAGATCCTTGGTACAGCTGCAGATTGCAAATACTTCTTCTCTACGTATATCCATATCCAATGAGAGATAGAGATCTGCAAGCCCGCTGAGCTGGTATTTCACTTACGGGCTGGTTTCTCTCTGCTTCTTAACAAGGGACGAAGTGTTCCACATATGATCTGCACTGTGCTCCCACTTCTGTGGTTCTGGCTTCTGTCTTTCCATGTCAGCTTAACTGTTTAGTGGTCTGTGCGTGTGTGCTCCATCGCCCTCAGATTCTGACTTGCTTCCTTTCCTCCTCAGAGATGTCCTGTAGCTTTCCTGATTGTTTTCTTAAATGTTCTCTTGCTAGTCTTTTCTACAAATGGCAGCCTCTTCCCAAAGAAGGGAAATTAATGACATTATTCTTTAGTTCTACTTGAAAATCACATTTAAAAAAAGATAAAATGGCCCCTTTTGTTTTTGCTGTGTATTCTAGTTGTGTTCCTGTTTCTGTGATAAAATACCCCAAAATACAAAAAAAGGGGGGTATTTCAGCTTACCTCTCTTCTGCCCAGCTATAGGCTGTCAGCATCTTTGTTCAACCAATAGTTTTAAATTAAGGAGCAAGGTCACAGAGCATCACTTGGGGCCAACCAGACCTTGGGGACCAGTATTTAGTATTACAATACACAGCAACGATGAAATCTCAACAAATAAGTTATGAGCTAGTCAGGAAACAAGTATTGCTTTTGGTCTAGGCATTTATCCATGAAATATTAAATCTCAGAGAAGTTATTATGGGGAACTTGGGCGTGGCTACATTTAAAAGCTTACAGTTACACAAAAGCTCAAAGCTGCTGGTCACATTACATTACAGCTGAACAGAACAAAATGAATGCACGTACACAGTCCGTGTGCCTACTCTCTGCTTGACTAGCTTTCTCTACTCTTACATAGCTTAAAACCCCAACCTTAGGTAGTACTGCCCAGAAAGGGGTAGGTCCCCCCTCATCAATCAGCCTTCAAACACTCTCCCACAGGCAAACTCATAAGCCAACTTGATCTAGACACCCCCTTACTGGAGACTCTCTTCCCAGATAATCCTCAGTCATGGCAAGGTGACATTTAAAACTGTCACAGCATACTTCTCATATTTGACCTAAACTGTCAAGGCATTGCCAAAACCTTGCTTTGTTTGTTTGTTTGTTTGTTTGGTTGGTTGGTTGGTTTGCAAAGGTGACTTTGTTTTGTTTGCACATTTTTTTTTTGTTGTTTTTGTCGTGACCTAGGAGGTTAATATTCCGACTGGGTACAAGTCGGAGGAGAGACGCACCATGACTGAGTTCCCAGCTTGTGGGCTGTTCGGTTTCCTGTACGCTCACCAGTCACTGTGCCTTTGCTTTTATCAGCCTCTCCATCCGAGCATTTATTGCTTCTATAGCTCCTCTTACTAACTGGAAAACTGAAGACTAGAGCCAGGACCTCCCAATGAAGAAATGATTGAATTAGAAGTGACCTCTGGACTGCTGGGATTTTCCCACCATACCCTAATTGTCTTCCTCAAGAGTCAGCTTTAAAGATGCCCATCTAAGAGATATTCTTGGAATTTTCTAGTAGCCTGTCATTTCTTTGGCATCTTGTATATTTAATGGTATCCCTATTTGGAGATTATCACTTTTCCATTTTGCACTGTGGTTATGTGTACACAGAACTTTGTCCCCCAAAGACTTGTGTGTTAAAGGCTTGGTCACTAGAATGGTAGTGAGTCCTTTGAGGGTGTGAGGTACTTATAGAGAAGGCCCTGCTGTGAAGTCTTTATGTCACTGAAGAAGACATTTGTCAGTTATTTGTCCTAGTGACAAAAAGATGACTAACCTGGGTTTTATTTTCCTTTCTGTTACTGGGCTAGAACCTTCCTTATTCAAGCTTCTGCCTCTCTTATTACCTAACCTTGTATTAGCAAAGGCTTGCTGTATACGCATTAAATTAATGGAATGCCTTTTGGAATCTGGATAATTTGTGACCATAGAAAGCACACAAAACCAGCCACATGGGCATGCCAGTTAGCTTGGGGATTCCTTTCAAGCTATGCCTTCATGGCTCTGCCTTCGGGCTTTCTGTGGTTCTTGACTTTGTGTAATAATGGAATATCTGTGCAGCCCAATGTGTTACAGCAGCCCCGTGTAATCATTACATAAGACTGAAGAACTGAAAATTTAATATTATTCAATTTAAATGGATTTATATAAAAACAAGTCACGATGTGGCTACCACATTAGGTAGCTAAGTTTGTAGTCTATCTTGGCACTCTGTTCTGTTGAGTCTCCTTGTCTTGTCCCTTTGAATTTGCTTGAAAAATTCTAGCTTGCTTGTTTGGTTAAGACATGGCTTCATTCTCCCCTGGGATCCCAACTCAATGTTCTTCATTGCATCCTAGAAGAGGAAAGGGCTCCTGGAGCTTCGTGAGTGCCTCCCGTCTCACCTTCCCTGACCCCTGGATCCAGGGTTGGTTAGTGAAGTGTAGATACAAAGACAACCACGACAATGATGAAGACGTTGTAGAGGGACAATGATGAAGACGTTGTGGAGGGGGTAGGTCGCCATTCACTACTGTTTTTTGAGCTTTGAGCCCATGTCTTGCGCTTGCTCTGTTCATGCTCACCGCTGAACTGCTGCTCCCCCACACTATTTGCTGTTGTTCTGAACCTCAAACTTTTCTGTTGTAAAAAATAATTTATTTGTTTCGTTGGTTAGTTGTGTGTATGTGTTTGTACGTGAGGGCATATGCATGTGTACCACACGTGTGGAAGTCGGGGACAGTGTTGCACTGTCGTCCTCATGCCCCAGGTTGCTTCTGTGGCACTTTCTTTTATTGTTTGGGCTAAACCTCATACCGCAGACTGACTGGAGCTTTAGCTTCTGGGGACTCTCATGGCTCTGCCTCCCACCAGGTAGATCAGAAGGGCAAAGCTGGCCTGAGTTATGGGGCCAGTTTGAGACCAGCCCAGAATATATGACACCCAGGTTCAAATTAAATAAATAAATACAGGGGGGTAGGATGTGTTGTGGTGGGCTTCTCTCTCTCTCTCTCTCTCTCTCTCTCTCTCTCTCTCCTTTCTGTCTCTGTGGGACAGGGCCTCACTGTAGCTCTAGCTGTCCTGGAATTCTATATAGACTAGGCTGGCCTCTAATAGAGATCCACCTGTGTCTGCCTCCCAAGTACTGAGACTAAAGGCTTGCTCTACCAAGCCTGGCTTAACACGTTCTCTTTAAGGGAAGTTTTTCTTTCCTTTTCCATTTAAGAGCTGGGGTATCCCTATGCTGTCCAAGTTGGCCACAAACTCCTGGGGCTCAAGTGAGCTTCCTGCCTTAGCCTCCTGAGTGCTGGGACCACAGGCTTATCCTGACACCCAGGCTTACCCTGACACCCTGTTAAAGCAAGCAGGCCTTCGAGTGACATCTTTTTTGTGGATGAGATAATCAATCAAAGTGAAGAAATGAGAGTTGTGCCTGAGTCTGTAAAAGCATTTAGTTTTATCGCTCCTCTAAACACACTTTGGCAAGATTGCGTGTGTTGCTCAAGGAACCCAGCTTAGGACAAAGCCCTTCCTGACTGCACCCTCTGTGAGCGGTCTTCAGGACCCGCATGGTGGTCCTGAAGAAGCTCAAAGAGTACTCAGTAAATTAATAAGAGCTTCACAGAAGGGCCAACCCTGCAAATGCCTTCCCTGTGGAACTGTTCTGTGGCCTGCGCTCTGAATGCTGGCTCTCAATGTCCAAAATATGAAAAGGAGAGAAGGAGCCAGAGAGAGTGTGCTGTGGGATAGGAATCTTAGCTGGCAATAGCTAACCACACTTCCCCTGCTATTTGACATGTGTTATATAAGGGAACCAATTCCAAGACAAAACAAAAAATAAATTGCTTTGACTATAAAGTGAAAACACAGAACAAATTAGAACTGACTTCCTTTAAATGTTTTTTTGTTTATGTGGGATAAGTTTGCTTAGCTGGCCTCTTTCTTGCTTGCCTACCAATGCCACAAAACACAATATATATTATTTCTCCTACTATCTCTTGTGGAGCCAATTTTTATACATTAAAAATATGTTTTCAATCTTCTCGAAATGCTTATGAGTTACACACACACACATGCAATGGGACAATAAATTATTTTTATAGAACTAATCAGATCTGTCATCTCTCTATAACTCACTGTAGTTTAAAATTTTGAGGCACCTAGCTCTGATTTGAACTCAGTGCTCACAAAGTGAGTGGGTTGCAGGCAAAGGTTCTATTTGTAGGCCTTTTGCCTTTGACTAGATACATACTAACCCCAAGAAAAATGCAACAAATAGTGTCTCCCTAAGCCCCTTCTATATTATCTCCAGTGAAGAAAACACACTCTCTGTACCCACTGCCCAAGACAAAAGTAACAATTGGCCTTTATCTGCTGATTGTTAGTATAAAAATATTATCAAAATTCTTATAACTCCAAAATTACACTTCTGCTTTGGACTTCTCTCCTGGACTCTAGGGTTATATATATAATATATGATTTCCCTTAGGTGTTTGTGTGCTTAGTAATCACCGCCAACTAAACAACCAGGAAGCAGGCTTCTGGACATACCAGGGAGGGATCCTCTAGTTGACAGCCTCTGGGGCTGCCTGTGAAGGATCTAAGTGGGGCAGGAAGACCCGCCCACTGTGGGCGGAACCAGTCCCTAAGCAGGAAATTCTGGACTGTAAATTGGAAAGGGCCAGGTGAGCTCTGCATGCATGCATTCATTGCTTCCTGTGGCTGTCACATGACTAGCTTCTCTCTAGTCTTGACTGTGGCTGTCACATGACCAGCTCCCTCAAGCTTCCAAGGTCATCACTTCTCTGAGGTGTTCTACAGGCACCTGGGAACTGTGAGCATAAACAAGCCTTTTCTCCCCTAAGTTGTTTTTGTCATGGTATTTTGTCACAGCAACAGAAAAGAAAATAAGACACTAATCAGCTTCTAAACTCAACAGTCTGAAAAGGAACCACTGGGTTTACACCCCTGAAACCCACTCTGGGCCTCGTATCAGTGATCAGCACTGTTGTTCATCTGGCTGGTCATCCTGAAGTTTGGCAGATCTGTATGTCCTATGACCACCACCACCACAAAGATTTGGAAGACCCCATCAACTAACACACCCTCCTGTATCCTTTACAGTGGCTCTGTCCTCTGACCACCAGGCTCAGGCAAACACTATTCTACCTTCTATCCCCAAGGCCGTGTTTTTCTGGAACGTTATATGAACAGAGTAACACAGCTCATGTTACTCTGTCTTGTCCTTTAACTTTCAAGGCTTTTGGGATTCATTACCTGGAGCATTTTCTTTGTTCATGACTCTCTGTTACTGAGTAGATGACCGTAGTGTTGACCTACCGGAGTTCATATATCCATTTGCCTGCTGAAGGACATTTATCCTGTTTCCAGTTTTGGATGGTTCTTGTCAAAACAACTTCAATGAACAGGTATCCCTATTTTGCTAATTTGTTTTTAACTCTTGCAGTGCTGGGGATTGAATTTAGGACTTCTATGCTAGGTACCCCTGACTACAGCTGCAGCCACACCCTTTGGTTATTCTTAACACAGATAATATATTCACTCAAAGGAACCTAAATTTTCATTTGCTTTCAGGGATAGACCAGGCAGGACTGTTACCATGTTATATGCCATCTTCACAAGGCATTGCTGGACTGTTTTCCAAGGTACTTGTCATTTTCTAGCCCTGCCAGCAATGTGTGAGAGAACCAGCCACTCATTCCAAACTCACTCCATCGCGGGTCCACTTGAGCTGTACGTGTGGTCTCACTGTGCTTTTAGCTTGCATTCCTCTGATGGCTGGTGATATTAGATATCGTCTCCTGTGCTTATGAACTACCCGTAAGCTTCCTTGAGTATAATGTCTAAGTGCTTTTATTTTGTTCTCTTCTCTGCCCCTTTATTCTAAAGTTGCATCTATCTGCCTATCTATCTGTCTGTCTGTCTGCCTATCTATCTACCTACCTACCTACCTATCTCTCTATCATCTATCTGTGTGTGCACATGTAACCCAGAGGACAACTTATAAGAGCTGGTTCTCTCCTTCTACCCCATTCATCCTGGAGACTGAACTCAAGTTTTTAGGATTAGTGGCAAGTACATATTAAGCTATTTCACTAGCCCTTTCTTTTCTATCTTAGAGATTAAACCCAGGAATTTATACATGTTAAACATGTGCTTTACTACTGTGTTACATGCCAGACCATGCCTCGTGTGTGTGTGTGTGTGTGTGTGTGTGTGTGTGTAGGAGCCGGAGATCAATGATGAGTATCTTCTACTATTGTTCTCCTCCTTACCTTTTGAGTCAGGGCTTAGTGAGCCCAGAGCTCACTGGTTGGTTTGACTGCTTGTCTGTCAAGCTCTGAGGGTCTGCCAGGCTCTGCACTGGGCTACAGACATGTGCAAGCAAGCCCAGCTTTTACAGAGGTGCCAAGGATCTGAACCCAGCATCCCAAGCTAAGTGACAGGCACTCTACTGACAGAGCTGTCTCCCCAGACCCTACCTCATTTGCATCTGGAGCCTGTGATTGACCTCACCCATCTAATTGGTGAGAGTACATGTCATAATGTTCCTACAACAAAATGGCCTGATGGCTTATTTCTCAGAACATGATCCAATTATCATGCAACACACATTTGTATTTCAAAATAATTCCTTCCCCTATTCCTGCCAGAAGGATGGGAAAACTTTTTCTCACAGTAGTAACTGTGAGAATCTGGTAAGGCACCAGCAGGTAAAACTCATGTTGTACCTTCTCTGGACAGCTCAGAATGGGTCCCTTAGAGTTTGTGTGTGCAGGTGCGTGGTGCGTGGTGTGTGTGTGTGTGTGTGTGTGTGTGTGTGTGTGTGTGTGTATGTGTGTGTGTGTGTGTGTAAGTAGGAGCCGGAGATCAATGATGAGTATCTTCTACTATTGTTCTCCTCCTTACCTTACATTTGAGACAAGGCCTTGCTATATGGCCCTGTCTGTCCTGAAACATACTGTTTAGAGCAGACCAGGCTGGCCTTCGACTTGGGACCCTCCTGAGTGCTGAGATTATAGATTATAGGCATGAGCCACCGCTCCTGGCAGCTCCTTCATATATTTTATGCTTATTTAAACCTTTTCTCAGATTATTCCATAAAATTAATTCTAGCAAGAGTGTGGAGGTCTGAATGAGAATGGCCCCCATAGACTCAGATATTTGAATGCTTGGTGACCAGGGAGTAGAACTGATTGAAAGGATTGAAAGGATTATGAGGTGTGGCCTTGTCAGAGTGGATGTGGCCTTGTCGGAGGAAGTGTGTCACTGGGGGTGGGCCTTGAGGTTTCAAACGCACATACCAGGCCTGTCTGTCTGTCTGTCTGTCTGTCTGTCTGTCTGTGTTTAGAAGGCAGAGGACAACCTCAGGCGTCATTTCTAAGACACCATCCCTCCCTCCCTATCCTCAAAAAGGTCTCTTACTGGCCTGGAAGGGTAGTTGGATAGGCCAGTGGGAGACAAGCCCCAGAGACTGACCAGTCTCCCCTGTCCCCAGCACTGGGATTATACGTGTGAGTCGTCACAGCTAAGGTTTTTGTTTTTTGTTTTTAACATGGGTTCTGGGAATGGAACTCGGGTCTTTCTGTTTGTATAACAAACACCTTCTCGAACTGAGTTGTCCTTTCTCCCCAAACCCTGGAGGCTCTGACTGAGACTCAGAACCTCCAGTGACTGCCAATCAAGTTTCTCCACACCATCCAGATGCTGCGGAGGTTTCTGCTTGCCGATTCCGGCTCTCCTGATCCACGATTCTCTGCATCTTGCCTGTCTCTAGCCTGGAAGAAGGCGGTTTGCTATGGGGCGTCCACCTTCTTCATTTTTTTTCAATTTGCAGAGCCTTTCATTTGTCGTTAAAATGCAGCGAGCGGCACCTGACATGCCAGACCGGCTGTGCCTCAGCTTTTAATCCTCAGTGGTGTTTCTCTGGAAGCAACCATCTTAATTTAGTATAAAGTTCAGATTCCAGTCCCTTCTCCTTATACAGATTGAAAGCTTTTGTGCTGTACCTAAGAAATGTCTGTCTCGCTCAAGGCCCTCAAGGTCGCAGGTTTTCATCCCTCAGAATTGTTCTTTAAAGTACAAATCAGAGGGCGTCCATCACGTCTGCCCAAATTCTCCACGGGTTTTTCCTCATCTCAGAATAAAACTGGAACTCTTCCTTCTGGGCTACAAAGTGTTCCTGAGCCTACTTTCGCCTTTTCTCCTGCAATTCTCCAATCATCCACCTATTTTCCTCCTCCTCCAGTCTACTCTGGATCTCTCCCACCCCACCCCTCTAGAGACAGGCTCTCGCTACTCAGCCCTTCCTCTCCTTGAAACTCTCTCTGTAGTCCAGACTGGCCTTGAACCTACAGAGATCCGCCTGTAGTCTCCCAAGGAAATGTGCCACACCCCACTAGGGCGGTTTTTGTCTTCTTGCTTTACCATATACCCTTCTTGGAGGTCTTGTACTAGCTGTGGCTTCTGCTTACATGATTCTTTCTCAGGTTTGGTGCATTCCTCAACCCTTAAGACTTGCTTGCATAAAAAAAAAATAAAGTTTATAAAATGTTATGCCAATGAGTATTTTGTGTGCTTTTTAAGCACACCATGTATAGTTAGTTCAGTGTTCATGGGGGCCAGAGGAGAATGTCCGATCCTCTGGGATTAGAATTACAGACAGTTGTAAGTGGTTGGGAACCAAACTCAGCTCCTCTGAAAGATCAACAAATGTTCCTAACGGCTGAGCCATCTCTCCAGTCCTGACTTGTGTTTGTTTTGCCAGTCTCCTGTGGAAGTTATTGTTAACAATTATTCTTTTTCTTCTTTCTTTTCTTTTCTTTTTTTGCATTCACAGAAAAGCTGTGTTTACTTTTTATTTATTTTTAACTTTTTATTGATCTTTTGTGCATTTCACATCATGTACCTCAGTTCTGCTCATTTCCCCATCCCCTCATATCCACCCTCTGTCCTTTCATCCTCCCCACAAAGAGAAAATAAACACACACACACACACACACACACACACACACACACACACCACAGGAAACATCTCATCACAGAAGCTGTAGTGTGTCAGTGTGTCCCACAGTGTATCCCTCTGTCCACACATCTTCACTTGCAAATGTTCATGGCAGTGAGTCATGTCTCTGGCTTTAGTGACACCATCCACACTGGATCCCCACCCAGGCTCCTCTTCATTATCCTGTCGTTGCCCTGTGTCACGGAGACCCTGCAGCTTTGGATCAGCAGGACCCGCCCTTTCACATGCCCCAACCATTCACAGATGGGGCTTTGGGGTGGAACAATTCAGAGCCTTGGAACTGAGTCTGGGTGGTAGCTGAGCTGGTTGGAGTGCCAGCGCCCTCTTTGCACCACCAGAGTGAGCGCTCCAGCTAGGCCACCCAGTGTCTCCATGGCAGGAGGTGGGGTCAGCTTTTCTACTCTCCTGCCCTTGGGGCCAGCTCACCTACACACACACACACACACACACACACACACACACACACACACCTCCAGAGCCAGCTCCACTGTGCTGCCCAGACTACCAAGTGCTGAAGCACAGGGCTAGGCCAGCTCTCCGGATTGCTCACCCTGGGGCGTGGTTCACTAGTACCTTCAGCATCAGGGCCAGCTCTCCAGCTCTCGTGACCTCTGGGACAGATACTTTCTAAATGAGATTCAATTTTCACTTGCAATCCTGTTTTCATTCATTGTTTATAATCCTTGTTACTTCCAGAGTTAATTAATGCATTGAATTGGTTGTTTTTGCTTTTTTTTCTACTTCTAAAATGCCTGGTTTGTTGTTGTTGTTGTTTGTTTGTTTGTTTGTTTGTTTTTTCATGACTGGGCATTTTCTGGAGCCAATAGCTAGGTCAGACGCAGGGCAGATATATATGTTGAGAGAAATAAACCATACTCTATAGAAAGCCACAGCTAATATACTGAGAAACTCACAATACAAACGTGACAAGGGAGGATCTAAATGGAGGAGTTGTTTGTTTGTTTGCAGGTCTGTGTAGCACGTGTGGGCAGTGACCTTTTGAGGAGACTGGAACTGGAGCTATGGAGGGTGATTGCAAGCTATGATGGAGGTGCTGGGATTGAACCCAGGCCCTTTGGTGAAGCAGCTAGTGCCCCTAACTGCTCAGACACTTCAGCAGCCCTGCATGGTCTGTATTGAACAGAAGAAATGAGGTTTTAACAAAACTCTCTGGAGAGAGGAGGCCCGCTGAGCAAGGCTGTTTTAAAGAACAGGTAGTCCGTGATCCTTTTATCTAAGGAGGATTGGAGAGAGAGCAGAGCCTAGCGTCTGTGTCCTCCAGTCCTTAGGGCCCTGAGTCCGCTGTAACTCTAAGGGCTCCCTGAGCTCCAGATTTTATTGACTTCAGTTTTATTTACAGAACCAAAGCTTAACAGAAACAACAAAATTGAGTCCACAAGTCTTCAGGTTATGGTCAGTTGATTCTTCAAAGGGGCCAAGAACAAAGGGAGAGTACTTCGCAAAACACAACACTGGGACAATAGGCATTTACAGGCAAGATCAACCTGAACCCTGGCTTCAAGACAGTCTCCAACACTAACTCAAGATCCATCACAGGTCCAAATGAAGGTACTACCGGTACCCAAACGTGTAGAAAAAGATCCAGCATGAAATTTCTATAATCTTGTGTTAAGTGAGAGCTTCTGAATATGGTAACAGGGCACAGGCATCATAGAAATTAAAGTGAACACAGGAAACATTGAAAATTAATAAATTAAAGAAAGATTGATTTAGAATAAAATCTAAATTCCTCATTCTCTGCTACAAAGTGCTGCCTAATTTTGGATAACTTGGACTTGAAAACAAAACAACTTCTGTGCTTCCAGGGACAGTGAAGTAAAATGGCCACCCATGCAATTAGAGACAAACTTTTGCCAACCACGTACCTGGCAAGAGACATATCTAACACATAAAAAGAACCTTTACAACAACGAAAATATGAACATCCCACTTTGAAAATGGGCAAATAATTTGAGACATTGCTCCAAAACAAATGAGCAAGTAGCCACGAAGAACATGAAACTGTGCTTAGAACAGCAAGACACAGAGAGCAGCAGCACCCAGCCACAGTCAGGCTTAACAGGATGGCTGAGGTAACAGAGAGGGACAGTCACAGGAGTCAGTGGGGGTGACACTGAGGAGTCAGCAGAGAAATCCGACCTACATATCACTGGTGGGAATGTAACATGCATAGCACTGTCACTCTGGATAATCGCCCAGCACGTCTCCAAAAGTGTGAACATGTAGTTTCTATGTCACCCACCAGTTCCACCCAAATAATCCTACCTACCACCAAAAATGAACACACTTGAGCGCACACACACACATAAAGTTTAACACATTCATCACATATGAGCTTCGAAAAGTTATGCTAAGTAAAAGAAGCCAATCGTGAAAGATTATACATGCTATGACGCCACTTTAAATGCAGCACTCAAGTGGGAAATCTCTGAGTAGCCCTGGCTGTCCTGGAACTCCAATCTGTAGACCAGACTGGTCCCAAACTGATTCTGCCTCCAAGTTCTGAGATTAAAGGCATGTGCCACCACACCTAGCCTAATTGTATACTTTGAGTGGGTGAATTGTGTGGTATTTAAATTATTTCTCAATAAAATGTGTTTTTAAAGGATTTGTAATGAGAGACGTTGGCTTCAGTGTTATATTTCTCCAACATTTGCTGATCAGCTTCCATGGGCTACATGCTGTGGTATCATGAGCACTAAAACCCAAGGCTATCCCTGGTCGCTTAATTCACAATGACGTGAAATTCAGACATATACATACATACATACATACATACATAATACATACATATATATAGATATACACATATACATACACACACACACACACACACACACACACACACACAGATAAGTTGAAATTCAAGGAGAGATTTGTTTAATTCAAGAAGGTGAAATGAGTTCCCATGCCCAGCACACTCGGGGTAACCCTCAGAGGAGATGGTGTGTCATCAGAGCTCTCTTGGCCAAGTAGGAATTTGCTACAGAACAAAAGAGAAATGAGAGCAGTTGAGAGGGTTTGAGTGGAGAATTTCAGGCCCAGGAACTGTGAGTGTGAAGGCCCAGAACCATCGGAGAGGCCGAACCATTCCGAGTATAGGAATTCAGTTGACATGTTGGTTGGCTGGAGAGATGGTGAGATTTGGTTGAAAGCTATGGAAGCCAGGCTGAAGGACCTTGTGTGCCTTGTGCTACAGTGACTTGAGTGTGTCCCCCAAGAGTTCATACGTTGGAAGCTTGGTCACCAGTGTGGCCATGTTGAGAGCTGGTAGGACCATTAACAGAGGGGACTTGGTGGGAGTTTATTGAGATCATTGTTCTCAGAAGCTAGTTCTGAGAATGAACTCCTTCACACTCTGGCTTCCCATCTCACCTTGTGATAGCTCCTGACACATGTGTTCTCATTGTGATGGCATATGTCACAAATACTGTTAGAATTCGGGTGATTATTGCTAGAATTGCTACTATCTTGTAGGGACAGACTTAGAAACCATCCTCTAAAAAAGCTTCTCTTTACTCAGCTGCAGTTATTTCGTTATAGTAACAGAAAACGGACTGATACATTATATAAAGAACTCCCAACAGCGCCTCAACACCAAAGGGGAGCCGGGTGAAAGGAAAAAGCTTCTGAAAAGGAATGTGCTAGAGTGGTGTGTCTGGAACTAGAATGGGGAGTCTGGAACTAGGATAGGGGGTCTGGAATCAGAGTGGGGGTTCTGGAATTAGAGTGGAGGGGTCTGGAATTAGAATGGGGAATTTGGAACTAGAATGGGGAGTCTGGAACTAGAATGAGGGGTCTGGAACTAGAATGGGGGGTCTGGAACTAGGATAGGGGGTCTGGAACTAGAATGGAGAGTCTGGAACTAGGATGAGGGTCTGGAATCAGAGTGGGGGTTCTGGAATTAGAGTGGAGGGGTCTGGAATTAGAATGGGGAATTTGGAACTAGAATGGGGGTTCTAGAACTCGAATGAGGGGTCTGGAACTAGAATGGGGGGTCTGGAACTAGAATGGGGAGTCTGGAACTAGAATTGGGGTCTGGAACTAGAATGGGGGGTCTGGAGCTAGAGTGGGAGTTCTAGAATTAGAGTGTTGGGGGTCTGGAACTAGAACAGGGAGTGTGGAATTAGATGGGGTTGGTCTGGAGTGCCCTTCAGAGACTCCTGTGTTGAAGGCTTAGTTTCCAATGTGACACTCTTGAATAGGAATGGGACCTTCAAGAGGACCTAGTTGGGTCACTGGTAGTGTGCTCTTGGAGGGATATTGAGAGCCTGCTCCCTCCTCGATCTCTAGCTTCCATTTCCCAGATGCTGTATGTCAGCATCGCATTGCAGCCTGTGCTCTCTGGTTGTGTGGCGCCTCCTCACAGACCCAACTAACTGCCCGCTGAAGCCTCCAACCTGTCAAGGCACAGAGATTTCCCTGCTCTAAAGTTGACTACCTCGAGTGATTTGCTACAGTAGCTGGAAGCAGAACAACACAGAAAGTAACAATAAATGTTGCAGGATGGGGCTGGATGAGGAGAGGGTCTGTTTATTGGTTGTTTTTCCAGTTGTCTTCTCTCTGCAAAGCCCTCTACATATGGTAGACTGGCCCTTATAAATACATTGCCTTAATTGTGTACATCCTAGAATCAGATACTGCCAAAGGAAACATTTTTGTCTTGTGTAGTCCCTTGTGTGGGAATAAACCACATGAAAAGGCACACACTAACACAGCTTCATGTGCTTTCTGAAGGCAGACAGGAACAACTTGCTTTTATTTAAAAAAAAAAAAAAGGCAAAATTCCATTCCAGATGAGTCCTTTCTAACATTAATGTAACATCCTTAGGGGATGAAGTGAAAAAGGTGCTCCAATTGAGGCTTGATCAGAGGTTTGCTCTGTGACCCCGGCCGAATCATTTCTAATTGCTGCCTCTTCATCTGTAAAATCAAATGATTGGGGTCAGTGAGGTGGCTCCGTGGGTGAAGGCATCTGCCACCAAACCTGATGGCCTGAGTATGATCCTGGGATCCACACAATGGAGGGAGACATCCTTCAGGTTATCCTCCGACCTCTGCATACATGCTGTGGCATGCATGGCCACATGCATACAAATAAAACAATTAAAAAATATCAAACGGTTGGACAGGCATCAGCGCCCCTGGAACTTTTCTGCTGACAAGCAGCTGCTGTTCTTCCTGAGCACCAGGTGCTGAGGTCTGTCTTTGGGGGTCGTTGGGAACTGTAGGTTTAACCTATGTTGGGTAATGAGCCTCCCGCTCTGCTTCCGTCTTTATGCAAGGTTGAAGCCCAACTACAGGGGAGATTCCCCAGTCATTCTAGCCTGTGTCCAATGCCAGGGAGGTTTGTTGGAGGTGCCATGTGGCAATATGCATATGATGGTGGTTTAACGCTGCAAGTGTGCACTAGTGCTGCCCGTGTCCTTAGGACAAAGCAACAGTGAGTGATGGTTAAAGTTAATTATTAACTTCACAGAATCTAGGACCACCTGAGAGATGGACTTCTGGGATCTTGAGTATGTTCTCTGACTAGGGAACACCCCCCTGATGACGGGCAGAATGTTTTCTAGGTAGAGGATGCTGGAATGCATAAAATGGAGAAGGTGAATGGGTCTCTAGGGATCATCCACTGGGGCACAAAGCAGTGAAGGATGTTTTCTTAAACCATGGTGCATTGTCTAAACACACGCGCGTGCACACACACACACACACACACACACACACACGTGCACATGCACGCACACATGCACGCGCATACCAACACTGATGTCATTCAGTATTCTAAAGGAAGATTCCATTTCTTTGGGTTCCTCAGATCATTCAGACTAGTGTCAGTGTCATCGTGACTTCCAAAAGGCTTCTTTCAAATTGTTGTCGTCTTAAGAGCCGGCTTGAGTGCCAGGAAGCCTTGAAACAGGCGGCACTTCCGCTCAGTCTAAGCTGTCTGTCAGGGCAGGCAGACAAGCAGAACAACACAACCAGGAGAAGTAAACAAACCAACCCTACCTGGAAAACAAACATAGTTTGCAAGGTTGATGTCGTGAGCAAGGCTTAGGGCTTGTTCTTAGGCTCTGGGTTAAGGCAGTTGGAACCAGGCCAGGAGTATGTGAGTCACCACCCTAGGCTAACATAGACTGGGTGGTTAACCTCCCTGTCTCCAAATATGGGGTTTTGAAATTTATTCAATAAACATTTATTCTTTTTTTTTTTTAAATAGTAAAATCAAGTTTAAACTGCATTTACTTACTTACATATTTATTTACTTGCGTGTCTATGGGAGACATTTGAACAGCATTGACTTGCTTATATATTTATTTACTTATGTGTGTGTATGGAGAGCGCATTTGAGGGGCACAGTTGCACATATGGATGTGAGAGGACTCTTTCCAGAGTCAGTTCTATCCTTCCACAGTGTGGATCCTGAGGATCAAGCTCAGGTCGGCAGGCTTGGCAGCAAGCCTCTGTATCTGCTGAGCCATCTCACACACCCATTTTGTTTGACAGGGCCTTACTGAGTAGCCCTGAAACTCTATGTAGAACAGGCTGGCCCCAAACTAGGAGCTCCTACCTCTGTCTCTTGAGTTACATGTCTGTGCTTGGCCCACTTTCTTTCTTCTAAGATTACATTTTGAGGAAACAAAATATAATACACCATTTCTGCCTTTGGGGAAATCAAAGAAGTACAAATACCTTTCACTAAGAAAATGCTAAGGACCTACTTTATGAAAGTGAGATACCTGGCCTGGAGAGATGGCTCAGTGGTTAAGAGCACTGGCTGCTCTTCCAGAGGACCCAAGTCCAATTCCTAGTACCCACAAGGCAGGTTACAACTGTCTGTGGCTTCAATGGGATCTGACACCCTCATACAGACATACATGCAGGCAAAACACCAATACAAATGAAATAAAAGTAAACACATCATTAAAAATAAAAGAAAGTAAGAAACCCAAATCCAAATAAGCACAGAACTATTTAGGTTTCTCCCTAAAATCAATTGGACCTCCAGGTTTTGCCCAGAATGAGTTAAGTTTGCTTATTCCATGGGAATTTCCTTAATTGTCTTATTTTAAATTAATTGGATTTCTTTTGTGGGTCAGGTAGGTTGATCTCATTTAGACTAGAAGCTGTTTTTCTTTTCTTTTCTCTTCCTTTTCTTTCCCTTCTTTTCTTTCTTTCTTTCTTTCTTTCTTTCTTTCTTTCTTTCTTTCTTCCTTTCTTTTTTATCTATTTGTGAAAAGCAGCAGACTTAAGTGGACCAGGACTGTGGCTTCCTTGCATATAGACATGGGCAGCTAATGGCTTTCTGTAAGGATCATTTAGACACAAAGGGTTCTGGGTGCTATTCTGCCATCTGGGTTACATGCAAACCATCCCTAAGTGTGTGTTCCATTTTTCTGACTTGGGAGGACATCTCTTAGCAACAGCTGAGTGTCTTGTACACTGGATCCTCTGAAGATCTGTTATGAAAATTTTTAATGAGCCAGGATGGAGAAAATAGACCTAGAGCCCTCAATCTTCCCCCTCCTCCCCCTAGGACATGGCTGCCACAAACCAGTATTTCATACCATCAGATGGTACTCACAGCATGCCTGCATGGATTTGGCTAAGGAAGTAATATCCACATTTCCATATGGGGGCTGAGCTTTTATGGAGTTATAAGGGTGTTTTGTTTTGTTTTGTTTTGTTTTGTTTTGTTTTGTTTTGTTTTGGACAGGATCTTACTCTGAAGCTTTCCTGGAACTTGTTAAAAACCCTCCCATCTCAGTCTCCTGGGTGCTGGGATTACAGGTGTGAGCTACCACACTGAGTTTATAAATTGATTCTTCTGAGCTGTAATTTGTTTTTTCCTTGTTATCTAAATTCTAGGTTTGCCTTGTACCAACTAATGGTTTGGGACTTACTCCAGACTTCTCCAGAAGTTTCTCCTGATTTTTTTTCTAAGGCTGGGTAAGACCTCTGTTTTGAGGTTCTAAACTACCCTTTGCAACAGCGAGCATGAGGGTGTGCACCCACAATCCTAGCTGCAGGAGGCAAGCAGGATACTGAACTCAAGAGCATCTTCATTTGCATAGCAACCAGGATCGCATGGACCATGTATAGCCCTGTCTCAAAGAATAAATTCCTTAGCTCTCTGTGACCACTGACTAGATTCTAAGCATATATTTGTCTACGACTTTAGGCTTCTTAGAAAAGTATGATTTAATTTCTTCTATGGTTAGAATGTAGGTGTTAGAATTTTCTTTCTGTTGCTACTGAAAAAAACAAAGTGGGGGTGGAGGAACTGACCAAAAGCAGCCTGGGGAAGAAAGGGTTTATTTGGCTTAAATTTCCATTAGTGAAGAAGTCAGGGGAAGAACTCAATCAGGAACTTATGCAAGGACCATTGACAGTGCTGCTTCCTGGCTTGTTCTCCATGGCTTACTCAGCTCTCTTATCCAGCCCAGGCCCACTTACCTAAGGATGGCACTGCCCACAGTGGGTAGGCCCTCCTTTATTAACTAGCCTATCTGAAAATGCCTCCAAAAACATGCTCACAGTTTGATCTGACGGTGACAATTCCTCTATTGAGATTCACTCTTTCTAGGTGACTCTAAATTGTATCAAGTTGACCAGAACTAAACACCATAGTAGGTGTTTAACTAAATGCATTTGAGAGGAGTTAGTCAGTGCATGGATATAGCAATATGTAGGGACAGATGAGCGGGAGTTCCACCCAGGATAAATACACTACCAGCCATAGTTGGGTTGGCAATCCTTGGTGGTACCAAATCTGCCCCTTTATGGAGCAACCAACAGTCAGCTGTAGATGATGGGACTGATTCCAATCCCACGTTGAATGTGAGTCTCAGTGTGAAAAGTAGATGTTTGCCGGCCGATCTGCCTGTAAAGTGCGCCTGTGTCAATCAGAGCTGTGGGGAGAAGGCAGAGAGAGGAGCTTCAGGACAAGGAAAGCGATGGGTGTCGGGAGCGTGGGGACACCTCTGATTCGTTGGAGATGAGGTTTGGAGAATTGAATGCTGAGAGACATCTGGTCTTGAAAGAGATTTCTGCATTATAGACCTTGACTCCCCAGCAATTGTCCAGGGGCCAGGGTAAGGACCTCTGGGAATAGTTTAGAAGCACTCCAGGACAGTGTCAGGAGCCAGGGACCCAGCAGCGAGGCTGGCTGTCATAGCTGGGACCAGGGCGGGAGGGAGGAGGACTGTTGCTCAGTCCTAAGAAAGAGGACAAAGCCTTCTGCCACCGGCCATATTTCACACAGCAATTTTCAGTCTGAGGAAATTTAGCTAGTTTTTTTTTTTTTTTAAGTGAATTTCTAAATCCTGAAATTGAGCCTCCAGGCAACAATTAGAGTCTCTCCCCCTGCCTCAGCCTTTCTAGTTACAGTCTTGACACACCTAGCCTTGTCTTATTTATTTTCTAGAGTTGACATTTGCCAGAAAAAAATTCCTTTTGCCATAGCATAAGGAATACTTGAATTAAGAAAAAAAAAATAGTCTCCGATGTCTGGCTGCTTCCAGAGAGACAAAGGAGCTGAACATACAAACAGAAGATATTTGACCTTGAACAAACAATGGATCTGTCGTGGTCAAGTCAGAACAGGGAGGGAGGAGAGAAGTGTACTTCTTGAAAGGACAGGGTTCCAAAAGAATGAAATGCTTCCCCAGAGGGCTCATGAATACAGTAGGGGTTTAACCCCCCAAATAAATTATCAGGACAAGTTAAAGTCAAGTAGATTTAGCACGGTTGGGTTGTCTGTGCACGTTGGAACTATCATTTAAACATGCAGAGCTACAGGGAGCTTTCCTGATGCAGAGTAAGGTGGCTGTCTGCCTTGCTGGTTAGATTTAAAGGGGTGGAGGGTCAGCTTCCCTCCCTGGCTGCTGGAGAGAACTGCTGAGTGGGATTGTGGGAAAAGGTCAGATTTTATCCATGGTGGCCGCCTGTCCATCTAATCCGCCGTTCTCGGTTCCTTGTGACCTCAGAACTCAAATCATTCTTGCCAGTTTTACTAACAAATATCTCTGCCTGTGCATGTTTCTAGGCACCGACTGACCCAGCCTGTTCTCTGTTCCACTTCTTGAAGGCTGCTCAGAAACCACACTGGGCTCTGCAGAGCGCCCTGGCCAGCGGGCAGAGAAACCAGCTCTATTTCCTTACATTTTGAATGCCAAGGCGTGGCTTGGCCAAAAGAGGATTATGCCAGACCAATGCTATTTCCTTTTGCGCTAGAGGGGCAGGATCTCTGGTGGTGGGAGGTGGCGGCAGAGAGGGGTGAAGTAACTTACGTGAAGGTGAACAGGGTGGGAACTCTATGCCTTAAGAGTCGTAAGGCCACGCTGATCCACTGGTAATGATTAGTCTGTTGGGAACCTCTGAGCAGTGTTGTTCACTATTTTATTAACCTAAGGACATCCTGGGCAAATGTATTTTATCACTAACTAACTTTGACCGAGATCTCAAAATTACCATATTTGGAAGGCCACCTATTTGCAGGGACAGAATGCTATCAATTTGGATGTTCGGAATGGAACCCAATGTGACTTTGAAATACCAGTAAGTGTCCATTAATAACAAAACCTGCCTTTAGCTTCAGCAGAGACCAGTGCACGGGGGGGGGGGGGGGGAGGAGGCTGTAGGAATCAGAAATCCAGACCTCAGACGACATTAAGCTGGGGAGTCACTAATGCAGGAGAAAGTGCTTCCGGGTCAGAATGAGACACAAGCAAAATGAGTTAGCAATGCGGCACTGTCATGCAAACAATTTACCCTGACTCAAGGATAAAGGAAAGAGTATGCATTCAGAGACTAAAAACCATCTCTCCACGGTTCCTAGATGTGTGCACATTTGGAGTTTAGAGCAAATACAACCCGGTGAGGACATGAGGAACATAGAGAAGGAAGCGGCAGTCACCTGTCTGTTTGTCCGTTCCTTCGCTTGGAGCGCCGCCCTGCTTTGGGTGGCTAAAATCTGAGATAATATCGCTGGATCGCAAGTATTATTGGGGGGGGGGCGCTCTTCTGGCAGGATCATATTTTACAACCGAATAATGGAAAAAAAAAAAAAAGAAGAAAGAAAGAAAAGAAAATAGGTAAACTGCTGGGCTAAAATTAGCCGCTAATTATTTGCGGAGCTCTCCACTGGCAGGTTCTCCTAGAGTTTGGCCCAGTTTGCTTTGTCCCTAGCTATAGAAACCATTTATCTTTTCAAATAAATGCAGACTCACACTAGTACTTTAGTACTGAAAGTCAGGCTTCTACTGAATGGATTCCAGTCAGTAGAAGTCACTCTTGCCTTAAGATGCAAAACCATAAATTTGCGGAGGTTCTCACATGTCTGGAGGGCCAAGCTTCTGAGAGCAAAGCTGGTTGGCTGGGCTGCCAGGCTGGTCTGAGGAGCAGAGCTTCTTTTGGTCGGTATGACTTTCCTCCATCCCGACACGACACTCTGCATACGGTTCTCATATTGAACTTCCTTGTTTACAAGTTTATGTTGTCGATCGGGGCTTCTCAGAGTTCACTGTGCACTCGGATCACCTAGGGTGAATGTTTAACCCAGTTCAAGCGTCGTACAGTGCAGGCGGCAGAATGTGCCATGAGTTCTCTTGAGCTCTGGTCCAGGTCACCGGGCTATGGTAGGATGCACCAAGAAGGTCTGAAGAGTTGGTAAATAGGGGACCTGCTGTAGCGCCCTCCTCTGGAAAACAATGACAAAGGAGATCAGCCAGCACTGATTTCAATACACTGGCTCTTTCCAGGGTGGGGAGCGTGGGATTGGGGGGCGGTGGCAAACCAAGTTGAAGAAGCGGTAGTGGGCTTCTGGTACAGCGATTCCTGTGTGGAAAAAGTGCTGGTGAGCCAGGACCTGAGTCATCACTTCTGCTGTCTCCACCGGTTCAGCTGCCAAAACCAAACAAGTACCAAACCAAATGCAACCAAACCAAACCTGAAGGAACTGAAAGACCCGTGCAAGTGCTACCATTTGTGACTTCTCTGACTTACAATAGACAGGTCAACTATTGTTAAAGCATTATAGATTGCCCCCCTGACTACTAATAGATTTTAACACATCTATATATCAGTTAAATTTGAATTTGAAAAAAATCAAAATAAACTAAGTTGGGAATCCTGTTTAAAAATGCAGATTCCGACTCAGTCAGTTTGGCGCTCCTGAGGCCTGAGAATCTGTTTTTTTGGGGGGTGCACTTACTAGAGCTTAGTGCTGTGAGATGAGGAACTGTCCATTTGGTAGAGTAGTATGATTAACCCCATGGCAAAAGTTTGGGGATGTAGCTCAATTGTAGAGCAATTGTCTAGCACATGCATGGCCCTGGGCTCTATCCCCAATGCTACAAACAAAAGAAAATAAATCCATGAGAGTTGGACAAAAAAATCTCTGGCTCTTTCTTTTTTTTTTTTTCTTTTTTTTCTTTTCCTAACCTTATTATAGAATTGTGGCACATGTATGCAAATGCATGCAAATCATTACAGCTCAATGCATTTCTAAGCAGCTAAGACACGGGGGTATAGCCAGCCCCTGGATCAAAGCTAGAAAACAGCCAGCACCCCAGGAATCCTGGAGTCTCTCATTTCCCACCAAGGTGGATGGAAAATGACCTCATTCACTCCTGTTGTTGGCAGCAAAACTCCAGCGAAGCTTCCAGATGAGTCCCGTGAATGCATTTCTCCAGGGCATGGACCCAAACTCGTTCTGATTGTAATGGCAAGATGATGCTCTCCAAGCATTAGTGCCTGTACCTACATCAAATATAGCATGACTTGGCCTTCAGATGGCTTTTGTCTTTGGGATCAAAGACTGATGAATGATTGATATCAGAAAGCCACTTACATTTTCTTGAGATAAATAAAATACCCGTGATCGGTGTTCCTCTGATGCTTAAAATGTGTTTAATCCTAAATTTAGAAGATGAGGTAAGAGGTGGGTCTGCCATTGATTAAAAATTATACTTAATGTACATATGTATGAGTGTGCACATACATGTGCACACTAGACCAGAGCAGCATGCGTGTGGAAGTCAGAGGACAAGTTGCAGGAGTTGGCCCTCTCCTTCTATTATGTGGGTCTGCAGCTCCAACTCCAGTTATTAGGCTCAGTGGCAAGTGCCTTCAGTCACACAGCAGTTCTCCGCCTTCCCAATGCTGCAACCCTTTAATACAGTTCCTCATGCTGTGGTGACCCAGAGCAATGTAAAAATTATTTTGTTGCTACTTTATAACTGTAAATTTGCTACTGTTATGGATCATAATGTAAACATGTGATATGCAGGCTATCTGTTATGTGTCCCCTGTGAAAGGATTGTTTGACCCACCAAAGGGGTCTAGAATCTTCTATGAGTCAAGCCTCTGGACTATGAGACGTTTTCTAGGTTGTGTTGAAGTGGGAAGAGTCACCCTGAATGTGGATGTCACTATTGCATGGGCCAGGCACTTGGACTGAGCAAAAAAGGAGAAAGTGCGTTGAGAGGCAGAGCGGCAGAGCTCATCTCTGTCTGCTTCTTGACCGTGGCTCCAGCATCCCCTGGAACTGGCCATTTCAGGTTCCTGCTGCCGTGAGCTGCCTGTTCGTGCTGAACCCTGTCCTCAAGCTGTGAGCCTAAATAAACCCTTCCTTAAGAAGCTTTCATCGGGGATTTTATGACAGCACTAAGCAAAGAAACCGGTACTATGATTATTTTCTTAAAATGGGATAGAAAATACCTATGTCTGTGTGACATAATGTCCCTAGTGCTCCTTAGGGGATCAAGGTTTGGCAAGGACTGGGCTTGGAAAGTTAGGAAGGAGTCTCAATCATTTTGATAACAAAAGTCTTCTGGCACATATTCAATCCAGAAGTTTATCATTTAGTTATTAGGATGGGATATTTGTGGTGCTGGAAATAGACCCAAGGCCTCATGCATGTCAGCCAAGCGCTCCACTACCAGGGCACACCCACCCTGGGATGGCTCTCTGATGCTGCTCTGTGGAAGCTACAAAGTGTCCCACAGAAGCAGGATCATGTAGTGGGTAATTATTAAGAATGAGTACCACCCCGCCAGGCCTCACACCACTACTTCCAAGTATCCAGTAAAGCATGACTCTTAAACTTGAATAGTTTTATTAGATAAAACTCCCAATTACATAATGCCAATTTATAATGATAAAGTCTTATCCCTATTATCTAACCTCTCCAAAACACCAGAAATACATCTGAAGCCATCTGGATATCCGTGCCTCCTTCTCCACCCTGCTCACCTTGTCCACCGAGCTCTTTCTCTCTCTCTGTCTGCCCCTCACCTCTCTTAGCTCCTCCTTCCTCTCTCCCCTCCAATCACTAGCCTCTCACTGCCTTAATATGAATGGATAGGAAATATCTTGCAACAGGATCACACAACTAAAGGAGACGAGTTGTCTGATTAAACAAAAGCTGATTTTTGATGATTCAATTTATATAATGGACTCAGTGATCCAGAATATAATTTCACCATCATCTATAACTGTAGATATGAGTCTCTGTGTTGTCCTCTAATCCTTTATGGTGATTGTTACAAGAGGATAATATGATTGTTTACAGTTGATTTTTGTTTTGTTTTTGAAGCAGTGTGTCATGTAGCCTATGCCGGCCTTGAATTCACTATGTAGTTGAGCACAACTTTCAAATTCTGTTCCTCCTGGCTTCCCCTCTCAGATGCCAGGATTATGAGCATTTGGGCACTTTCCCTTTCCCCCCTAGTTCTGAGCATTGAACCCAGGGCTTCATGTACGCCAGGAAAACATTCCACCAGCTAAGCTAATCCCCAGTCCCACACAGTTTATTTTTATATACAATATTATTTATTGCTTTGCCAGACTATGTTGTAGGGATTTGGAACTTTCTACAATTACTTTGTGTATTATTTCATTCTCTAATGGTTGTTTGACCCAGAGATGGTTGATATTTTCCTTTAAAACTCAGGCAAATCCCCTGGAGATATATGTAGAGACTCTGACAACTTTTTTATCTAAGTGCTTTTGAATGAATATGTGTAGCTGATGGCTATTTAAAAAAATATGAAACTAGCAAAAGCCTAGCCATGGGTTTCAGACATCCGGGGGATGGATCTGAAGATCAGAGGTGACACCTAGGGACATTATAGCATACTGACTTAGTATTTTCAAGAAGCCAGATAGGGCTTAATATACATGCCTGCAATCCAAGTCCTCAAGCAACTGAGGCAAGAGGATTGCTGTGAGTTCAAGGCCAGCCCAAGTACACAGTGAGTATGAGGCTAGACCCTCTCTCAACAACAAAAACAAAATAATAACAACAAAATTGAACAGAATTGTTGAAAAAATTCTTGTCATACATAGATCACTTAATGTACTCTTTTTACTAAAAGCAACCAGAGTGCATTCATTCATTCATTCATTCATTCAAATACTCAGAAAGGTGCTGGATGCTGGATGCCATGGTGGGTACTTGGGACATGGAGATGCATTTGAGTGGTTTCTGTCCCGTTGGGATTTGCAGTCTCCCTGGGGAGACAAACACTTAAATTAACACCTGAAGTTAGAATGGCAGTGTTAAAGACATCAAAGCTTTCGTGATAGCAAATGAACCCCAAATTTACCACAACAAACACTGAAAAAGGCGTAGCTTCTAATTTATGGGAATCTTATAAATTTAGTCTGGGATGGAGTGAGATGACACAGCCATATGCAGAGAGTCTTCAAGCAGATTGCAGATTGACGCAGGCAGAAGAATGACCCTCCAGAGACAGCCATACCTTAATTTCTAGGAGCTGAGAATATGTAAGTGGCAAGGGCGAGCTTGCAGAGAGTATTGGGTGGGAAGTATTATTTATGTGGGGCAATGTGATCTATAAAGTGTTAGAGGCAGGGGAGGGGCTGAACGGAAAGGCTTAGTTTGGGTTTCATTGCGGTGAAGAGAAACCATGACCAAGGCGACTGCTATAATGGAAAACATTTAATTGAGGCTGGCCTATAGTTTCAGAGGTTTAGTTCATTATTGTTTTGGCAAGAAGCATGACAGAGTGCAGGCAGACGTGGCGCTGGAGGAGCTGAGGGTTCTGCGTCTAGATCTGCAGGCAGCAGGAGGAGGCTGTGTGTCACAGTGGGTATAGGTTGAGCATAGGAGACTTCAAAGCTCCTCCCCACAGTGACACACTTTCTCCAACAAGGCCACACCTACGCCAACAAGCCACACCTCCTAATAATGCCACTCCCTACTGGCCAGTATTCAAACACATGAGTCTATGGGGGCCGCGCCTATCCAAACCACTACAGAAGCAAAGGGTGGGATGATAGCATTGTGGAGAAGGGGCCAGGAACTAAGGAAAAAGCGCAGTGTCTGGGCTCGGACATAGGCAGATGGCTCTGTCACTGAAAACTAGCCTGCTGGCACTTGGAACACTAGTGAGACAAACTTTGACCCCTGATCCTTGAGACTGCGTGAGAAGAGAATCCGTCTATATTGTGTTGAGCTGCTAAACTTGTGGTGACGTGGTAGAGCCTCAACAGGAAACAGACACAGTGGCTCTTTGTCACCCTCTCCGGCATGCAATTGTTGCTGATGTCTGGATGTGCACAGAAGCCCCCAGCTCCCAGGTCTCTGCACACTGTGTTTTCCTCTCCTGTAGTGATCACCACTGTTTCAGTTAGCTGTAGAAAATCCCAAGCCTTCCACAGACTCTCTCTGCTGCTTTTCACTTCGGCTCTCCTACCCACCTTCTTCCGCTCTCCCACCAAGTCTAGAAATTCCGAAATCCCACTGGACCCTGTAGTCCATGAATCCCAGCACCTGTCGGTTGTCCCTCGCCCCCTGATGTCCTTATTTCTCTCCACCCCATTTAGAGTCCTTGGGTCATCACTGTAAACATTCCCCGGCCCACGCATTAGACCGCCTGGCTTCTTTCTCCCTTTGACGTGCTTCCTTGCCAGAATTCCAGCCCTGCTTCTATCCAGTTTCCAGCCTACTCCTTGCCTGCACTGAGACAGCTGAAAGCGGTAGAAGAAAGACAATACAACCAGGCTGTGTTGGTTAGGATTTAGGGCCCAAGCAGCTGGACGGCCGTCTGGCTGCCCCATGCTTCCCCAGGGCACTCTGCACTCCCTCCCTGACAGCGTTATACCTGCCCCTCTCCAGCATTTGAACAGGTTCTTCCTGTCTTCATTGCTTCCACCTTGCCATCCAAGGAAAACAGGGTCATGCTTCCTGATGCCGTCCCCCAGCTCCTGCCCACCACCCACCTCGCTGTCCACAAGCTCCCGTTGGCTCTGAGTGTGGCGCTTTCGGTGCTCCTGATCTGTGCTGCAGCCTCTACTTTTGAGCCAGGTCCCTTTGTGTCCCCTTGTTCCTGCGCTTTGCCCCTGGCCCTCTTACCCTTGTATTAAATGTCATCGTTTTCTTCTAGATTTTACGAGATCATTCTTACTTTATAACCAACTCCTTGAAAGCATTGTTTTTTCCATTCTCCGGGGCCGTGTCAGTCTCTCTGTCTCCATCTTCCTCACTTGTTCACTAGAGAATGAATCCGGTTGGACACTGCATTGTGGTCCATGTCTGTGGTACTAGTTCCTCAGCTGGGGAGGGAAGACATGGTCCAAGAATTAGAGACCAGCCTAAGTGACACGGGGAGACACTGGAGGGGGGGCAGGTTGGGATAGTAATGCTTCTCTCAGCGGCACACCCTCGTCATCCAAGATCTCCCATATAGGTGCTACTTCTTTAACATCCTACCACCTTCTAATAGCAGGCTAGGGACTGAAGCCTTGGGGAACATCTCAGATCTAAATTACAGCACACCCCCATATAATCATCAGCCAGTCCTACCAGCTGTACTTCTACAGCTTAGGGTCCAGCCACTTGCTAGCCCTGTCTCTGAGACAACCATGGTGCCTGTGACCAGCCACCAGCCATCAGCCATTATCACTTCCCTTTTGGGCTACTATGTTGGTCTCACGATTGGTCCTCTTGCTTCTACCCGGCCTGCCTGTCCCCACAGGGTGAGTCGGTTTTCAGCACGGAAGTTACCAATTTAACAACTATGTTAACTGAGCATTGCATTCCTAAAGTGTGAACTGCAGTCTCATGTCTGGCCTCTATGGTGGCCGCCTCTCTGTTTCCTCCATACCTGTCCCGGTCACTATTCCCCAGCTATGCTGGCTTCCTCAGTATACTCTATCGTACCTACTCTGTGTCTGTCTTGGGGAGCTGGCTGTGCAGTCCGCCCTGGTGTGTGTACCCGCTAGTCTTCCTTGCTTTCTCTTCCAGGAGTCTTCTGGATTCCACTGTCTCAGTGAGATCCCTGTTAAATAGCAGTGCCCACTCACACCAGCCCTTCCTCTTCCCCTGTCCACCCCCACTTTATTCTCCTTCATGGTATCTATTTATGTCTTAGTGGCCTGATTATTTATGGTCCAACTCCCTCCACCAGAATGTAAACTCAACGAGGAGCAGGAATTTGGAGTTATTTTATTCATTGCGCTAGTCTCAGTACTCAGTCCTTGCTATCATAGGGTAGATACTCAACAAATATTTGAAGAATGAACAGGATTTCTCAATAAGATATATGGGAATAAATATTCCCATGGGACACTCGGGTATATTTGTACTAAAAATTATTTGTTGTTTATCTGAAATTCAAATGTCATTGGATGAACTGTATTTTTATTTACTAAATCTAGCAATGCTGAGAATGAATAACCTCTCAGAGTCTTGAAGAATGAATAGAATTCCGGAGGAAGACGAGGGGTGAGAGAGGACATTCTGGCTGAATTTGCAAAGGCACACAGTGTGAAAGCAGAGTTACCCACCCAGAGAAAAGCTAGCCGGAGCTAGCCATCCGTGTGCAGAAAGTCTGTCCGGGATTAGCACCAATGGGAAGGAATCAGGGCGGGGTAGGAAGAGGTGCTGCAATGGGGCAGATGCAACAAAACCCAGGCCGCAGCCAACGAGGACTCAGGACAGCCTGCCTTGTCCTGTATCCATTGGTCACTGATGGAAAAAACGGTCCAGACAGGGTCTGAGAGCATTGTATTGGAGAATGATTCTGCTGAGAACTGCTTGGTGCTCCCCAAAGCTGGGAAAAGAGTACCGCACCCCCACACATACCCCCCTACCCCCACCCCCACCCCCCCAACCCCCCCCCCGCCCTGAAGAGGAGCTCCAAACATCACTTTCCAGAACTCCCACAGCCCCGCCCTTCCTGTTGCACAGCCTCTGTTTCCATAAATTATATTCTATACACAGTTCCTCTAGGACTCTGATTTTGTTGTTGTTGTTGTTGTTGTTGTTGTTGTTATCCTGGGAAATTTAAAAGGATTCTGTCACTGCAGCAGTGAATCCTGAGACACCCCCCCCTCTCCCCCTCCAATACATCAAGTCTTTTTCTTTCCTACCACCCGTTCCAGGTTTCCTTCACCCTTGTACCCTATCTCTGCTCCTCCCAGTGACTTCCCTAATGGGGTGGCCTGGACCTTCATCACTGAAGGCTGGACACCTTGCAGGTCCTGTCTTCTCGGTCTAAAACTGTAGTAAGGGAAGTAACACTGAGACATACTGAGCATCTTACCTATGTTTCCTGGTGTTGGCATAGATCAGCAGCCCCACCTCCTCCTGAAGACTACAGCCAATCACCCATGCTGTGTCTTCAAGATGACGCATCCCCACAATGATGACTCCTTTTCTTCCTCGTCTATTGCAACAAACATGAGGTGACTGAGTGGCCCCTATAGTTCAATGGGCCGAGTGCTGTGTTCCTAATGGGAGTAGTTTCCCTTCAGCACCTAAGAAGCCCAGAGCACAGAGTTCAGAATCACAAGTGCAGGAAGCATGAGTGCTGATAGATTGTGATAGCAAACAGCCACCTCCGCTTTGTCCTGCTTTCTAGACCTAAGTACTCTTTCTATGGGGGACACAACATTAGGCAGGGGCATCTCGTTCTGAAACCTGGATGATGGTGCCCTATCAAGTCATCATCTCCTGGTCTGAGCATCTGTGGTCTGTTCAAAGGCCATTCGATCCCATTAACAGCCTGTCAGGGTCTGAGTGGTAGGTTGTCCAGAGAGAATCAGTGGGTTTCGCGGTCTTGTATTGACATGTACTATGCTCTTGCTGTAAATAGGGTCCCTTGGCACAGTATCACAGTGTTCCACATCTGTGAATTAAGCACTTGGAAATGATTCAGAAAATGCTGACTGACACCAGAAGGCAAGGAAAGTGAATCTATATCCATATGTGTAAATTCTTATCAGAATTAATTGCTGAGCTTTCCATGTTGCAGTAAGCTTCCTGCCCTAATAAGCCCATGCAAAAACACACAACTCAGTTTGAAAGGATGAGAATTACAGGCTAAGAATCCCCGTGCCTAAGTCTTAAATGACCCCAAAAAGCAGAAGTTTAGCCTGCTCTTTGTTAGCCCAGGAATACACATGTCACACCTGTCTCCAGGGTCCAGCTGCGAGTCGCAGGCCTGGGAAGGTCCCTGGTGTCCTTTCCCGACCCGCCTCCATGGAGCAGCTGAGGCGAGGGCGAGCGCAGCTGGGCTGGCAGGATCACTGCGCGGGCTGCGGGGCTCGTGCCTGGCGGGCACTCAGGTCCCCAAGCACCTACTACTAGTTGGGGGGCCTTTGAATATGTAATCCTGGCCCCATAACAGGAAATACGTATGTGACCCTGGCCCCATAATAGGAAATGTGTAACAGGAAATACGTATGTGACCCTGTGTGTGACCCTGGCCCCATAATAGGAAATGTGTACGTGGTGGCCCTGCAAGCAGAAATGAGCTAACTAGTTTCTATAGGAAACTGATTGGTTCTCAGAGTGCGGGCTTTAAACTGATTGGCTTAGAAGCTATGGAGTGGTACAAATCCATTGGCTCGCACTGCGCGGGCTCTCGATGCTAAGGGAAGATTGGTTTGTGTTAGGGGGGTTCTGTTGTAAGCCTATAAAAGCTGTCCTGATTCTGCACTCGTGGTTCACAATCCTCCACCCTGTGTGGTGTATGGCTGTGATCCCCAGAGCCTCTGGAATAAAAATCCTCTTGCTGTTACATCAAGACGTTTCTAGTGAGTGATCTGGGGTGTTGCCTTCTGAGGCATGGGGTGCTGAGGGCATCCCCATTTTTCTTTCAGGTCTTACAAGTTATTATGTTTATAAGATTTATGTCTAGATTGGACAAGTCTACCACTACACTAATCTATTCCCCAACTATGAGACCCCTTGCTACTGGAGGCTTCTCCGGACCATGTGGTTCTGCTCCATCTTCCTTCTACCTCTTCTTCCTCTGTCCTTGTTCCTCTTTGTCCCTTACTCTTCCTGCATGCTCTAAGGCCTCCAGCCCCACCTTTCCCTTCCACTGCCCAATCACAGGCTCCAGCCTTTATTTGGCCAGTTAGAATGGGGAGAAGGGTCACATGACATCACCCTAGTATGTCATCTACTCCTCTTGAGGAAGCAGAATTAATACCAGAATACAAACAGCACCAGGGCAAGCCACATTGCCAGTACAGAAAGAATCCAAACTTGCCACCAAAATGGTCTCTAGTGAGAGGTGTTTCACACTGGATACACAGGGTGCTCTGTGCTGGAGCTAAGTCAGACACTTAAGAGCAGCACCTGGATCAGCACTACTGGGTAGGAGTCCATGCCTTTAGCCTGTGGAAAACTTAAATCCTCTGTCACCATAGACACCCTGATCCTACGGCCATTGTGGTAGCACAGGGGAGCTAACGGATGACCAGGACTAGGTAATAGCCACCAGTTATGCCATCCTGTCTGCTGGCTCCCCAGTGTGTGTATTAGCCACATTTATTGACTTACAAAAAACGCTGAAATGATCTAAGAGGGGGAAGATCTGTTTTAGCTGACATGTCCAGAAAAGTCAGTTCAAGGTCAGCTTAGAGCAGATGAAACAGAACACCCTGGGAGCAGAAGCATGTGCTTAGGACCGTTCTGCTTACAGCAGTCAGGAAGTAGAGGAGAAAAGGCAAGAGATGAGAGACATCTCTCCGATTCCCACAACTGGGGATCTACTTCTTCCATGGAGGCTCCTCCCAATGATGCCTCCACATTATGAATCTGCAAAGGGCTTAATCCTTTGCCTACGTCAGAATCCTATCAGCTGGTAAACAACCCTTAACAATGAGTCTGGGGGCACGTCACTGAATCACCCTATCACTTGGATGACCATGGAGAACTTTACCAATTGCACAGCCACAGCATAAGCACAAGTCCTGCTTCAGCAGCCACTAGGGCGGTGGCATTCTCATTGCCTGTGACCTATGGGTGATCTAGTTCCCTCGGACCATTCCCAGAGCCAACTGCCTTAGATGCCACAAGAAGAGCAAGCCTTGAGATGGCAAGGGTGAGGGAAGTCACCAGAGCTACGTGAGCAGAAAAAGGGCCGAACCAAGGGAGAAGACCATGTGAAGACTTCAGCTGACCCCACAGAGGCTTCTGGGGCTTTGTGTGGGCCTCTTCAGAGAGACGGTGTGACTGGAGCAAAGTGGCTTTCTTTAATGGCAAATCATAGGAAATAATTCAGCTGAGTGTAGCCAGTCTGTCACCACCACTCCCAACAGCTGAGTGAATAAGGGTCTCAGTCTCTAACAGGCCTGTGGGTACCACATATCCACCACATAAAGCAAATTCTTCCCTAGATGAAAAGAACTAATAAACACACAAGTTCTTCCACTGTAAAGAAGGAGATTTAGCCAAGATGAATTAGGCCTAAAAATATCAGCGGTATTATTAGTATGGTCATTGTAAATGACTTCATTGATCGAAAGAGGGAAAAGTGTATCCTCTCTGACCCGAAGGGTGTTCTTTTTATGTTTTGTGTATGCTTTCCTATAATAAGGACAAGATGAAGGAAGAAGACCCAGTCTACTGAACTCCTCCTGAACTTGTGCTATCACCATCTGCTGGGGAGAGTTTTTTATTGCCTATCTGATACAACCAACCTAGAGTCAGCTCAGAAGAGGGAGTAGCAACAGAAGAATTCCTTGATCAGACTAACCTGTGTTCTCATCTGTGGGACGGTGAGCAGTGTAAGTTCTGAGTTGTGTCAGCCAATGGGCATCATTCCTCTCTGGATCAGCTGGAGTTCCTGTCCTGGTTTCCCTTGCTGTTGGATGTGACCTGGCAGTGTAAACTGAAGTAAACCCTTCCCTCCTCTAAGTTGGTCATGGTGTTAATCACAGCAACAGAAAAGAAACAAAAGCATCACCTATAACAACAAGACCTGAAAGTGGTGTTAACTTTGAACCCACTAGCCTCCTGCGCACTTAAGGATTCTGAAGCGTGTCGCCATGCCTGGCTCTGTTTATAACTGTATCCCAGCACTTCTGCATCTTCAGTGCTTCTTGCAGAGTTGAGAGCTGCTGCTGTGCCCTTGAGGCATCTGATCTTAGACACCTTCACCTCCTTCACGATTTACTAAAATTTATCAATGGAGAGAGTTGAATCCCATGACAAAGAGCTAAAAGACATACATCTGGGCATTCACAAAGGATTCTAAAGAGAAGCTGGGTAAACTGTGCTATTAGTAAGGGCGAGGGTGGGTCAGCTTTAACTGGTGCATAGAACCTCATGTTGAGATGGCGTCCAGAGAGAATCAAGGTAATGGGTAATGAAGTAGAAGGTTTGGACAAAGGGACAATATGAGGCAATACTCTGTAAGACAGGATAAAGACTTTTTGTATATTATTTCTCTGTGTGCCTCTGTCTCTCTGTCTCTCTGTATCCTCTTCCCTGCCCCTCTCTCTTGTATGTTTGGAAATGAAACCCAGGGCCAAACATTGAGCTATATCCAAGACCTTTGGTATGTTGGCTCATGGCTTAATTCTGCCATTATGGGGTCAGTGTTGGTGGGGTTCCATGGAGTGGCAACAGTGGCTTTCTCATTAGCTCGAAGGTCTACCCTTTGATACTGGAGTGCAGTTCCACCCTCTTTTTACCATATACAATAACAAAATGTGTTAACAACAGGACCAACAGATCCTAACCAACACGCAGGGCACCTTTGGGAAACCTTGGGAGAATTCTGGTTGCGATCCACATTGCCACACCAATGACCTAGCCAGTAGCAAGTCTGTCAGCGCCTGACCTCTGCAGCTCACATTCCTCTCCATTTCTCATTCTGTAGAGCTGGTCAGGCATGCTAACATAATGGCTATGCAAACTCATCAGGGGGTTCATTTCCTGCAGTAACCCTTGACCAGTGCAAACTGACCATAATTTGTACAAACGAACGGGAGAATCTTGGCTCCCGTTGCCTGCAGCGATGACTGGGATGGTTATTTTTTTATTGTTTACTTGATAAGATTTAGAGTCGCCGTGAGAACACACCTCTGGGTATACCTGAGGGTGTTTCTAGAACAGTGCAGTGAACAGTGAAGACTCCCTTGGTGTGTTGGCAGCAGTACCCACAGGCTGTGGTCTTGGATTGAATAAGAGATAACATGAGCTGGGTGCCAACGTTCACTGCTCTCTGTTTCCAGACTGTTGATGTAATATGAGCAGTGCCAGATGCTCCTGCCGCTAGGCCTTCCCCACCATGATGTATTGTTCTCTCAAACTGCGAGCTAAACAAAAGCCATACTGTATCTCAAGAAGGGCTGTGGCAATGGGCAAAGGCGGCAGAGGTAGCAACTCCTATGACATCACCTTTTAATTCCCCTGTATAAACCGTCAGAGGCATGTGGATTAAACCAGGTCGCTGCAGATGTAAAAGCGGAGCTTGAAAGCGTTGCGGCAGTGCTGACAGTGGCTGAGAAGTGGGGCAGAGGCAGAAGCTTGCTGGCCAGTCAGGTCACCAAATCAGGGAGGGACTGCGACCCAGAAAACAAAGTGGAGAGGCAGTAAGGAAGACACTGGCTTCTGACCTCTGAATTCTACAAGCACTGACATGGCGCATGCACAGATAGACAGACAGATAGACAGACAGACAGACAGACAGACAGACAGACACACACACACACACACACACACACACACACACACACACTTTCCTTTTCCATGCGTGCAGAAATACAGTCACACGGTCACTGTCTTTTCACAGAGCTAGGTCTTTTCTGCTGCCACACCCACAGGGACCATGGTCATCGCAGTCTTCTGTGGAATTGGACCATCACACTAACTGTCTAAATTAGTGGCATTGGGATCTTTTGATTCAGTGAGCAGGAACCGGTGAGAGCATTGGGTGGCCTCATAAAACTGTGTGCCAAAGCGTAGGAAGCCAATGCTGTGAGGACTTATGGATGGGGTAAGTAAGTTACAGACAAGCCCTGAGTGTTTACAGCAAACTTCACAGCCAATTACCATGGTACATACAGGGAGGATGTGCTGAAGAGGCTGAGGCAGGAGGATCACAAGTTCCAGGCTAGCCTATAGCAACTTGAACACCTGTTGTGAGTGTAAGGATAGGCACAGATATAAGTGCAGTCTATCCACAAAGATGACAATCAGAAAGGACAAAGGTGCCAGAAGGGCAGTCCACAGTGGAGTGTGTAGTTACTGCACATTTTCTTGTTCTAGTAGTGTGAGCACATTTCATCTACAGGGTGGCAGGCAACAGAAAGAACCTTAAAATGAGGATTTGGCCTTGCTGCTTGGCCAGGAGGTAGGATCTATCAGTGGGCTCCACTATCAAGTGGTCTGGCCTCAGGAATGCAGGGCCTGATGCTTGTAATGGAGTCACAGCCAGACACATCTGACCCTCCAGGCATCTGCGGACGAACTGCCACTAGGCCACTATGTTTTCAACTTCATGGTGATTAAATGTGGTAAAGCCCCACATGTGGATCTTCTGGAGGCCAGAAAACATTCCCTTTGTTCTGCAGTGTGGTGGGATAGGAAGGAAGAATTGGCCAGAGTGGATATGGGCACTATCTCCTGAGGCTTCCCAAAGGCACCCTGTATACACGGTAGGATCTGTCAGCACTGGGATTAGCAGATGATCTATTTGATGTGGGTGGTGGGTGGAGCTGTTGTTGCCACTTTCACCGTGTACACACACATTGCACACACAAGTGGCTCCTAGAGCTTCAGAGGACAGCGCATTGCTGTCACATGGTCACAAAGTGGGGACGAATACGTCATTTTTGCCTTCTTTCAAAGATCACAGATCTTGGTGTCAGGAACAGCTCAGTAGAAGTGCAACTAGCTGTAGCTTGTGCTTAGACTGCTAGTGATCCTGCACAGGGGAGCTGTCCGTGGCATACACCAGCATCTTTGAGTGGGTGTACACACGTTCGTGTCTACAGCAGTACGTCTCGATGTGAGGGCAGGTGGGGGCTGGGAGACAGTCCTGGCTGTCAACCCTCAAGTGATGTCTACTTGATGTTTTAATGACAGGATACCTCACCAATCTAGAACTTACCAAATAAGCTAAGCTGGATGGTCAGCAGGCCCCAGAGAACTGCCTGTCTCTTCCTCTGTGGTACTGGTATTATAAATGTGCCAGCTTGCCCAGCTCACACCAGAATCCTTAGTAAACAGACTTAGTCTTCTTGGGTTTCTGTTGGGGCCTTGAGAACCAAAATAATGTGATTTTTCTTAGACATAGCCAGCAGTCCTTGTTATTGCTGAAACACAGAACTGGAGGTGCCAGGCCACAGGAGGGGACAACTGGCTACAGACTCTGGCAGTATAGGCTGGGAAGGAATGTCATGGCCTGCAGGACAGTGGTCCTCAGGGAGAAACAGCTGGGCCGAGTGAAACACTGGCCAGCCAGGAGATTCTGGGTAAAGTAACGGTGAAGGAGGACTGTGATGTGGCTGGATGACAGAGCACTTGCCTAGCAGGTTCAGGGCCCTGGGTTCCCTCCCTGTCACTGCAAAAGAAAAATAAAAGGGATGGGATAGCAGAGACGCACTGCATAGAGGGAGATGCGGAGTCATCAAGGTCGGAAGAGTGGGAGAGGCTCAGTGTTGAGTTTGCAGTACTTTATAGGGATCAGAGTGGGTGGGGCCTTGCAGCACAGATCTTTAAAAGGCCGATTTGTCTTTAAAAGCTTTCTAGCACCTTTCTCATATGCAAAATGAATTTCAGGAAAGAAAATGATGAATTATCTTAAAGGTTGGTTTTTGTTTTGTTTTGTTTTGTTTTGGTTTTTTGTTTGTTTTTGTTTTGTTTTGTTTTGTTGTATTTGGTTTTTTCGAGACAGGGTTTCTCTGTATAGCCCTGGCTGTCCTGGAACTCACTCTGTAGACCAGGCTAGCCTCGAACTCAGAAATCTGCCTGCCTCTGCCTCCCAGAGTGCTGGGATTACAGGCGTGAGCCACCACCGCCCGGCGTTAAAGGTTGTTTTTAAAAGTAATTTTGAAGGAGGGTCATTGACAGTGTGAAACTTTAATCCCAGCACTCTGGAGACAGAGCAGGCAGATCTCTGTGAGTTCCGGGCTAGCCTGGTCTACATAGGTAGTTCTGAAACAGCCAGGATTACATAGTGAGACCCTGACTCAAAACAAAGAAAATAGATTTTTGTAAATTCTTGTTAGAAATACCAGGGTTGTTCATTTTAGGCTTTTTATATACTACAACATTAGCTAAAAGGAAAGAATGCACACAACTCTATCAGTCAGGTATAAATAGATGCCATTACTATTTTCATATTTGATATCCAAAGGTTTTATGTATACACCTTATTTGAATACAAATAGCATCACGCTGTGTAAGATGATGCATTATTTTCATCTGTGAGAAGAACCTTTCTGTGTCCTTCAAATTACATTCAATTAGTAAGTGGAATTTGATGGCAAAATCTTTTCTGTGATTACGTTCTTTTTATTTGAATCTTCAATATTCTTAGATCTTTTAGAAATTATTTTTAATTATGTGTGTGAGGACATCTCTGCACACATGTTGGTGCAGGTGTGCCTGGAGACCTGAGGTGTTAAGTTCTCCTTGCGGCTGGAGTTGCTGATGGTTGTAGGCTACCCTGGGTGGGTGCTGGGAACTGAACTCAGGTCCTCCGAGAGAGCAATATATGCCCCCTCTCTGGCTTTCAGTATTCTTTTTGTTTGTGATGTATCATTCTGCCATGTTCTGTTTGTTTGTGTTGTATCATTCTGCCATGAATCCGGGATCAGGCCAGGTTTAGCCTGGGTTTCCTTTTCCTCCACAGAATGCCACAGACTCACCCACGTGACATTATCAGCTAGAGCTGACCCACATATAACATTTACCTTTCTGGACATTGCCCTAGTTAGCACTCTGTTGCTGTGAGAAATACCATGATCAGAAGCATCTGGAGGATGAAAGGGTTTATTTGGCTTACAGCTTACTGACCATTGTCAAGAGCAGCCAGGGCAAGAGCTCAAGCGGGAAGCTGGAATCGGGAAGGATGACAGAAATGGCAGAGGGATGCTGTTTCTGAAAACTGAGGTGGTGGCATGCACGTAATCCCAGCACTATGGAGGCAGAGACAGGTGAATCCCTGGGGCTCACTGGCCAGCCAGCCTAGCCTTCTGGGAGAATTCCAGACCAGTTAGACAGCCTGTCTCAAGATGTACAGAACCTAAACACAGCCAAGGTTGTCCTCTGGGCTCTAAATGCACACATGCACAGGCACACATATGGGTGTGGGTAGATGCACTTTGTATCTCACACAAGGAAGAGAGTGAAGCTTTCCTGGTCTTTCCTGGTCTTGTTTTTGTCAATTATCTTCTGAAATGGAATTGTAAGTAAAGGACAGCCAAGTCTAATCCCTCTCTTCTACATTTTCAAATTTAACATTTATCACAAAAGGTCACGGAAAAATAGAGTGCTCATGTTTCACCACGATGTGACCTTTACACAAGACCCAGTCATGTTTCTTTGCTTTTGCAATAGCCTCCTGCCCTGTTTGATTTCTTTGACAGAAATTTGAAGAAGAGGCAACAATAATTTTAAGAATAAAATAATAATTAAAAAAAAAAGCCCTTCATGTAGACTCTTCTTTGAACCTTGTCAAGAGCCTGAATTCTGGAACCTGTGCTGTGCTGAAGCGAGCCTTCACTGTAGGCTGTTGTAGGCAATTACAAGGATCCGACAGGTAAGAAGCACTGTGAAGCCAAAAAAACCAAACCATATAGATGCGGATGCTCACAGCCAACCATTGGACTGAGCATAGGAAACCCAATGGAGGAATTAGGAAAGGACTGAAGGAGCTGAAGGGGTTTGCAACTCCATAGGAAGTACAACAATATCAACCAACCAGATCCCCCAGAGCTCCCAGGGACTAAGCCATCAACCAAAGAGAACATGTGGAGGGACCCATGGCTCCAGCTGCATAGGTAGCAGAGGATGGCCTTGTCAAGCATCAATGGGAGGAGAGACCCTTGGTCCTGAGAAGGCTCGATGCCCCAGTGTAGGGGAATGCCAGGGTGGTAAGGCGGGAGAGGGTAGGTGAGTGGGGGCGGGCACCCTCATAGAAGCAGGGGGGAAAGGGACGGGATAGGGAGTATGTGGAGGGGAAACTGGGAAAGGGGATAACATTTGAAATGTAAATAAATAAAATATCCAAGAAAAAAAAGAGACTGAACCATACTCAGCCTGATGCTCATTTGAATGAAACTGTCCAGGTAGGCTACACAGCACCAGCCTCATCATTTTAGATGTACAAACAACAGGAAGTCCCAGGGATATGGGATTTCTCACTTCTTATGTTGATCTAGTACATAGGGCACAAAGTATATGAATCATAATGTTCTGATACTGTTCAAAGGGAAGATAGGAGAACCAGACCATGGCTGGGGAGAGTAAATGAGTATTATGAAACTCTTTGGAATTCCTTATGTTTTGATCATGTGAACCTCTAACCTGTGTGCTTCATCTGTAGACGCTCCCCCACTGGGGTGAGGTAGAAGCCACATTAACAAAAATAACCTTTTGTTAAGTAGAAGTCTTACTTGAAAACATTTCTATCAGGAAGCATTAAGTCATAGTTTTTATAAAAACCCACAAAATGTTCTACTTTGTTTTTATTCTTGTCACTTAAAATCTTCACAGCTTTAGGTTGGCTCAATTTCCCCCCTTCCTCTGGTGGGAGAACATTCCTGCCAAGTTCGAAGTTTGTTACAGTCATTTCTGAATGACACACAAGTGCCAAAAACATCTCAACCGTCTGTCTCGGCAGGAAAAATTAGATTTCTTTAACTCTTGTTTAATGGAAGACACGTCCAACTATTTTTATAAAATATTTTTTTTGCAAAGGAGAAAGTTTAACACAAATATGTTGACTTAAGACCCAGACTAAAATTTTCTAGGAAGGTCTTTATCAAATGTGGACAATGATGCTGTTTTAAACATTGTTACCTTCAATTTTTGGGTTTCAATTTTCACTGACATGAATAATTTGGGCAAGGCGATTGGTCTTCTTAAGTTTCTTTCTCCCATAGTGACAGCAGCAACGGTTTGTGTAATAGACTACTGTAGCAGTTACTGTTCGCTTTCCCAGCATGCTTTTCCCGACACCCTTCTTTGCTTGTAACCTCCCATCCCAGGAGTCCATCTTGGTTTAGAGATTGGATGGGAAAAGCTTTTGTCTTTCCAGGAGAGCAATCCAGATTCTAGGGTTGTCTTCATTATGGTTTCATGGCTGTGAAGAGGTGCATGGCCAAGGCAACTCTTATAAGGGACAACATTTAACTGACTTAGAGTTTCCGAGGTTCAGTTCATTATCACCATGGCGGGAAGCATGGCAACATCATGGAGGGAAACATGGTGGCGTGCAGGCAGACATAGTGTTGGAGGAGGAGGAGGAGCTGAAAAATCTCCATCTTGATCCCAAGGCAGCCCGGAAGAGACTCTTTCTTCAGGCAGACAGAAGGAGGATGTCTTTTGCACTGGGCAGGGCTTGAGCATAGGCTCTCAAAGCTTGCCCGCACAGGGACACACTTCCTCCAACATGGCCACGCCCACTCCAACAAAGTTGTACCTACTACTATTACCACTCCCTGGGCCAAGCCTATTCAAAACCCCACCAGGGGCATGCGAGGTCCATGTGCAGGTAGAGGATTTGAAGGGGTGACTATCTTCCTGCCACCAGGAGAAGTCTGTCTGTAGTGGAAGAGGATATGAACTGTCAGGGAAATGATCAGCAGGAAGGCTCAGGGGTGATGGCAGGCACATCTGGTGTGTGCATTATGAGTGAGCACAAGGACCCACCAACTCAGGTCTTGTGCATCCTGATTTTTTATCTTACTTCATATACCAAGATACTGGGCTTCATGAGAACAGTTGCTGTGTCTGTCCTGATTTGACCAGCTGTACCTGAACCAGGGTGGCCTGGTTCCAACCTATGCTGCATAAAATAAGAAAAACTGCCTTATGCTAGAAATAAATACCCCTAGAAGTGGCTGCATCACAGGAAAACAGAATAATAACCTGGAAAGCTATTCTATTTTCATTATTGTGCTTATCCAGTACAATTTGTTCTATTTCAAAAATTTGTAGACTGCAGAATTCAAATGCACATTATTTATTTAAATAGTTATCTCTGATATCTGTAACTGAAGTAAGTTTCAACAGTGTCCTTGTGCAATTGGTTCTGTAGAGGTCTCTAGTTTTAGCATGCATAAGGTTCACCTAGAGACATTGTTGGGCGTCAACTTAGACTCTGATTTGGTGAATATGGCATGGGAGGTGGGGCCAATAATGTTTTTATCTAATAAAGTTCTGTGTCATGCTGTTGTTGTTGGTTCAGAGGTCACACTTTCTGAGACCCTCACACGAAGAGTTAACAGCCGCTCAGCAGTTAAGAGCATTGGCTGCTCTTCCAGAGGTTCTGAGTTCAATTCCCAGAAACCACATGGTGGCTCACAGCCATCTGTAATGGGATCTGATGCCTTCTTCTGGTATGTCTGAAGAAAGCGACAGTGTACTCACATATATAAAATAAATAAATAAATCCTTAAAAAAAAACCCATAGACATTACCACCCTTTACTGCACATTGCTAATAAAGTAACTATCTTGCCTTCATTCTTCAGTCTTAACATAACAATTCTGATTACTAATGGATAAACATAGCCAGGCTTCACCTTATAGTGTATTAGAAGTTCTAACTTGACAAGGTAATGAATTTTGTCAGTTTCAAGGGTTCAGTTCTATTTCATTACCAATCCCTACAGTGACTTTTGAGTAGAAATATTGTGAGGGAAAGAAATCCTGTGTGCCTTTTAAACTTTCGACAAAGTATAAACCATCATGAAGATAGTATAGCATGGATACTGTTACATTTTTATTGCAAGGCAATTATTTTTTAAGATCACTTCTTATGGGCTGGGAATGATTCTCAGGGGAGTATAGTACTTATCCAGTATTCAGGAAAGCCCTGGGTTTGGTCTAGAGCATTGCATGAACCTGGTGTGGTATCCCAGCATTGAGAGGTGGAGGCAGGAGGATCATAAATTCAAAGTCATCCTCAGCTACATAATGAGGCCAGCCTGGGCTTTATATGATTGTCTCTTATTTCTAACACAAGACATGTATTTTATAGTAACAAGTTCAGGAACACATGAAGTCGGTAGAACCAAAACAGATGTATCAGTTATTGAGTGATGCCCATGATGAATCGGTATTAAATATATTTAAATAACTTCTGAATATGCCAGTTCTTAGAAATCATCAGTTCGAGTGGAAGGGTGCTCTGCATATTAAGCATGCTTCTACCCCTGAGCTATATCCCTGGCCCTATGACTTGACTTAAAAGGCAGAAGCCTCTAATAATTCTTTGGTGAAGGAATGAGGTGCATCGGGTTCGTTCAGTTCTTTTTCAGTCCTAGGGATCCAACACAGGACTTCTTACCCTCTGGCAAGCATTCTACCACTCATCTACATTACTAGCCTTTCTTTCACCTTTTGTTTTGAGACAGAGGCTGACTAAGCTACCTTGGATGGCCTTGGTCTTGCAGAGTCCCTCTCTTAGCCTCCCATCTGGCTGGGAATAGAGACCTGTGTCACCAGGCTCAGGTTATGTTTTGAGATTTTAAAAGTCTATCCATATACATTAGTCTAAAGATGATTTTATTGAAAAGAACACATTCAAATGAAATAAGCATCAATCTTTCATATTTTGAGGTAATATATGTATATGCGTTTGTGCATGTACATATGTGGGGATCTGCCACTCACTAATCTTATCACTTCAGTTGAATCTCAAGATTCCCTAAATCTCAGGAGACTTATTTTTCATGTGCAAAATGCAGAGACTGGGGCGGATGTTCCTTGCATTTCTTTTAAAGTTAGCATGCTGCAGTTTGATAGGGTGGGGAAGCTGCATGATTCAAGAAGGCATCTTTTAGCGATCAGTTTGTTGTGGTCTCCAGACTTTTAATGTTGAAGCCTTTATTTAGGACATGGAGACACTGAAGAAAACAAGGAACTCATGGCTAACTGCCCTGGGAATGGGCATATCGAGAAAGAAGACTAGAACCCAAAGACAGAAATATGGTCCGAATTGTGGGTTAGAAAGAGCAGAGTTTAAAGGGAGACTGGAGCAGCCCATCGCTTGTGGAGTTGTACAGTGCCACAGATCTGTGATTTCTCAGAGAATTTCACAGTGAGCCCTGTGAGGGTGACACTGTTCACTCTGTCATTTAAGGACACATGGAAATTTCAAAAAAGCAATTTCTTCAGTTCTGTGCAGTGAATGAGTTTTAAGAGTCAGGCTTAAAAGTCTTGAAATTTAGGAGATATAAAGGCGTATGAGGATCCCGGGGAACTGATCAGAAGTGTGGAAAGCCAAGGTCAGCAGCTTCCTTTCCTATCGACGTGAAAAGTAGCTTCAAAGGTGGTGACTGCGTGGGAGCATTCATTCCATCATTACTATTTATAAAGGACGCCATTGGAAGGCCGGCGCCAACTCACTCTCAACTGCCGTTGAAAACTAAGCAAGCAGCTCACAAACACAAATGCGACGCAGAACAGTTAACTAGAAATCCGAACAGTTTGTGTGTGCGCGCTCAAACATGACAGATGGACTTGGGGAGAAATCAGAGAAAGGCAATGAAGAGTTTGTGCGAAAGGAGCGTGTGTGTTTTAAGCTTGAGCTCTCTGAAGGAGAGCCAAAGGAAATACGCACTTCGTCTATGGAAAAAGTCAAAAAGACTTAAATTTCTCTAGATGGTGGTGGGAGCTAGCGGACAATTTGATCCTTGGGAGGGCCCGTTCTCGCAGACTCAGCTGATAATATAAAACAGTCTTTGCCGTTCGGGTGAGCTTGTTGGCATAATCCACAACAGACAAAAGACACATACCCTCTGGCAACTTTGGGTTTACCATCCAGAGAATCTGCTGTCTGAAATATTTAATAAAAAAGAAAAGCTTGATATTACATCTCCGCTGAGCAGAAACATTCCAAGAATGCACTCAGAGAAAATAAATACAGATATGACTGTAGCAGAGAAATGGACGCAAATGCGGAGCTAGAGATACAGCAGAGAAAGAGCAGAGCCGGGTTGCGGGGGTAGGACACTCGTAGGATGCGCATGCGCATCCAGCGTGTGTGCGGCTCCAAGTTCAGCCCCTAGGCACCACAAAAGCAAAAACAAAGAATTGGATGAGTTTCATAAACTAAACATTTTCAGTGCCTGGAAATTTATTATATGTTGACATCAATTTGGAAGCTCATGCATCCATTACCCTGTACTTAAACCAAGAATTATATTTTAACCTTAAAATATGGCACGGAACTGGGTGGGGTGGCCCATGCCTGTAATTCCAAGATTTGAGGGGTGGAGGTAGGGAGGATCAGAAGTTCAAAGCCAGCTTGGTCAACATGTGATCCTATCTTTAAAAAAAATTATCGGGCTGGGCTGAATTGATGGCTCCGTGGTTAAGAGCACTGACTGCTCTTCCAGAGGTCCTGAGTTCAATTCCCAGCAACCACATGGTGGCTCACAGCCATTTGTAATGGGATCCGACGCTCTCTTCTGATATGTCTGAAGACAGCTACAGTGTCTTAAAATAAAATAAACATAAAATAGACATAGGCATAGACATAAAATAAATAAATCTTTTAAAATTTTTTCATTTTGATCCACATAGACATACCATTCTTCATGTTTAAAAATTGATTCATATACTAGACATGGCCATAGAAACTATTTCAATAAGCCCTGATGTCCGTGTATGATAAACAGGGCTACCGGAAAGAATGAGGATACAGAGCTAGGAGATGCGACAGAGGGAGGTGCCCTCAGCACATTGGAGGGGCAGTATAGTCACGTGACAACAGCGGAGGCCCCGTAGGCTTAATTCTACACTTCTTGTAACTTATCTAGTATCACTGCATGCACTCAATGATAGTTTCAAATTTTCCATATTCTTTTCCTGTTTTGTTTTTCGTTTGTTTGTTTTGAAGCAGGGTCACGCTATGTCGCCCAGGCTAGTTTCAAACTTTCAATCTTACCTCCCCCTCCACTGGCATGCACCGCTCTCAGCCCTATTGGATGTATTTTCTACGCTCTGGCATTTAGGGGGTGGGTCTTATGGACCTAAGGATCATTCTTTCCAAGTTATCTAAATCCTACAGAGATCGAACACATCTGTCAGCATACCTTAGATGAGCCAACCAACCAATCCACCCAGTATTTCTTATTCCATTTTCATCAGACACCTACACTTGGGTGTAGACACCTACACTATCTTCTGCCAGCTACCAAGCAGGTGTGAACCACCCCTATGTCTCAGATGTCACTGGGATTGTTCAAACTCTCTCAGCATAAGATTACAGCACTTACTTACAGGTCCTCCTCCACCCATTGCTGCCTAAACCATGATAGAATGTTCTACCCACAGCCTTTCTCTCCTTGTCTGCTTCCATTGCTTCACGGTTTCCCATGGTGACCTTGTGTGCTATGCTGTGCCTTTGCTTCCAGAAACTCTGAGTATACTAACTCTCCTTTGTGACAGTTATTGGAATGGGTCTCTGTTTCACTATACCTGCTCAATACAAGGTCTGGACACAGTTTCAGAAGAATAGTATTCTAAGTGTGCAGCATGTCTCAGTTATCCATATTTACCTTTCCGACTAAGCACGCTTCCTGAGGTTGCCCATCAGCCTGTTTGCCACATGGCGGTCTCTGGGCCCCATTGTCCTTGCTAGAATGTCTTCACTAGGCACTTTCAAGATGCTGTGGCTAAGACATCATAGTGGTTGGTTTCAAGTGGCTCAGCAAATTTCTCTGCTCTTTTGACAAATAAGAGATTTCCTCTGCCCTCAGATTCCTTTGTTTAGCTCCATGCCCTTGTCTGACCCCCCTCCCCACCCCCAGTGTGCATGTAATACAACTGGGCTGATCAGTTTCCATGAAATTTGGTTCTTGTATTATATGAGAGAAGGGATAGGAATGATGGGGTTGATTTATTCTGCCATTGGTACATGGAAGAAAAGACTATGCTGTCATTTCTCTGCTGACTTTATATTGTCTCATAAAGTAGTAATGTGCTAAGTTAAAGTTAGTCTCTGTTGATTGCAAGCCCAGAACCCCAACGGATACTCACGAATAGATAGAGACCCCTTCACCCACACTTGACCATTAAAGCAAATCCCACAGGGTTTCCTGAGGGTTGCAGGTGGTGTTCAAAGTGCTTGAGAATAAAAATATTTTAAATGAAGTTGTAAAATAAATGGTGCATACTCGAAACTCCAGTCTCTTCTGTGTTTCTCTTTTACCCAACCCATTCTTTCTTTCTTCCTTCCTTTCTTCCTTCCTTTCTTCCTTTCTTTCTTTCTTTCTTTCTTTCTTTCTTTCTTTCTTTCTTTTTGAGTTGCTAAATCCTTTTTTTTTTAATTGAAAAGGGAAGTAAAAACACTTTATGGTAAAATTAAAGATTTACATGGAAAATATTTCAGATAAACAGGTTAAAGTTGACAATTTTCATGGAAAATTAAAGAGTAAAGTGGTAGACATATAAAACATTGCTAAATTAAATTAAGTATGGAATAGAAACATTTTATGATAGAATTGAAGATTTACATGAAAAATATTTCTGATAAAATTATAGAAAAATATAGAAAAACATGTTAGAATTGAGGATTATCATGGAAAATGTTATATAGATATAATAATGGTAGGCATAAAAGTATTCCTAAGTTGATTGAAAGTGGAATTATAAACATTTTCTGATAAACTTGAAGATTTACATGGGAAATATTTCTGGTAAAATTCAAGAAATATATAGAAAAACATGTTAAAATTAAGGATTATCATGGAAATTATACAGATAAAATGATAGGAATAAAGATAATTCTAAGTTGATTGAAGGTGGAATTATAAACATTTTCAGATAAAATTGAAGATTTATATGGGAAATATTTCTGGTAAAATTCAAGAAATATATAGACAAACATGTTAAAATTGACTATTTCATGGAAATTTTTACATATAAAATGGTAGATATAAAAACTCTTTCTAAATTAATTGAAGGTGGAATTAGAAACATTTGTGATAAAATCAAAGATTTACATTGAAAAAATTTCTGATAAAATAGAGGAAATAGAAAGACATATTAAAATTGAAGATTATCATGAAAAATAATGCAGATAAAATGGTAGACACAAAAAATTACTAAATTAATTAAAAGGGGAATTACAAACATTTTCTGATAAAATTTAAGATTTACATGAGAAATATTTCATTAGTCTATGTCTTTTTATTGGGGAGTTGAGTCCATTGTTGTTAAGAGATACTAAGGAATAGTGATTGTTGCTTCCTGTTATTTTTGATGTTACTTTTATGTTTGTGTGGGTATCTTCTTTTGGGTTTGTTGGGAGATGATTACTTTCCTGCTTTTTCTAGGGTGTATTTTCCCTCCTTGTGTTGGCATTTTCCATCAATTATCCTTTGTAGAGCTGGATTTGTGGACAGATATTGTGTAAATTTGGTTTTATCATGGAATATCTTGGTTTCTTCATCTATGATGATTGAGAGTTTTGCTGGGTATAGTAGCCTGGGCTGGCATTTGTGTTCTCTTAGGGTCTGTATGAGGTCTGCCCAGGATCTTCTAGCTTTCATCGTCTCTGGTGAGAAGTCTGGTGTAATTCTGATAGGTCTGCCTTTCTAAGTTACTTGCCCTTTTTCCCTTACTGCTTTTAACATTCTTTCTTTGTTTAGTGAATTTGGTGTTTTGATTATTATGTGCCAGGAGGACTTTCTGTTCTGGTCCAGTCTGTTTGGAGTTCTGAAGGCTTCTTGTATGTTTATGGGCATCTCTTTCTCTAGGTTAGGGAAATTTTCTTCTACAATTTTGTTGAAGGTATTTACTGAGCCTTTAAGATGTCAATCTTTGCTCTTGTCTATACCTATAATCCTTAGGTTTGGTCTTCTCATTGTGTCCTGTAGTTCCTGGATGTTTTGGGTTACCAGCTTTATGCATTTTTCATTTTCTTTGACTGTTGAGTCAATGTTTTCTATGGTATCTTCAGCACCTGAGGGTCTTTCTTCCATCTCTTGTATTCTGTTGTTGGTGCTTGCATCTATGACTCCTGAATTCTTTCCAAGGTTTTCTGTCTCCAGAGATGTCTTACTTTATGATTTCTTTATTGTTTCTACTTCCACTTTTAGATCCTGGATGGTTTTGTTTAGTTCCTTCACTTGATTGTGTTTTCCTGTAATTCTTTAAGTGATTTTTGTTTCTTCTGTAAGGGCTTCTGCCTGTTGACCCATGATCTCCTGTATTTCTTTAAGGGATTTTTGTGTTTCCTCTTTAAGGGCTTTTACCTGTTGACAGATGTTCTCCTGTATTTCTTTAAAGGAGTTATTTAAGTCTTTCTTGAAGCCCTCTATCAGCCTCATGAGATATGATTTTAAATCCAACTCTTGCTTTTCCGGTGTGTTGGGGTATCTGGGACTTGCTGTGGTGGGAGAACTGGGTTCTGATGTTGCCATGTAGCCTTGGTTTCCGTTGGTAGGGTTCTTGTGCTTTCCTTTTTCCATCTGGTTATCTCTGGTGCTAGCTGGTATTGTTGTCTCTGGCTGGAGTTTGTTCCTCCTGTGGGCCTGTAAGCCTGTGTCCTTACTCCTCTGAGCTCAAAAGTGGAAGCACTGCTGGGAGATCTCTCTCTCCTGGCAGGCTGTGTACAGAAGGCTGTGGAGTTTCCCTGGCTCCCTGGTGTAAATGGCACCTGGAAGGCTCCTGTTCCAGCTGCTCCACTGATCTTATGCCCTGTGTGCTCCTAGCTTGTCCCCTCCAGAGAGAAGGTAGAGATCTCACCTCTGTGCTCAGAAGTAAAGGAGCTGCTGGGAGATCACTCTCTTCTGGTGTGCTGTGCACAGAAGACTATGGAGTCGCCTGGCTCCCTGGTGCAAATGGTGGCAAGAAGACTCCCGTCCCAGCTGCTCCACTGTTCTTATGCCCTGTGTGCTCCTAGCTGGTCCCCTCCAGAGAGAAGGTGGAGATCTCACCTCTGTGCTCAGAAGTGAAGGCACTGCTGGGAGATCATTCTTTCCTGGTGTGCTGTGCACAGAAGGCTGTGGAGTCCCCTGCCTCCCTGGTGCCCCCATTCTTTAATAAACAATGTAGACACTTGCTGAAGAACAAGCTGTGGGCACAGCTTGCAAAGAAGCACAATCAGTCAACCAGTGTATTGAGCTGAAGTAGTTGGTGTATAAGAATGGCCCTCCAATGATGCATGAGGCTCTGGGATGAATAGATAGATACTTAGATAGATACTTAGATAGATAGATAGATAGATAGATAGATAGATAGATAGATGGATAGATGATAGATAATAGATGATAGATGATAAATGATAGGTAGATGATAGATTCAGCGAGAGACACACAGACACAGACAACACACATACACACACATACACACACACACACACACACACACAGAGTGAGAGAGAGAGAACACCTCAGAAACCTAGAGAAACAAGAGAGGCTTCACTTTTTTTTTAATAGTCCAGACCTACCCACCCAAGCCACCTTCACTCAAAGGGTCACACAGCCAGCAGCTAGCTCTCCCAGCATGCTTACCACCCATCTGCACTGCCCTCTCTTCATTTTGTGATTAATCTGAGAAACTTGCTCCATGATCTGAGAATCCTGAGGTAGACAGGGTTACACAGGGTTAGCTTTTGGAACATAGTTTCTTTTGCATCTGTTCTTTGGTATCTCCTGTCTCAGCCATGTTTGGTTCTCCTGTCTCAGCCATGTCTGGTAGATAGACCCACTCGAGCAGAGAGTGAGAAGATGTGAGACTCCAGGCCAGGCTTCCTTTTTTGCCTACTTTGGATTGGGACAATCAGGCTGAACATGAGTAGTTCTTTGCTCCAAATTGGTGCCAGAGCTCCAGATAATGGTATGTAGCCTCCTGCCAACGGTTCAGGTTCCCTGGAAGGAGAGCTGGGGATAGGAAACAGATTGACAAGAGAAACACATGGAGTCGAGACTTGATTTCTTGCTCAAGACTCAAACTTTATTTGGGGTCTGACAATTTAGGGCTTTGGGGCGAGACCCTCCTCCCAAAGTCGAAAGTCTGCTCCTTGGGTGTTGGCTCCACTGTTCCACACTGTTCAGCAGGTGGCCTGCTTGATTCTGGAAACTGTAGGTCTGGCAGATCAAAGGACTTCACCTTGATCCCAGCGCTCTACCCCAGGCTAGCATCAGGTGTTAGCTAGGGGTCTCAGGTAATCCACAGGAAGCTGCAGGTTCTTTGGAGAACAATGGGCCAGAACTTCAAAGGCCAAGAAGTAGTAGCTAGCCCTGAGCTCTGAACACTCCCCCCACACCCCACTCAAAGGATGGGAGGAGGGGGCAGTTCCTGACAGGTGACATGACACCCCAATTATGGCTCTCTACATCAGTAGAGTTCCTTGCTGCATCTCTTGGGCATGCCATGGATAAGGACAGACTTTGGCTAGTGCTGCTTTCTAGGCAATCCCATCTTTAACAGCTTTACATGTTAGTCAGTAGTTACTCATTTAGGTACATCTATGAGTCACAGCTATCATACATTATGATTGTGTTGTCATTTGGGGTAGCATGTCATACAGGCTCAATATCGTGCTTATGACAAGCTGAATACTATTTGTGCTGTCTGTGGTGGGCTCAACAATATTTGCAATTTTCAGGCCTTTCTATATCCAAGCCCTTTATATTACATTTTCTTCCATTCAGAAATAAAGTCTATTTCATAGCTCCCTGAATCTAAGCCGGATGTGTGATTTTGCTTTGGTCAGTGTAACAGCGTCAAAGTGAGGGCATATCAAATCCGACTGTGGACTTTTAGAAGTCTTGCACATCCCTACCTGCTCTTTTGGGATCCTCAAATTTGCCATGCGAGTGAGTTCAAGCAGTTCCTGCTAAAAAAACAAGAGCAGGTGAGGGAGATCTGAGTCATCTTATCTGTTCCAGCGAGGCTCCAGATGGGCTAAACCAGTTTGTGGCTGACCACTGAAGCATGAAAGAGCCCAGCAGAAGAACTGCTATCAGAAAAGAGTCTAAGTTGCTGACCCTTAGTTATAAACTGCCACCATGCGCACAGGATGGTGTCTTAGTCAATGCTGGACTGCATAGTCCACAGGGGTCCCACCAAGTTCTGTTACCTGCCGACATCATGGGCGTCGTGTTGTGCATGTGCACTCTACAGTGTTTACACAACGATGAGCTCATCCGGTGACACATCTGTGAATGTAGCCATCACCTTAAGCAATGACTGGGAATGAGTGCCAGGTCAAGCCACCTGACTTCCAAGTGGCTTGTCATGCAATAGCTAACTGGCATTGTCAGTTATTATTCAGGAAAATCGGACAGCTTGACTGATTAAGACAAACCAGTAAGGCGTCAAGACCTTTTACCCAATGGGATCTCCAAGTGGAGCCTTAATGATTCCCATACGTGACCTGCGAGGTACTTTTCAATTCTATATAATTCTCAGATTTCTGCAGTGTGATTGGTTTTGTTCTGTCATTCAAAATATAGAAAAACACATTATTCTCTTATGCACAGGAAGAAAATTTTGCACATTAGTATCGAAATACTCCTAAGTTAATAAAGAATCCATTGAGTTTCTTGGATTCATGAAGCTAACTCATATCCAGATGTGGTAGTGCATGCCCTCGGTCTATCCCACTCAGGGAGCCAAGTGGGAGATCACTTGATCTCAGGACTCTGAGGCCAGTCAGGGCAACATAGCAAGATTATATCTAAAAACAACAACAACACCCCCCCCACACACATATACGTATATATGCATGTATCTATTAAATAATGTGTTAGGTCAGCTTACATGTAAATAGTAGCAACAGCTGAATCGCCTGAGCTTCTGAGAACCTGATAGTTGCTCAGTCCTAGAGGCTGGGAGCCTCAGCCGTTGGGAGAAGCCCACAATGGCTGTCTGGGGCTCGGGGCCGACACTGAGAATCTGGTAGTTACTTTGTCCACAAGTCTGGGTGCCTCAGCAGTCACAGTCTAGTGCCCCAAATCTGGAAGACTCTAAGAGAGCCAAGATGAGATCCTTGCAATGCTGTGAAGGAATCGTCCCATCACCACTCGCAGCAGCAACAAGGCAGACCAACTCCAAGGAAAGCGGGAAAGCTAAGCAAGAGGCCAGTGAGCTTCCTTCTGCCATGTGCCCTCCCCCACCCCGTCCCCCACCCCCATTTTCATGGGGATTTCTACCTGAGGGTGTCAATCATTATCAGGTGGGTCTTCCCATATCAATTAAAGCAATCCGGATGGTTTTACAGCTGAGGCTCCCTACTCAGGTGATTCTAATTTGTGATAAGTTGACTTTCAAGCCAACCCTAAGAGGTGGGCTAATGACTTTTCCAGTTCAGAAACTTCTGGCGCTTGCTGTTTGGAATCTTGCTCAGGCATTCATCTTTTATTGAGCTGTCCGTGCCAGGGACCTCGTGCACAGAGTTGCTTGGGAATGGCATGCTGTGGCCAGGAGGCCTCAGGACCTCTCACGGTGGTCCCCTATTACGACTGGGCTCTGTTCTGGCCAGCAGAGATGCTAAGTTCAGGACAGTTCTTGTTGTTCTGCCACACTGGGCTTTGGTGTCAGACACAGTGGGCCCTAGCTCCAGCTCCGTCTTTTTCTTTCTTCTCCTGTTTCCTCAACTGTAAGTCATAATCTCGCCTCCATCCTAGGTGTGTTGTGGGAGTCAGGGGAAAAAAAAGTGTATGAGAAAATACTCAGGACAGACTCCCTACTGAACAGGCATCGGTGACCCATTTTTCCACTGCCCTTGTGGAAAGTCCCGTGTAAACCCTTCCTTTATCCACCTGCCCTCATCAGTTGCCAGCAAAGGCATTCCTGGCATTCTTCCTCGGGTGCCTGTCTCCTGTAGGTAGCAAGCTCATCCAAGCCAGCGAGTACCCTGGGAAACATTAACATGGTGCTGTTGGCTCAATGCATCCAATGGGATCTTCCTTAAGAGTATGTATTTCTTCTAAGTAATTGAGACCCATCACACGGTACCTATTTTGAATCTATTCCCATTTAGTGTTATAAGAAGTTAAGGTGAAAGAGGGTAATGGGAGGGAGGGAGGGGGAGAGAGAGGGGAGAGAGAGAAAGAGAGAGAGAGAAAGGGAGAGAGAGAGAGAGAGAGAGAGAGAGAGAGAGAGAGAGAGAGGCTATGCTTCTAATTTCAGTACTCAGGAGGTTAAGGCTGGAACATTGAGAGTAGGCATAGGCTATAAAACAGAGAAAGGGAGAGGGAGAAGGAAGGATGGAGAAAGTAAGAAAAGAGGGGGGGACCAAGAGGAAGAGGAGAGGAGGAGGTAGGTGAAGAGGGGGAGAAGGAGGAAGAGGGATTAGAAAAGAAAATAGAGGGTTTAGAAGTAAAAGAAAAATGTCGGCACAGACTGAAGCAAGCCGGGGAGAGTGAGAGGAGCTGAAGAGAGCATAAAAAATAGGGGCGGTTTGATGCGCAGACGTCAGAGTCTGGAAACATCTAGCACACTATCCGTCACATAATCCGTGCTCATTGTATGTTTGCTGAACGGCAGGTTGGTGAATAGCTGTGTAAAGCACCACAGGCATGACGCTTGAAGAGACATTCCTTGAAGAGAGTGATATGCCTTCCCTAACTCTTCTACTGACTTTCCCTTACAAAGCTAATTTGCTTGTAAACCACGATTCTCGGCTCTACAATAGTTCTTTATTATTTAACCTTCTGGAGTTCCACTGTGGACAGGCTCAGCAGTAGCCAACTAGGGAAGAAAGCAACTTAGCTCCAGGGGCCAAAGTCCAGTACACTAGCAGGCAGGGCAACCCAAGGTTTCTATTGAGTACAGCTTGTGAAATTCGCTTCAGGATTCGACCCAGAGTGGCAGCCAGACTTGGGCCATGCTTGGGGCATCATGATAGGGCAGTGAGGGAGCCCATTTTAGACTGATGATATTTATCAATGGCTGTTATGGTTTCAACCAGATACCAGCTGTGATGGCCTTCAGGTATTATTCCATAAAGGACCTATGCTAGGCTTAGATTAAACATATGCTTCACAGTAGGAACTCTGACCAATAGGTAGCAAGATATCTTCATTTATTTATGTGTGTGTTTACATGTTTATGTGTGTGCATATATTAATGCAGGTATGAATGCAAGTGTGTGTGTGTGTGTGTGTGTGTGTGTGTGTGTGTGTTAGAAGTCAAACATCAGGTATCTTCCTCAATTACTCTCCACCTTATTTTGGGAGAGAGGGCAGGGTCTGCCTCCAAACATGGAGCTCTACAATTTGGCTTGACTGGCTGGCCGGCAAGCACCAAGCATCATTCTGTCTGCTTCCCCAGAGCTGGAATTATAAATGTGTACCGCTGTGCCTGGCTTTTATGTGGTTCTGGGGATCCAAACCCAGGTCCTTATTCTAGGGAGGGGGGAGTATTTCACTAACTCACCCACCCCAGTTCTGCTTGTTTTGCTTTGGGTTTTTTGAGATGGGTTCTTTCAGAGTAGGCCAGGTTGGCTTCCAACCGATGATCCCCTTGCTTCCTGCTTCCGAGGGCTGGGATCGCAGGCATGCACTGTCGGTGGGTCGGTAAGATTCTGTAAATGCCCTTTGCTTGTAAGTCACGTTGCTATTGCTCTCCCAAGTACCTCAAGAGTTGCTGCCTGACCCCTGATCCTGTCACCTGGTTAGCTTGTGTGTACATTATTGCACGGTGGTTTCTGTTCCAATGCCCTGCTGAAACTGAACCTGCTAGGCTGAACCCTGGAGACTCTCCTGGGTTCCTGCCTTTTGATCTCTTCTACCTCCATTAATAATCAATACTGCTCTCACTGGGAATAATCACTATCATGTACAATGCCCTACAACCCACCAGACAACCATAGCTGTTTCCTCTCAGCCCGGTCCTTAGAATTGGGCCTTCAAATATTAAATTAGCCACAGAAGACCTAGGCTAGACATGCTTGGTTTGGTCATCTGTATCATCTGTACCCTTGTCCTCTCCTGCTTCTTCCCCCTCTGCTAGTTGTCTACTGCACAAATGTTGCTTTATTCTTTGCTTTGTTGGAAAAATTCACTCTGTCATCTTCTTTGTTCCTTGAGCACTTTTAAGGGTACCAAAAGATATACTCTCACTCAAGGAACATTCTTCCCTCCATCGTTTTCTACAAGCATTTCTACCCCTTCCAAACTAAAAAGACACTGATAATATTGGTGGATCTTGGTTGACAGTTTGTAAATAAAGTATATCTTTGGGGTTTTATTCAATGATGCTTGGATATCATCTACATATACCTTGTTCTCTGTACCTGATATAAATTGGAGGTTTGGTAAGTATTTGTGGATAACTAAATGAATTAATCTCTTTGACAATATTTATTTATTTATTTATTTTTTTTACAGTACTGGGGATGGGACTAAGGGACTCGTGCACGGTGGATGAGCACTCTACCTATTAAGCTGTATCCTTAACCTTTAGTAAGTAAAAAAAAAAAAAATAACCTGGGGGCTAGAGCAATGGCTCAGAGGTTAGGAACCCTTTGTGTTCTTACAGAGCACCCAAGTTCAGTTCCCAGCACCTAAGTCCAACAGCTGACAAGCAGCTCCAGGGAATGCAGTGCTCTCTGCTGGCCTCTCCAGGTACTCAAACTCACGTGTATGCAAGCATGTGAACACATATAGACACACAGACATAGTTATGCACACATACACACATCCGCACAGAGAGACAAATACATTTACAGAGAGATACACGCACACATGCACAGGTACACATAAACATACTTATACACACATACACAGAGAGAAACAGACACACACCCACTCTCACATATATATACACACATACATACACCCACATACATACACATACAGAGAAACATATAGACAAACATACCCACTCATACACATATGCATGGAGAGACATACACATGTACATGCATACACTCACATACACATACACACACATATGCACTCACATACATACACAGAGAAACACACACAGAGACATACACACAGAGAAATACACAGACATAGACACACATACACAGAGACACACACTCATACACACAAACACACAGAAACACACACATACACTCAGAGACTTACATACACACCGACATAATTAAAAAATAAAATAAATCTTAGTAAAAAGACTTGGTATTTACCAGTGACTAGTTAAAACTTTTGTGGGATGATTAATTACTGTCTTACACATAAGCCTCTGAATGAGAGAAAGCTGATTGTTTTATCACTGCCTAGACTATTTTGTTTAAGTTTCTTTTGTGGCTCCATTTGTTTATCTATTTGTGTGTGTGCGTGTGTGTGTGTGTGTGTGTGTGTGTGTGTATGTGTGTGTGTGTGTGTGTACATGCCTGCACACACGCGCGCACACACACACACACACACACACACACACACTATAGTACATTTGTGGAAGTCAGAGGCTAACAGTGGGTGTTGACCCATTTTAATTTTATGTAGAGGAAACATTTGCTCTCTAGTCACACATGATATTTTACCTTGAGGCTGTTAAATGAATCATGTCCTTATAAGGCAGAATGAGCAAAAGGACGTGGATGGTTCATACATTACTCAGGACCACTGCTCAGAAAATAATCCTGTAATGGAGCAACTGGTTACATGGGACAGTACAGTATCATCAGGAGGAACAGTTTTACAGAACAGGGAAGCTTAATTCCTATGGTTTGGATCTTAAAGGTTCATCCGAAGGTCCCTGTGGTAGTGTTTTGTGCATGCCAGGAAGGAGATGAGAAGGGGATAACCTTTACTAGGTGGGGCCTAGTAGGAGGTTGCTGTATCAACAATGTCCCCCACAAGCTGGAGATTGGAATGCTGGGTCCCTAGCTTGTGGTCTTATTTTGAAGGTTGGGGAACCTGTAGGAAGAGGAGCTTGGCTTGTGGAAGTAGGTATCTAGAAGTGGGTCTTTGACTGTGGTAGCCTCCCAGGTTCTGCCCAGGGCTGGCTTCCTCTGCTTCCTGGGCTAAGCTATGCCGAGAGCTACAACCCAGTCAACAGCCATTACGCAGTGCTCCTGCTGGCATTGATAAAGCTATCCCAACACCATGTCGCTGCCATGATGAACAGAAAGCTCTCTGAAACCATGAGCCAAAATAAACCACTCACCCCTCCTGTTGCTTCCTCCAGGCCTTTTGTCATGGCAACAGGCCAAGTGACCAGTAAGACATCCTTACCCCTTGAGGCAAGCCCTTGAAGGGGATTATGGGAATCTAGCTCCTGCGCCTTCCTCTTTTTTTCCAGCTATAAGGTGAGTAGCTTTGCTTTGCCACACCCTGTTGTCATGACACGATAGCACACTGAGGAACTGTGGCATAAACCATAGATGGAAACTTTGCGTACTTAGTGAGTTAAACCTTTTCCCTTTCCAGGTTTGATTATCTCAGACATTTTTTTTATAGTGATGGAAAGCTAGCACACTGTTACAGTAAAGGAAAATACTTACTTTTATTCTTGCATGGTTCTCTAGGTTTTTATCCTAGCTTAATTCATTCTAGTATCCGAAGACATGGTTAGACTAACCACTGTTAGTTATACATTATTTTACAACATTTCTTACCCTCTGCCTGAAATTTTCCTTATATTCTACAATGTTGGGGGGTCTTTTGTATTTGATGGAAGCCCTGGCCCAGCTCTCAGATCGAATTTAATTTTTTTTCTCATTCCCAAGAATGTCAGTCCTTTGTGACGTCATCTCACAGCTGGGTTTTGCCTCATATGTATTATGATTTTATTATTCTTTGTTACGTTTCTCATTGTTAAAGCACATTGCTGATGGCACAGTATTTCTTCCACTTGTGAATGCTGATGCTGCTATCCTCTGGGTCAGAGAGAGGTCACGGTCTATTCTAAAACGTAATCGCTAGCTCCAGCATATGACTGGGAGCTTAATTAGCCCCCCATCCTGGTGTGGAGACACTGAGCCTTGCAGCTGAGCGGGGCCTGCAGAGAGCATCTGTTCCCGGCCCCTCACCTTCTGGCAGGTGGTTTCTGAGCCATCTGAAGGATGCCTGTCAGAACTGAGCTGAAGTGCACACTTCCAAGAGCCTCTGGGGTGGCAGTCCCATGATCTCTGTCTGATTTTGGAATTCGCTATACTGATAATGGAGAGTTTTTCCCCTTGGGATCTGTCAAATAAATCTTCTCTGAATAGAGGGTCCTCTTTGATTTGCTTATTTTTATGAAGAAAAACAGTTGACAAAAACCTGCACAGGAAAACATTTTCTGTGCTTCAAGGTTACAGTAAACTCATTTGCATTTTCTTTTTTTTTTTCCAGGTCAATTATAAGGCATTTTCTAATGATCGATTGCTAGCTTTTCTGTTACTTTATTATGGGACAGGACTGTATTTCACTCAAAGCACACAAGCTTTACATGAAGATTTTATTCTTATTTTTAGGTTTGTGTGTGTGTGTGTGTGTGTGTGTGTGTGTGTGTGTGATGTTGTGCATGTGAATATGGAGCCCCAGGAAGACAGAAGAGAATGTCAGATCCCTTGGAGCTGAGGTGACAGTGGTTGTGAGCTGCCCAGTGTAGGTCCTGGGACTCAAACTCAGGGCCTCTGTTAGAGCAGTACACACTTTTAACCATAATGCCATCTCTCTAGCCCCACAAACTTTACTTTTATTAGTTTAATTCAATTCAGTGTTGCCTTTTGAGTTATGGTCTCGTTTTATAGCCCAGGCTGGTCTTGAATTCACTATCCTCCTGTTTCAGACTCCTGAGTTCTGAGATATCAGCTTCCTGCCACCATGTTTGCTATAAATTGTTTTTAAGAGACACATAAAAAATAAAAATTATACATATTAATGAAGTACCATGTAATACTTTGATACATGTGTACAATGTACAATGTTTAAATCAGTTTAAGCATTTTTATCTCTTTAAACTTTTATCAGTTATTATAAAAATATTTCTAATTCTTTCTTAGTTATTAAAAGCCTATGGTAGTTTATCTATCTATAGTACATATCTATAGTCACTCAGTTGTGAGACAGTATCCCAGAACTCCTTGCTTCTATATAGCTTTTTTTTTTTTTTCCGAGATAGGGTTTCTCTGTGTAGTCCTGGCTGTCCTGGAACTCACTCTGTAGACCAGGCTGGCCTCGAACTCAGAAATATGCCTGCCTCTGCCTCCCAAGTGCTGGGATTACAGGTGTGAGCCACCACCGCCCAGCTATAACTTTTTTACCTTAGAACTTATTTTTGGTTTTTTTGTTTTTTGGTCTTTTTGTTTTTTCTGAGACAGGATTTCTCTTACTTTAGCACTTATTGATCAACCTCTCTGCCCTGCTTCTTTCCCTGGAGAGTGGTGGGTGCAGAGGTCAATGCTGAAGGCCTATCTTAATTTCCCTCCCTCCTCTTTAGTTTTTGAAACAGAATTTACACCTCAACAATCTGGCCTGACTGACGGGCCAGCAATCCCTAGGAATCTTCCTCTCTCTCTCTCTCTCTCTCTCTCTCTCTCGAGTGCTGAAACTATAGGTGCGCGTACGTCTTTGTGCCTGGCATTTACCTGAATATTTGGGATCTGAGCTCATGTCCCCACTTTTGTGCGGTAAGAAGCCGTCTAGGGCCGCGGAACCGTCTCCTGGGTCCTAGATGGTGTTTGAGGCAGGATCTTGCTGTGTGGCTTTAGGCTAGCCTTAAATTCAAGATTGTCCCAGAGTTCTGATTATAAGGATGGGTCTTTAAGCTCAGCCTCTCTGTGCTGTAAGATTTTAAAAGAGAACTTAGTGAATGCAAAGCGTCAGGTGCTTAGCAGAGAGGTCGCTCAACGCATGCTGGCTGTTGTTAGACCTTCTCCGCAGCCACTGTATAAGAAAAGACATTGTCAACACCCTCGGGTTTCCTAAACTTAAATGTAGGGCTGACAGTGCAGATGAACAGCAGAGTCCTTGCTTAGCACAAAGGCCCTGGGTTCCATTCAGGTCATACAAAAGATGTAAGTGGAAATCCTTGGATGCCGGGCAGGCCAGCAGGGAACCTGTCTTCTTGGCCTAGGAAGAGACTCACCCTTTCTGCTCCTGGTTCTCTGAGGGAGTTTCCATGCCACACAAAGAACAAGACAAAGCAGACCATGGTCAGCGGCTGCTGTGCTAGGGGAGGACCGGCATCGTCTCTGCCTTCCCAGAGCAGAGGTTTAGGGGAGAAGCCTAGTGAGTAAGCAGACACACAAGCAAACAACATACGGTGTCATAAAAGCTTGGAGTGCTAGGGCCAAGTATGAGGATACAGAATGGCAGGAGGGGCGGTGGGGGAGGCTGAAGTGATAGTTGAGCAAACACTTGGATGGGCCTATACTATGTACGGGAGAAGAATCTTCCAGGAGAAAGAAAGGCAAACTGCAGCTGGAGGCGGGAGTCTGGGTGGGGGAGGTTGGTGATAGCATACTAAACCTGGGAATGGTGGTAGATTAAATCAGAGGGGCAGCTGGGGACCAGATCATGGAAAGTCTTGTGAGCAGTAGTGTGTTGGTTAGGTTTTTTTTTTTTTTTTTTTTTTTTTTTTTTTGGTTTTGTTTTGTTTTGTTTTTGTCAAGTTAACCCCAAGTTAGAGATATCTGAAGACAGGTAACCTCAACTAAGAAAATGCCTTATCAGATTGGCCCGTAGGCAAGCCTATAGGGCATTTTCTTGATTGATGTGGAAGCGCCAAGCCCACTGTTGACAGGACCATCCCTGGGCAGATGGTTCTGGGTTGAAGAGAAAAGCAAGTAGCATGAGCCGTGGAGAGCAAGAGAGTAAGCCGCAGTCCCTTATGGATGTCTTCTTCAGATCCTGACCTGAATTCCCTTCATGATGGGCTACCACCAGAAGCTGAAATAAACCCTTTCCTGGCCAAATTGATTTGGCCCTGGCGTTCTGTCACGGAAATGGAAACCCTAACTAGGACAGCATCATACATCTAGTGATTGACATCACCTAGAGATGCTAAAATAAATGTGATGTATGCTTCTTCCTAGCACGGAGCTGCGGGACAGTTGAACATCTTACAGCTGAATGTCAAGTACAAGGTTCCAATGACTAGTTTGAGGCTACGTGGCCTGTATGGTCCAGCCTGGGCTGCAAAGTACTCACTTCTGCTGCCTTCTATTTGTTCCAAGCAGGTCACTTGAGGGGGTTTAGACCTAAGCTCTCAGTAAGAATATTAAATGATTTGTCATGTTTTTCAAACCGTGGCAAATGATATTTAAATCTTAAGTCCTTTGTTCTTAAAGCTCAAGAGGCTTGTAGCTTCAGAGGTTTCTGTCTATAGTCACTTGGCTTTCATGGCTGAGGGGGCTTAGTGGGACCGAGATGTTTATTTCAGGGTAGCCAAGAATGAAAGAAGGATGGAAGAGGGGAAGGAAGGAGAAGGGAAGGAAAGAGAGGGGAGGGGACTGTGTTGGGGACAAAACACACTCTTCATAGGCAAACTCAAATGGCCTAGTTCTCCAACTGGACTCTGGCTCTTAGACTTACTTCCACCGTCCAACCGTCCACTAGCTACAAGGCCATCAGTGAATGGACGGACTCACTGGTGTGCTTGGAACCACTATGACACCATGGCTTCTGAGCACTGGCGTACGGGGAACCAGACCTTTAGCAGACAAGTCTTCCAGAGACGCTATATCCAAACTTGACAAAAGTGAGTTGAGACCGTCCATTGATACAAAGTGCCCTGTGGTGGGTCATAAGGTGAGAGGGAGATCCAGTAAAGGGGACCAAGAAAGATCGAGGAGGAGGAACCCACCGGGAAGTATGATTGGTGCAGTCAACTACTGCTCAAAGGTCGGGAGAGAGGCGGACTGTGGACGGATTATTGCTGTGGTGCTATAGAAGTCACTGGTTCCCGTGCCCAGTGTTTCCAGCGTGTGGTAACTAGAACCTTCAACTCTCACCTTGCGGGCTCTCAGCACCTAAGCTCTAGCTGTATCACCTCCACCCCCAGCCCAGGACCAGGAGGGACATACTGCTTGGATTCTGTGGCACAGTAGCCCAGAGTCTGACCAAATGTGTCCTGTGGAGATAATTTATAAAAGACATCTAGTTATCCTTTCAATTTTCAAACTTACCAAATAGCTCCAACAGTGGATACTCTCCGCTGTTTGACCATAAATAGTTTTGAAAATTCTGTTTGTGGGAGAGCTTGTTTATGTAGTGCTTTAAGGAGAGCTGAAGAAGACGGAGCAAAGTGGGCAAGATCTGCTGACAGGTGGGTGGGAAATAGTGATTTATGAACCTGGTTATCAAACAGACACACACACACACACACACACACACACACACACACACACACACACTCTCTCTCTCTCTCTCTCTCTCTCTCTCTCTCTCTCTGTGTGTGTGTGTGTGTGTATGTATGTGTGTACGCACGTGTTAAGTTAACATCTGTATCTTCTTCAATTCTTCAACTAAGTTTTGAGCCAGGGTTTCTCACTGAATCTGGAGGTAATCAGTTTGGCCCAACTAGCTGGCCAGCAAGCCTCAGGAGCCTTCTATCTTTTCTTCCTAAGAGCGGTCTCACTAGGCTTTATACGTGGGGGTTGGGGATCCAACCTAATGTTCAAGCCTGGAATAAAGGTATCCTCTGACATCCACATGTGTCCCTTGGCATGGGCCCACCCCTTCCACTAACAAAGAATGGAAGTCTTAAAAGAAAGCAAGCGTTAATCAGAGTCATTTTCTTCCCCCTTTAAGTGGTGAGACTTTGCCATTGGTATTACTAATGTAATGAGCTTGAGATGCAAGGACTAGCTAGCATTTGCTACTGTATGTATCTTCAGAGGAGGATAGGTGGGCCTAGAGGGGAGACAGCAAATATCTTCAATTTGTTTTTAAAAATGAGAAAAATGTTTTAAATAAGAATAGAATTACACCCTTTCCCCTCCTCCCTTTCCTCCCTCTAGCCCTCATGTCTCATCCCACTCTCAGGTGGATAGGTCCTTCTTTGGATACACACACACACACACACACACACACACACACACACTCACACACACATGCATACACACTGCACATACACACACCACACCATATATCACACATATACACCACACCATATCATATAACACATACACCATATGCCCACCTCCCTCTCTCACACACACTGTACACACATACTACATGCACACACACTATACATACCATACCATATCATGTAACACATACATCATATCCCCCTCTCTCTCACACACACACATACACACATTCACACACACTACACATACATACCACACCACATCATACATATACACATTCATACCACACTATCTCTCTCTTACACACATATACCCCATATCATGCACATACACTATACCTCTCTGTCACATACATACACACACACCCACATCTTGAACATACACCATATCTCTCACTCACACATATATATACATCTCTCTCTCACACATATGCATTCACACACACACACACACACACACACACACAGATACAATTTTCTAAGCCTGTTTTTTGTTGTGTGTGTATGATTTGAGGGCTGGCTACTCTGCTCTGTACAAGCCATTACAGGGGCCTGTGCTTCTCCCTGGAGAGGCTGATTCTCCTCTCAGCAGTCGTTAGTTGTCTGTAGTTCGCTGTCTAGGGGTGGGACCCCGCAAAGACTTCTTCCTTCCGTGTTAACAGAGCATTGACACCGCCTTTGTCCCAGCCTTGCTTGTGCGGCCATTTCTAGGAGAGACTGCTTCATGGGAAACTTATGGTGTTTGGCCCTTACAATCTTTCCATCCCTCTGCCCTCCTCCTCTGTGTTCCCCGAGCCATAGACTGGAGCTATGATGTATATGATGTCTGGGCTCTCCACAATCCAGTGATCCCTGCATTGTGTCCAGGTGTGTGTGTGTGTGTGTGTGTGTGTGTGTGTGTGTGTGTTTTCTTTACAGCAAAACTCCATTTGCTGTAAAGAGTTGTTTCTTAGGGGACAGGTGCTGGCCACACTTATCCAGAAAAGATGGGTCAAGCACAAAGAAGGTTCACGGGCACAGGTCTAGACCTAGGCTTGTGGGTTTGAAGAGGGGCAGAGGATTGGACATTATGGTTATTTCTTCGTATTTGCTGGAGACTGGTTCCAGGACCTCTCCTCACGCCAGGCCCCAACCTCAGCACAATTCAAGGTTGTTCACGTTCCTCATAGAGCATTTGTAAATAAGTTATACATGTCCTCTTATGTATTTTCCAATGCCTCTAGATTATTTTAAATACCTAATATAATATAAATGTGGGGCAATTAGGTTTTTTGTTTTGTTTTGTTTTTTTGGATTTGGTTTTTTGAGACAGGGTTTCTCTGTAGAGCCCTGACTATCCTGGAACTCACTCTGTAGACCAGGCTAGCCTCGAACTCAGAAATCTGCCTGCCTCTGCCTCCCAGAGTGCTGGGATTACAGGCGTGCGCCACCACTGCCCTGGCTGCAATTAGTTAGTATACTGAGTTGCTTATGGACTGTTGATGAAAAGTGCGGATAGTGTTAGGATAGTTTCCATCTGTGGTTGGCTGACACTGCAGACATACAACCTTCAAATATGGAGGTCTGACTTTAGAGTAAGCCCTACTCTGCACAAACCTTGTTTTTGACTCTGTAATTAATTAATTAATTAATAACATGTGTGCAGGTGTACATTTGCGTGAGGCTGTAAATGCACGGATGTAGGACTTGCCGAGTAGGCTAATCTGGCAAACCAGCGAGCCCCAGGGGTCTGTCTGACTTTGCCGCCCTTGTGCAGCGGTTCCAAGTGCCCAGGGTTGTGCTTAATGTCTTAGGGGGCTTCTGGAGGATCGGAACACAGGTCCTCCCGCTTGCATGGCAAGAACCTTCTCCACAGAGCTATCTCCCCAGGGCCTGTCCGCCATTATTGAAACTCTGCTTATTCTTGAGTAAGATGTACCAAGTTAAGCATAGGGCTGGTTATATTAATTGGCACGTGGTTGTTATGAATATTAATTGGCACGTCTTCTATTCTTAGCCCTGAGTTGGAGAGTTGATTGGGAAGCTCACAGACGGGGGTGGGGGGGTGGGGGGTGGGGTGGGGTGGGGTGGGGTGTGGGGTGGGGGTGGGGGGTGGTGGGGGGTGGTAGGGTGGGGTGTGGGGTGTGGTGGGGTGTGGGGTGTGGGGTGTGGGGTGTAGGGGTCTGGGGGTGTGGGGGTGTGGGGGGAGGGGGGCTGTTTAACCACATCTGTCCTTTCTCAACCTACCATTTTACCTTTTTGTCCTTTTTTTTCTTTTCTTTTTTCTTTTCTGAAAGATAGGGTTAATTGTCGGCGTCTTCATAAAACTCTCTGGTTATTTCACTCTTACTGGATGTTTGCTGTGCTACACAGTTAACCTCTTGATTCTTAAGCTGAATCCCACAAAAACCTTCCCCCAGGCTCTTTTTCCTTAAGAGCACCCTGCCAGACAGCCTATGTTTCTGAGGTAACACTTCAGGGGCCGAACCACCACGGGGCCTGCCCCTGTCATTGGCTTAAGCTCAGTTTCATTAACAAGCACATTCACACTTCAACTAGAACATTTAAAATAACACCCGCACAATGTGTTTAGTGTTCAGTTAATTATTAAGTCTCTAAGCTTGAATTATTCAAGCAAAATTGATTGGGTCCAACCTTCTTCCTTCTCTTTGTGCTTTAAAAAAAAAAAAAACACCAAACAAACAAAATAAAACTCTCTCCTCCCCTCTCTAAATAATTTGGAAAAGGTTATTTAATAAGTTTCAATACCCTGGTCTGTGGGTGGTACCCAAGGGCTAATTAGAATAGGTAGAGAGGACAGGCAGCTTGAGTCTTTTGTTAAAAATTATGTTTAAGGCTGGGGTGTGGTTCAGTGGGCACAGCCTGTTTGCCACCCTGTATTCTTTTTCAAGCTGTGGGGAAAAAATAGCATCTGCAATCAATTCGTATATTTCTATAGCCAGTTAGACTTTTAAAGAGAACCGACAGGGTTCAGCTTCCTCTCCAACTGTTTTCTAATTGTGTAAAAAATTCATTTTACTTATTTTATATGTGCATGTGCTCGTCTCTGCGTGATTGTGGAGATCAGAGGGCAATGGGTGAGAATTGATCCTCTACTTGTATTGTGTTGGTCCTAGGGATGGAACCCAGGCTATCGGGCTTGGCAGCAGGTGCTTTTCTTGATGACCCATCTGGTCTCTGTGTACTCATTTTTTTTTTTTAATTTTATTACTTAATCTCCTGAGTAAGAGAACTTGTTAAAAATGTGTTGACTTCATTCTAAAAACTTGGTGTGGCTGAAGAACATTTCTCGACCTAGATAGGTAATTACAGACGATATAAATCTATCTTTTCCTGTGCACCTTCTTTGTTAAAATGTGTAGGGAAAAAAGTGTAGACACCACTGGCAATGATATAACAACAGTCACTAATGTCAACGCTATTATCTAGTTTAGGATCGCATTTCATGTTTATAATTTTGTTACTTGTACAATTAAGGAACAGGCACACTCAATGTCATGGCTGGAAATATTAACCTTTTGTCTGAACCCATTGAAGTATCACTCACATGCCAAGAACACACTGAAAATAATGCAGTCCCTGTTTATGCCAGACAAGAACAGACTTGGAAAGTATAAAAGATTCACGGCAACTTTAACCTGAGCCTTCGTTTTCAGACTTCCTATCTAGGCCTTCATTTCTAGTTCTCCCTCTGCTTTTACATTACTGAGATGTAAGAGTGATTCATTACATGCATTGCCGTGGAAAATGGGGGTCGGGGGGTGGGGATGGGAGTGATAACAGAAACACAATGACCCGGTTTAGCTATATCAAAAGTAGTATCTTCCAGGAGCATTATGGAGGGAACGCTCTCTCAAAATCCATGATCACAAAACCCTGAAAGGGCCCCACCAGCAGCAGGTGCCTTGGCTCTTCAGTGACTTGCTTTTGCTGCATTGCTACTGGCCCGCAGAGTGGCTGTTCCCATACCTGAAAAGTGTGCTGACGGAGGGAGTTGTAGGTTTGGTGACAATGGTGAACTGTGTTGACTGGGGGAGCTGAACCCCGCCCCCCGGGGGGGGAGGGGTTAGGGGGAACAGGCTTGTAACCTTGGCTGAAGAATAACAGGCATGTTCTAGAATATTTCTGGAAGAAAAACTGCCAGGCTTCACATTGGGAAAACTTTGGGGAACAGAAATGTCAATCTCTTTCCTTTGAGATCCCGCATGCATGGCATGGATGGTGGAGCAGACCCGTCTCTTATTATTTTTCAATCCTGGGGGAATGACACAAATGCTGTGGATTAGGAACACCGGAAATTAGGACTCTGGGGCGTGGGAAAGCCGAATGGGGGCAGGGTGGGCAGGTAAACAGCGTCGGGAGAGGCTGTCTGCTCTTAGAGCGGCTGGAAGCCGCGGGTACCGGTGCGGGACAGTCGGCATCTCCACAGACGTGCAGGAAGAAGGCCGGCTGGGCGGCGGGGGTGGACACTGCGGGGACCCCGGGCGGCGGCGAGGCGCCGTGGCGCAGTTCCCAGCCCTTGCCTCACTGGGCCATCCTGTTCCACACCCGAGTCGCCCGGGACCCCGCTCCTCTGGCTGCCGCAGCCGCAGCCGCAGCGCCGCGGGCCGAGGCGATCTCCCTCCCCCTGGGCCCGGGCTTGGCTGGGCCGCAGCGCACCGCTCCGCCCTGGGCCGGGGGGCGGGGCGCGCCGCCATTTTGGATCCGGACGGTCCGCGAGCCTCCGCCTGCGCGCCGCGGCGCCGGGAGCGGCCTCGCGGAGCCTAGGGCGCGGGCGCGGGTGGCGCGGGCGCGAGCGGCGCGGGCGGGCGGGGGAGGCGGGCAGAGGAGGAAGGGAGTGGTTGGGAGCCGGGCTGCGGCAGCCTCAGGTCTCCTCAGCGGCGGCAGCGCCCCCTCCTCCCGCGCCCCAGCCGCCTGCGTCCGTCAGGAAAGATGCCCTCAGCCCAGGGCTGTGAAGAAGGGACCCGAGTCGCTGCCCGGACCGTGGCTGCCGCCCGCGTCCTCTGAATTCGTCAGCGCAGCCCCTCACCGAGGGGCGGCGGCGGCCGCGGGGCGCTAGCGGGAGCCCGGGCGCTGAGCCCGGCGGCACGGCGCGGCCCGCCAGCGGCCTCCGGCATGGAGCGGGCTCGCGCGGCCAAGTAGCCGCCGCCCCCGGAGCCCGGCGCGAGAGCCGCCCGCAGCCCGCCTCATCCCGGCTGCGCCGCCGGCCAGGCCCCGGGAGAAGCCGGGAGGAAGATGACGCGTCCTCGCCGCAGTCCGCTGGAAGCAGGACTCCCTGCAAAGCCCTAGGAAGAAAGAGCTCGGAGCGCAGGCTCGGCGTGCTTCGAGCCGAGCCGGGAGAGCCGCTCCGGGAGCTGCCCTCCCTTTGCCGCGGAGGGAGGACTCGCCCAGGCGCTAAACGAGTGGAGGTTGGGAGCATTTGCAGCAGAATTTTTGGCTTTCCCTCCCCCCTCCGTACGTTCCCCCCTCCTCCTTTTTCAATTTTTCTTCTTCCCGGGAAGTGAATTGCTGATGCCAAGGGGACTTTATTCATTAATGATGCAGCTGGATTCGTTTCAGGATTATGTTGCACGAATTGAATTTTGAATGAAGGACTTTTTTTTTGAAAGGAGTGTTGACTCTTTAGTTCGTTGTGCTTTTAATTATTTTATTTAAATATACAATTTAATTGTATTCTCTTAAATATTAAATCTATATTTTATGGAAACTTACACTCAAGATATATATGTTTATGGGTGAAATTGAAGACGCTTCCGTTAGGTGAGGTGACTGGTGTATTGGATGTTTAATTCAGCACCGGCATTGCATGACAGTTGTTGAAATAACAAGTGGTTTATTTTTAAAAACCACATCTTTAAACTTTTAGGTTCAGATTAGTAACAGTAGACATCGTAAGGGCATTTAAAAGAAATCCAGCCGAAATCGAAGCAAACATGTCTGGAGAAGTGCGTTTGAGGCAGTTGGAGCAGTTTATTTTAGATGGGCCAGCTCAGACCAATGGGCAGTGCTTCAGTGTGGAGACGTTACTGGACATACTCATCTGTCTTTACGATGAATGTAATAATTCTCCATTGAGAAGAGAGAAGAACATTCTTGAATATCTAGAATGGGGTAAGTTTTATTTTTAATACCCTTAATGTGTCGTTGGGCATGAACATTATTAACTAGAGTGAAAATGATGTGTATATCCTTGTCAAAAGAACAAACGCCAATTAGTCAAGACTTTTCTCTCCTAGTTTTTAACTGTTTGCCCGGAGTAAAGCTGTGTCCACTGAATTGTTGCCTTGTTGTTTGGCCTTGCTGTTTGTGAACTCGCGTTTGGGGGCAGCAGCGGCAGGAGCTTTAAAACTAATGCTGGGGCTGGCAGAATTGGATTATTGAGCACAGTTGTCACAACCGTTCAGTGGGAGGGAATTTGTTGGTTGGAACATTCCTTCCCAGTCTTTGAAAATCACTGGAGATGAGAGGAGTTGTTGAAGTCCCTGTGTTCATTTTAGGACAACAGGAACGTGGAGGTGGTGATCAGCGGGTTTAATTTCATCTCTGGATTGCACAGGCAAAGGAAACTACTAAACATGGACTTTCCAAAAATTACTAGGTTCCTGAGAAATAATAGAAATGTGTGTGTGTGTGTGTGTGTGTGTGTGTGTGTGTGTAAGTGTGTAAAGCAGATGTAGTTGGAGAGAGGCAGCTCCACCTGCCTTAGATTTTATTCTAAATTCAACTTGTATCTACACTGGCTAGATGTGACTCAGGTGACCTGTAGCAGTGAACTAGATGCGGGCAAATGCTGCATGTGACCTTCAAGGCTTGTCTGAACTCCTGGAGCCTCTGATGTCACTCTGGTGAGGGAAGTCTGACGTCTAGCCGTGGCTGTCATTGCCCAGGCTGGTAGAGTGTGGTACCGCAGCTCCGGAAGGATTTGGGCCATTTAGAATATTGTACTGTTGAAATACTTCTAGCTAGCTAAATGATTTTTATATTGAAGACCTTTATTCCCAAGTAAACCTTAATTTTCTGAAGTAAAAAAATTAAGTGCCTGTTGTTTCTGCTTTCAAATTCATTCAGAATTTGTTTCTTACGTCAACTCCCACTTTAAGAATGTCTACATGAACCAATTTTAATTCTCCAATTTTCCAGTACTAGAAGAGTGATTGCTAGTAGCCCGGTGTTACAGGTTTAAAAAACTGTACAAATGTGGATGGGATGATTCCACAAAGCAGTTTGCCATCATGGTGCTGGGGACGTAAGAAATCTTAAAGCCGTGGTCAGCTGCTTCTCTCTTGAGCAGGTAATGTTTATGTTGGCACTGGCTTTGCATCCACCTGCTTTTTTATGTATAGGACATTTTATGAAGCATATGGAATTTTACACCCTGTGTTTCATAAACTTAGGAATTCTGTGGTGTTTCTCTTTTTGAAGACTTAAAAGGTTTCAATACTCTCAGAGTTGGAATTTGAGCCCTTCAATCACGGCTTCATAGTGATACTGTAGTCTGTGATTATGACTGCTGTTTAATATCCTTTACATTTGCAAAACAGCAGGAGAACTCTGTACACAGCAGTGGCAGATATACTTTAAAATAGTGTATGACAGAAGAGAAAATGCATTTCCATGGTTTTCTGATATTTAGTAGTTTTATGCTATGGGGTATTTTGCAGAGGTATTAAAATAACCTCTGTATCTTCCAGTAAGTATCTTTTCTTGGGTTTTTTCTATGTTTATGAAGGCACTGCACACACATACATACATATTTACTTATACCAAAAAGTAAAGCAAAGTCAAGTGTTTGGCTACATAAACTATATTTTTAAAAATTTTTTCGGAGAGAGGGTCTTATGTCACTCTTGAAGTTACTATGTAACTGAGACTGGCCTTGAACTCCCAATCCTTTCATCTCTGTCTACCTTTCCAGTGCTAGAATTACTGTGCACTACTATGTGCAGATTATATAGTGCTGGGAATTGAACCAAGGGCTTTATACATTGTATGTGAGTACTCAACCAATTGAGTTGGATCCCCAGACCAAATTCATCTTTATTCTTATTAATAATTTCATGTCTTACATTTTTAGTTGTCTGATATATGGTATGATGAGACTCTACAGTCTCATAAACCGTTACGGTGCTTTTAAAAGGCTAATTTTTATTATTTTAAATTATATGTGTGGTTCTGGTGTAGGTATGTGCTGTAAGTGCAAGCTCTCGAGGAGGCCCCAGACATTTGATTCCCTTGGAGCTGGATGCTGGTGGTGCTAGGTGCCTGACATGGGTGCTGCGAATCAAACTCCAGTCCTCTGGAAGAACCATTTGCCCTCTAAACTCCCAAACCATCTCTTCTTCAAGAGAGAAGTTTAAAACTTAAAAAAAATTCTTCTTTTTTAAAAAGATTATAATAGTTATATCATTTCCCCTTCCTTTTATTCCTTCCAAACTCTTCTATAGCTCTCTTTCAAATTCATGGCTTCTGTTTTCATTAATTGTTTTACACACACACACACACACACACACACACACACCTAAAATCATAAATACATGCTTAGTGTGTATAATGTTACTTGTATTTATGTTTTCAGAGCTGAATATTTGGTTTTGGATAGCCAGTTGGTGTGCTCTTCCTGGGGAAAAGAGAATAGAACTTTTAAGGAATTATTTTGTGTACTTCACTTCATAAGAATTAGGAGTGGAAGTGTTTCAGAGATGCATGGTAATGGTTTCATTTACTGCTGTCTTTGGGCTATTGGGGATCTTAGATTAAGAATGATAGTACCTTTTAAGTACTGCAATGACTCATTCCTTCTTCATTTATTAATCTATCACTACATTTTGGGAAATGTTTTATATCATTCCCATTGTAAAAAATGGATAAGAATGTCTAGATTAGGTTTTCAGATTGTGAATTTTTAATGAATTATTAACTTTTTGGGATGGAAATATATAGGAATATTATTAATGTTAAATTTTACAATTTAGATTTGCTTCAAGATGTCATCTTTGGTTTGATTTTAGTCATTCAGAAAGTATTGTCTTTAAGTCTTTAAAAGACCCAGTAATTGGACTAGAATAGTGTAGTTAAACATTCCATATTACAAGTCGAATATTGGTGTTTGATATTTGCATTATTGGAAGTACCACCTAGGTGCTTCATATATTTGCAAGGGAGGACAGGTTACTTTTAAACATATAGTCAAGATTTTGTGTGCATCGCTCCATTCGTTTCATTTGATTCCACGTTATGGTCCATTTCACTTCTGTAGTGGTATAGGTAATGTTTTCTTCTTCACAGTTCCACAGGAAGAAGACTTGACTATTCCAAGTCAAGCACGCTGATTTTCTGTTAGAGCATTTCTTGGTTTTGGTGTTGCGGAGGTAGAGTAGTTGAGAGGAAGAAGGGATTGAGTCAGTGAGTGCTCGCCCAAGGGGGTAAAACCATTAGAAGACCAGAGGTCACTTCTAGCTTAATAATGTATATTATTTTCTAGTTACAGCCAGTAAGATTTGAGAAGCTTTCTTTTCTTTGATTGTTAAATTGTTGAAAAGATTTCTACTTATAGTCAGTAAAATTTGAAAGATTTCTTTGATTTTTTTAATTGGATATATTCTATATTTACAATTCATTTCCCTTTTTCTGGTTCCCCACCCCCCAAAGGTCCCACATGCCCTTTTCCCTCCCCCTGCTCCCTCATCCACCCTATTTCTTTGATTTTTAAGTTGTTGGAAAGATTATGGTTTCTGTTTTTGTTTATATAAAAATAGTTTTGTTGTCAGTAGTGGTTATAGTTAAGTTATAATGGAGCTATAGAAGTAAAGTAGTTGTGATGTTGTAAACTAACATTCACTATTCATTACATTGTTTTTCTTCTACTTTGAAATGGGACATTTGAATGTTAAGGAATTACTAATTTATTTAAAAAGTGGCTATAGGATAATACTACTCAGAACAAGAGGAACTGCCAGGATTCCCTGTATGAAGATTACTTTTCTAGACTTTCTGATCTTGATCTTATAACATTTCATGTAAGTTATCATTAACCGATTTTATAGCTTACTCAGATTGTATGCTATACCATAGAATAGTCTGATTATTAAACTTATTGCTAGGTCATATCAACAGGTATTGTAAGATAAACATTTCCTTTTATTAGACGTTAGTTAGCATATTTATTTATTTATTTATTTATTTATTTATTTATTTATTGAGACAGGGTTTCTCTGTGTAGCCCTGGCTGTCCAGGAACTTGCTCTGTAAAGACCAGGCTGGCTTCAAACCAGATTGGCCTGCCTTTGCCTCCTGAGTGCTGGGATCAAAGGAGTGAGCTACCACCACCTGGCATAGAGAAGCTTTGAAGTTTATTCTTAGTTCTTTTCTTGTATGAGCTGGGGTGATGATGGCTTGATTAGAAGGAAGGAACTGAATCATTTCTTCTAGAATACATTATTTGTTCTTTATGTCTGCTGTTCCTTATGGTTAACTTTGCCTGAGTAGATATATTTATCATACAGAATTGCTAAGATATTCATTGAATACAGATGATTAAATTAATTTTTAAGTAGGCTCATTTTTGATCATTGTAAACGTGTTTAAAATGTAGTGTTTCTTTTACACTAGTCGTGAAATATTCTGTTTTAAGAATGGATGTAGTTAGCCGGGCGTGGTGGCGCACGCCTTTAATCCCAGCACTTGGGAGGCAGAGGCAGGCGGATTTCTGAGTTCGAGGCCAGCCTGGTCTACAGAGTGAGTTCCAGGACAGCCAGGACTACACAGAGAAACCCTGTCTCGAAAAACCAACCAACCAACCAACCAAACAAACAAAAGAATGGATGTAGTTTATCTGAACCAGTGATGACATGTGCCAGAAATACTCTGATTGTTTGCTACTGTACCATTTCTCTCCCATTATCCTTTCTCTCCCTTCTTCCTGCTCACTTCTTCCTGAGGGAGTTGACAAATAATATTGGTTGCCGAAACAACTTGTAGTATTGATTACTTGGTTAGTAAAACTGTTTAAAATATTAGTGTTCTATGGATGAGAACAGGATGTCAAGGTTCATATTTTAAGAATTTTAGAAGTATTTCATATGGAAACAAGGCATACTTTACTATAGCAGTGAGAATAAATGCTATAATATGTTGGAAACTTTATGAACTGTCCCATAACTCTTAGGACTTGATTACTAATATGTAGTGAGTCCAGTCTGCTTTAGGGCAAAAGAACCGATCTTGGCATGAGTTTTGTTGTGCTACTCAAACCTTAGCTGTCAGGAAATTGTGTGTAAACCTTGTTCTTTTTCATTCAGTTGTGTCTAATAGTTAAATCAATATATGAAGTCTAACCCACATTTAAAAGTTAGGCTATAATAGAGAACAATCAAATTTATCATACACAGAAAGAAGAAATATTGGTATGTCAAGCATTTGTGCTTTGTTGCGTTTCTTACTCTTGTATCTTACAGATTGAGATCAGAGGAGTTTGAAATGTTGTTTAGATGCAAATGTATATGTTAACTAATAAAGAAAATATTAGAAGCGTGGCTCCTGTTTTTGGAAAGAACATGTAAAAGATCCAGGATCACAAATAGATAATGTAATGAAGGGGAATGTACAGAGAGACAAGATTGGGAGAGGGAGGGGCAGAAGAGAGCTTGGACTAGGGAGAGAAAGAGAGAGAGAGAGAGAGAGAGAGAGATATGGGGACTCCATTGTGTTCCTAAGGTGGTGTGTGAGTCTAACAGAATGATTGGCTAATTTTAATTTAGTAGAATATACTGGATATAAGAGTTAACCTCAGTCCTTTGTATTTTTTTTTAAGTGGTTATTGCCTCTCATTTTCCTTTTGTGGCAGCAATTAACTTTCATTGATTGTCAGAGATGTATTAGCTTTTTGACCTTGAGGGATAAATGATAGTAGTGTCTTGGGTATTTTTTCCTGTTCCAGGCCAACACTTGAGAATTTTCTAGTTTTCTCCTTCTTGTCGCTCATAGGCCATCAGTAAAGTGACTTCATGTTATCGTATTGAGGACCATCAATTGCTCAGCAGTTTTTGCTGAATCTGCATAAGTTAAGAAGTGCTTTCTAAAATGGCTTCTTTTTGAATGACCTGTGCTCTTAAGTATAAGCTATCTCAAACACAAGCATGAGTGTTCTTTGTTGTCACTGCATAGAGAAGTGCTCCCCTGCAGACAGTTTTCTTTTCCTCCCCACTGATGCTGCTCAGCATTAGGGCTGCTCTTCTCCCGAGCCGCTCACCCTTTGCTGGACAGTTGCATCTCCTGTTCAGGCAGGAGGTGAGAGTGGGCAGCCTTCAGTTGGTCAGCCTCTCATCTGGTGGTTTTGGATCTGCCACTGAGCTGGGCTTGGCTTTCATTGGAACAGGAGCCATAGGACCTGGCCCCCTCGTTCTCAATACCGTACTTTGTCTTTGAATTCTTCTTTGAACTCTATTTTTGAATCAGGGCTTCTTCATCTAGTTTTCTTCTCTGGTTTCAAAGCATGTTCCTTGAATCCATGCACTATTACTGAGGGTGTGTGTGTGTATGTGTGTGTGTAAATGTGCACAGATTCTTGTAAGTTTGGAAAATCAACTTATATAATTCAAGTAAAATATTTTAGGTTATCCTAGAATTTACAAAGTTTATTAGATTACAGAATCTTCATTTTTAAATAATGTCTGTAGGATCGATGGCAAGTATTCTAATGCATATTCTTAAGGAAGGGTTGTTCCTTTGCAGTTTTTTAAGGTTAGAAAGAAGCTTTGAGAAACTTGAATCTAGCCTTGAGTATGTTAGAGTTTACTTAGTGTGTAGACTTATATTTGTGTGTGTGAAAGCCCTGTGACCTGAGAGATAAATGTAATCATGGTAGAGTAGTAATGGTGCTGTTGATAGAATGACATCTAAGAAACACACTGCTCATAGTATGCTCGGAATGGTACACTGAAGACCTGTGCTGTCAACTCCTGGATGACGGAGATGGTCCTATGCATTCTTCTTGTTCTAACTGAACTAACTCCCCATGTTCTAACTAACTTGCCACAGAAAGGCATTTACATGATTTTCTTTTTTTCTTTCTTTTTTTGGTGTTTTTCGAGGCAGGGTTTCTCTGTATAGCCCTGGCAGTCCTGGAACTCACTCTGTAGACCAGGCTGGCCTTGAACTCAGAAATCTGCCTGCCTCTGCCTCCCAGAGTGCTGGGATTACAGGCGTGTGCCACCACCACCCAGCTTACATGATTTTCAATACAGAAATTCTCACTTTATTTTTATAGCTCCAGTTACTATAATTTTTAACATGTTACAAAACTATTTTGTGTCTAAAAAAATTATTCATTATAATGTTTAGGAAGAAAAAGCCTTGAACTCCTGCAATTTCATAATTCATTGTTTTGTTTTTCCCCCTAGGGTCACAATGTTTTACTAAGCAGTTGGTTTGCGTCCTCAATTTGTGGGACTTTTATTGCTGTGTGTCATGGTGTGTGCACTTCATATGTCAGCATCTGTTTGTTTATATGTGTTATAAAGCATGCAGAGGATCACTCCTCTTTATTAAGGGGAAACCCATGCACAACTGGTGTTGTTTTGGCAGTGTGTGGACAGCTAGAACTTTGTGATTACTGTAAAGTTTTGTTCTAAGTTTTGGCATGGTAGATAATAATAATAGAGGACAATCAACCTAATTGTTCAAAAACAAGTAAAGAGCTTTGGATTTAGATTGGATCCTTTAATTATTGACTAGGTCATCTAGGCAAGTTAACCTCTTGAATCTGTGTTATATGAGCTATAAAGAAGTGGACATTACTACAATATTTTACCAAAGGATGAAAGCCAGTTTAGAAGCTTTCCCTATGACTTAGCGTTTATTTTGTTGGTTTCAGTTCCATTTTGATTTTTTCATTTTTGATACAGGGTCTCATGGAGTCCTTGAACTTAATATGACCTTAAACTTCTGATTCTTTTGTTTGGTTTGGTTTCTATGGTGATGGGAATTAAACCCAGGATGTGTTCCTTGTGTAGATGCTAGAAAAGTAATATACCCATTCAGTTATATCCCAGCTTCCATTCTGATTTTTAAATTTCTATATTATTTAGCCTGAAAATAAAGGAAGAACTAAAATACCAATTTACTTTTAAATTTTAGTTAATTGTGTGTGTACAAATGTTATGCATGTCTGGTGCCTGTGGAGGCCAGAGGAGGGCATTAGGTCTTTCAAAATTATATTTATTGAAGATGTCTTTCTCAGCTATGCATACAGTCTTAGGTATTCTTTTAGGAGGTTTTGCATTAAATGTTTTGTTCTTTTTAGCTAAGCTATGGGGGGGGTAAATATTAAACTGATATTGTCTTTTCCATAGTAACAGATACCTTGCAGTGACTAGTTACATTTTATTTTTGTATTTATGTGACTTTAGTCTGAAAATTAGTGGTAGAGTTCTAAACCTCAACTCAGAAGGTTACATTTTTATTAACATGGTATTCATATAGTACCTTTTATGGACTAAAATTAGGCAGCACCCACAAATCCATGTGATCTTTCAGTTAAGTATGAAGAAAATGAACACTTTCCACAAGTATTTCCTAAACTACATTTCAAAAAATACACTGAATATCCCACAAATTATGGGTTAATTGGATATGTAGGCTGGAAACTAGTGTTTTGGATACATGCCTTTTTACCTTATCATAGAAAAAGTTTCATAAGCTCTGAACAGAAACTTTGTGCAAGGTTGGCCCAGATCACTTTAACTGTGGAACTATGAGAGGAACACTGGATTGGACTTGGGACATTGTGGCCACATTAGGGAACTGTAGGCAATGTCCAGAGTATTTAAGCAGGTTATGTAAAAAGCACATTAAAAAAATATTGTGTACTTCAGAGCACAAACACAGTAAGGGTTTGGCACATTTACATAATCTAGAAACCAGTGCAGCCGAATTTAAGTTGGGGTAGAGTTCAGCCTTGGACAGGAAGATCTCCCCTGTGTTGGAGAGTTCATACATGCAGCATCCGGTTGGCAGAGGTGGGCAGGAAGCTCTCCTGTGTTGGAGAGTTCACACATGCAGCATCAGCCTTGGACAGGAAGATCTCCCCTGTGTTGGAGAGTTCACACATGCAGCATCAGCCTTGGACAGGAAGATCTCCCCTGTGTTGGAGAATTCACACATGCAGCATCCGGTTGGCAGAGGTGCTTCTCCTAGCCTAGTGGTTGAATTTTTTGGTTTTTTGTTTGTTTTTGTTTTCCTTTTTTTCAGTAAAGCGTGGTCATTTTTTGTTCACTGGTACAGAGAAACTGTAAAGCAGAGCAAAGCTAATTGGATTTTATGAGAACTTTATAAAAATGATATAATTGTCCAGTTCTAGCAAAAATCTTGTCCTTAAGTGTTGGTGCTTACTAAGGTTGGCTAATACCCCAAGTAACCCATATATGGTGAAAAGCAGTGAGCACTACTTAGACGTGTTCTGTGCTGAGAGTTAGAAAATTCTTGCTTAACATGACTAAAACCTCATTTTGAATTGCATCACTAACTTCCTGTGGTTTTGTCTTGACCAAAAAATTACCATAAAGAAAGATTTAAAAGTATCCTAAGAGCTCAGGTGTCCATGAACCTGATGCATTGCTATGGCACCAGCTTTTCCAGACTGTGTACCCACACTCTCTTAGCCTTTATGGTTAGAACCACACTGTTTGCAAGATTAGCGTAATTTCTATTCCTGCCTTTTAAACTGCATGCCTTTGTAATGTGTCATCCTTAGTGACTGATGCATGTACACTAACAGTTTCTTCCAGAAAGTCCGTTGCTGTGTCAGTTGCTTGAGATTGTGATTGACGTTATCATCATGCTTCTTTTGCCTTCATAACTGTGAGGTAGGATCAGTTAAGTACCTCATGAGTTATCCTGGTTTTCCTCTGTTTTTGTGTATTTGGCTCAAATTATTTGAATTAAACTGGTAAATATGGTTTTATACATTCCTGGAAATGTATAAAAGGAAAACTGTTTCACTTTATTTTCCTTTCAAATGGTAACAAGCCTTTAACACATTACGTTTGTCTCTAACTTGAAAATATGATGTTTTGCCGGGCAGTGGTGGCACTGCCACCATTGAAATAACCTCCTTTAATCCCAGCAGAGGCAGGCAGATTTCTGAGTTTGAGGCCAGCCTGGTCTACAGAGTGAGTTCCAGGACAGCCAGGGATACACAGAGAAACCCTGTCTCCAAAAACCAAAAAGAAAAAAGAAGAAAAAAGAAAAGAAAATATGTTGTTTTTATACATCATGGAATTTAACATAACACATCTTTGTCTGTCTGTCTGTCTGTCTGTCTGTCTGACTCTCTCTGTGTCTCTGTCATTGTCTGTCTCTATCTCTCTCTCTCTTTCTCTCTGTATAGCTTTGGCTGTCCTGGAACTCACTCTGTAGACCTGACTAGCTTTGAATTCCACTCGCCTCTCCTTCCTGATTGCTGGGATTAAAGGCTTGTTCCAACACTGCATGACTTGTACATGATTTTGTAATGTTAATATCATGCTTAATATCTTTCATTGACTCTGGACAGCTTTTCAGGATAGTTTTATTTAAACTACTGAGCATGATACATACTTTTTCTTTTCTTTCTTATTATTTTTTTTTAGTGAGTAATTTAGAAAAAAATATATTTATAAAAATAAGATCTCAATAGTCCCAAATCATGCAAGTTCTCTAGAAGCCCATGTTTAAAGGTAAGACAGGATCTATCCACTTCCAAGGGTTGAAATTGGAAAAGTAATCTTCAAGGTAGAGACATATTTTTACCCAATGATAACAGGAGCTTCAAATCACATTACACATGGTGTGCAGATAAGGATGAAACTTGTAACCATTTGCCAGTCAGCCACAGCCACTCCTTACAGGAGAGAAATTAATGGATAATATTAAATTATTTTGCATGCAGAAATGGGCATACTCAGAATTAGAAGTTAAGGTTAATTTGGGAAGAAATTGAGTTAGAAATGAAGAGAAGGAAGATAGGAATTTTAACAACAAGGTGTACTTGTGTAGCTCATGTGGGCCTTGATTTGTGTTGCCTCTTTCTCCTGAGTGCTAGAATGACAGGCATGTATGCCTGCCTAGTCACAGCTTTTATACAGTGTGCATCTGCTACCTTATATATTATAAACTTTAAAAATGTTTTAATTGAAATAACCGTAATTGTACAAAACTGCAGTATTGTACACTTTTTCTTACTGAACTACAAGAATAATTTGTCTACTAATGTCCATTCCTTTGCAATGTATTTGTATGTATATATACATACTTTTATATGACCATATGCAACTGTTAAAATCAAGAAATTCTCATTGATGAGATACTGTCATTTTATTTTTAGAAACTTGGAGTTTATCAGCTGATGTAGTGGTCTTGTTAGAGCAAAAAGATTCCATCTGGAAGCCTGGGAGTGGAATATCTTGCAGTGGTGGTTGAGCCAGGTCTTTAGGTTTTCCTTGACTTTCACAATTTGGTCTCTTTTGAAGATTGTAGCGGTGGTGGTGCACGCCTGTAATCCCGGCACTCTGGGAGGCAGAGTCAGGAGGATTTCTGAGTTTGAGGCCAGCCTGGTCTACAGAGTGAGTTCCAGGACAGCCAGGGCTATACAGAGAAACCCTGTCTCAAAACAAAACAAAACAAAACAAAGCAAAACAAAACAAAACAAAACAAAACAAAGAAGATTGTGGACCATATGCAGTTACTTCCCCATTTGGATTTTCCTCAATTTAGACAAAATCTTGTTAGTATCTCAGAAACGATGCAGTCAATCTTCTGCTTGCATCCTGGCAGATAAGGCACAGGTTTCATATTGCCTTATTACACGCTGTGCTGGCTCTCACCAGGCGTCTTCACTGTAGTTACTGTTTGGGTGGGGTGTGCTGGCAAATGCCGGTTCTCTTAACACTAATGAGGCTGAGACTGGATCAGAAATGAAAGCTCTGCTGGCCTATATAAGTGAATTTCAGCCTGACCAGAGCAACACAGTGAGACACAGCAGCAGCAGCAGCCCCAGCAGCAGCAACACCAGACAAACCAACTAAAATCAGGACAGAACAATTACTTCTTTTCCTTTATAATTATTGGAGAGGTATTTTATACTATGTGTCTATCTTTGCCTTATTAAATTGTATTTATATCTAGAATAGCTTATGTTTTTTTGTGTTAAGCTTGGTAGGTTAGAACCCTTCACTACAGATTAGTAGAATTATTCAAGTGCTTCAGGAAGGAACAAATTGTACTGTATCTGAAGTTTTTCTGTTTGAAAATGTTTCAAATTAAAAAAAGTAAAAAACATGCTGAGAGAAGTAGATAAGGCCATACATGAACTTTACACACCATCTTCCGCGGTCGGAATGGCACTGTGGCATCTGTCGGTAGCTTGGCCCGACCCAGATTTAGTCAGTCCCCCAGGTTCTCCCTTTGACATGTGCCCATGATTTCTTGAGCACTTTCTTGCTTTTTCCTTTAACAAGATGGCTGAGGCTTGTCCTGTTCCTTCCTTGATCCTGCCTTGGAATCAGCAAGGTCTGAAGGACTCCTGGCACCTTTTAGTAGACGGAGTTATTCTACTGTCGGAGACAGGGGAAGGACTTGCTCCCCGTGAGCTCACTGCTTCTCTTTCAGTGCACAGTGCTCCCCTCCTGTAGTCCATCCAGACCTTGCACTGTCCAGCCATCTCCCATGTCATGTATTGACATGTACTTCAAAACTGCATGTACTTTGGTCGATACTTGTTCCTGTCTTTATTTTATAGGAAAGATCACGAATTTGCACCAATATCCCTAATTCTAGTTTAGTTATTTTAGGTTTTTAGTTGTTTTGTTTTTCCAGATTGTAATTCTCCTTCCCAGCAGTCAGTGAGAAGTATGAATCCTATTATCTTTCACATACTTGAGAGAGAGAGAGAGAGAGAGAGAGAGAGAGAGAAGGAGGAGAGGAGAGATATGAATTCAGATGAGTGTATGTACTCTTTAGGAGGCAGACGCTTCGGATCCCTCAGGAGCTGGAGTCAAAGGCAATTTTGAGCACTTGATGGATGTGGGTGCTGGAAATTGATCTCAGGTCCCCTGCTTGAGCAACAGGTGCTTCTAAGTGCTGAGCCATCTCTTCAGCTCTATTTATTTACTTAGGAGATCTCTTAGTCCTCCACTCCCTCCCTCACCCAGGTAATCTGTTGACGATGGATGCTCCATGCTCGCTTGATGCTGGCTTGCGCTGTTCTCATCCCTAAAGCCACGCTCTTCACCCTGTTCTGTCTGAACATCACCCCAGGCTTCTCTTCATCCCAGGCTCTCCTCTCACCCAAGGATGCTCTGTGTCCCGGCTCTGACACTCCCAGTGCCCTTTTGAGATTGTCCTGTGCTGAGCTTAGCTGTCAGCGACCATGTGACTTCTTGTGCTTTACTTTGTTCTGCCATGCCTACTGGCCTCAGGTGTGAGGGCATGGCTGTTTACCTAATACATGCCTCTCGTTAGAACAGGAGCATGGTTTGAGGAAGATTTTATTGAGCGATTTTGTAGTACGAACATTATGGAGTATTTATACAAACTTAAGACGCATAGGATGTCACTAGGTGATATAGTCACATGGCACCACTATTGTCAATGTCTGTCACTAATCAGGTGTCGGTATCAAGAACCAGTTTGGGATCTTGTGCCAACAGCAAGACTTAACTATATACATATATTTATATGGTGTAATTTTATTCATACACTTTTTTTGTTTGAGATGGAGTCTTATTAAAAATTCTAATCTGGTTTTGAGCTCAAGTCTTTTTCTTTCTCTCCCAGCTTTTGGAGTTCCAGGCATGGGCTACCATGACAAGTTTCCCCTAGTCATCCCCTAGTCATCCCCTAGTCTAAAGAAATCCTTTAAAAAATTTATAGAGTGTAACCACCCTTTAGATATATATCCTGTGAACTTTAACAGTGCAGTCACGGGACAATTGATAAGGCTAATGTCGGCCCCACAATCCTTTGTACCACACCCAGCTGTTATTTAGTTAAAAGGAAAACTGTTGGTAATCAAGGGATGTCAGGTTAGTCTGAGGTTTTTACATTCTGGCCAGTGTTTTTACCTTCCCCACTCCTGTGCCATCAGGCTTGTTATATCTCCTCAAGGCCAGCAGCCATCTGTCTAATCTGATTCAGAGTTGTGGCAGGAACTTGTTTCTAATTTTAATTACCCTGCTTTATTTCAAAAGTGGTTTTTTCTTTTGAAAAATTGTTAATGGGCAAAAATAAAGATGATTTCTTAATTGATGGTTTATGATTTCCTTTATAGCAGTGGACAGTTATAAATAAGTACTTAGTAGAATGAGGTAAAGAAAAAGAATAAGGAATAGAGTAAAATGCAAATAGTCTAATTTGTCAATCTATTTTCTTTCATTAAGTCTATATTTAACCTTATGTGCATTGTAGATAGAACAAACTTGGAGAATTTAAGCAGTTTCATTTTTGTGAAGTGAAAACTCGAGTGACACCAACCTCAGAGCCTGAGGACACTGGGCTCTACGTCAGCACAGGTGAGAGCTGAGGACCCCCAGGTCGCTTGGCAGAGGTTAATACGAGCTGAGGCCCCCCAGGTCGGTTGGCAGAGGTTGGCAGAGGAGAGTTGGTGTCTTCAGATGCTCTGCAGGTTCCCATGTGGGCCCAGCTGAGACACAACGACCAGCTGAAGCCGTCCTGAGGTGGGAAGGCTCGGGCTCCCACTCTTTCTTAAGGCAGACTGCTCATCCTCAATCAGTCCAGCTCTGCTGGGCTGTGTAACCCAAGCAGAGAACAGTGCAGGCCCCAAACGCTGGGCGTCTGGGCGAGAGTCTAAAGTGGTGTAGAAAATGAAGCAACTTGAAAAAGGGCTATTAAGAGAAAATTGTGTAGGAAAGAAAAAGTAACTAATTTACATGGTTATAGTAATGGTGACATTGAGTAATGACCTGATTAAAATTACACTATAATTATATTGGCAGGGTAATATGTGTGTGTGTGTGTGTGTGTGTGTGTGTGTGTAGTTTGTTAGGGCCTGATACTTGCCTTAAATCTTATAGATGGCAACATAAGCATCTTTTATCTAATTTAGGAGAGTAGTTTATTCTGGGAAAAGCTATGTAGGTTAAATCCTTTATGTATGTTTTTAAACATTTACATAGCTGCTTCTAAAGTTACACAAGGCACATATGTAATGTTCATCTGTTTATGGAATTGAACATCAGCAACTGAACTTGAACTGAACAGTACAGACAAAGGAATCACATGAATGATGTAAATGGTGTTTTGGGTTATAAGTAATGGAAAATCCAATGCAATTTGGGTTTTTTTTTTTTTTTTTTTTTGTTGTTGTTTTTTTTTTTTTTTTTTTTTTTTTTTGAGACGGGGTTTCTCTGTGTAGCCCTGGCTGTCCTGGAACTCACTCTGTAGACCAGGCTGGTCTCAAACTCAGAAATCCGCCTGCCTCTGCCTCCCAAGTGCTGGGATTAAAGGCGTGCGCCACCACCGCCCGGCTGCAATTTTTTTTTTCTTTTTGATTTTTTTGTTTTTTTTGAGACAGGGTTTCTCTGTGTAGCCCTGGCTGTCCTGGAACTCACTTTGTAGACCAGGCTGGCCTCGAACTCAGAAATCCGCCTGCCTCTGCCTCCCAGAGTGCAGGGATTACAGGCATGCGCCACCACCACCAGGCTGCAATTTGGTTTTAAAAGTAAGAAAAGTTTTACTTTTTACTGACCTATTAAGAACCTTGATGTCTTGAGCCTTTTGGTTTAGTGACTCAGCAAATATCCAGGTTCTGTGAATCTAGGGCAGTGTGGACTTCTTTATCACATCCCAAAGGCTGTGGTTGGCACGGGAGCAGCATGCTCCCAAGGTAGTGGGGAAGGAGAGAGAAATTCCTTTCCTGAGCAAAAAAAGCTTCTGCTGTGGTCTCAAATAGCCAGAGTGCTCTATTTGTGAGGGAGGCAGTCATCGTGCTGGTGGTGATGGGATTGTTGAGGTGCCTGAGCTGTGTGAAGGAAGATTAAGATTTTTTAACAAATTTAGACTATGGTGAGATAGTGAGATGGTTTATTCATTAAAATGCTTCCTATGCAAATAAGAAGACTTGGGTTTGGATACTCAGCAGCCATGAAAGAGCCAGGCATGTGTGTATTTGTACACTCTAGTACTCAGGAATAAGCAGGAATAAGAGGGTGGGATGAGATGGGGTGGGACAGGTTGTGCTGGTTAGGGTTTTTGTTTGTTTGGGTCAGCTTAACCACCTAGGGTTTATTTGGGAAGAGGGAACCTCAATTGAAATCAAAGCCTCTACCAGATTGTGCCGCAGGCAAGTCTGTGGGGAATTTTCTTGATTAAGAATTGGTATGGGAAGGCCCTGCCCACTGTGGCAGTGCTGCCTCCCAGGTGGTCCTGGGAGATAGAAGAACTCTAACCATTGTGAGTCTGGAAAGCTAGCCAGTAAGCAGTATCCTTCTATGGCCTCTGCTTCAGTTCCTGTTTCAGCGTCCTTCAGTAATGGATTTGATCAGGACTATAAGCTGTAAGGTAGCATAAATCCTTTCTTCCTACATCTTTTTTTTTTTTTTTTTTGTCATTGTTTTATTATAGCAACAGAAAGTAACTAGAACACAGGAGGACCTCTAGAGTTTGCTGGCTGGTTCCGCTAGCCTAACTGATGAGTTCCAGTGTCAGTGAAAAGCTCTGTACCAAAAAACCGTGGGAGGGCTTGGAGGTAGGAAAGGGAAGGGAGAAATGATGCAATTATAGTCTCAAAAATAAAAGAAAAAAATGAAAAAAAAAAACCCGTAAAGGTGGAGAGTGGCTGAGGAAAACATCTAATGTAGATCTCTGACCTTTCTATGCATGCACACAGACATACATAAGAACATATATACATACATGGACATGCATGTGTAGCACATACACAAATTAAAATCTTAACTAGAAAGAGAATGTGGGTGCTGGTTAGATCATAAGCAGTCTTCACTGTGGTTTACTACTTATTGAAACATCTTCATTAGAAATCACTAGTGCTCCAGTAAAGTTTGGAATTACTTTTTGCCTTTTCCTGATCACTTATAAGAGATGCTTGCTATGATAATATACTTTTAATTTAGAGATCCAGGGCCAGTGTTACTATGTGGAGGAGAGAGTGGAATGTATTAAAAATATCTATGATTAAATTTTAATTTGAAAATTGCATGAGGTCATTGAAATATTTCCTTTCACAGCCTTATCAATTTTTTTTTGTTGTTGTTGTTGTTGACTTATCCTTCCTCTGAATGCTTATAAAACTTGCTATTGTGCTTCTTTGGTATGAACTTTAGACTATTACTTGTCTTTTTAATGTATGTCATACCAGGACATCTCATATCTGCAGCACAAATTCTAACATATCAGTTGTTAGTGATAACTAGATGGTATGGTTAGGAGGTCTGTTTAAAGTAAATTTAATAAATAAAGGTGGTGTGCATGTGCTTGTGTGTGTGTGTATAAATTCGATATGGTTAGAGTCATCTAGGAGAAGTGGAAATGCTTCCATCAAATTTGCCTGTAGACAAGTCTGTGGAGTATTTCTTGATTAATAATGGCTGTGGGAAGGGCCTATTCTACTGTGGGTGGTGCCACCCCTAGGCAGGTGGTCTTGGGGTATATAGAAAAGCAAGTGGATCCTGCCTTGAGGCCCCTTCTCCTCTTACTTAGAAGTCATTTTCCTGAGTATTCTAATTGCCAGGTAGTTTCTTCCTATCTTTTGCCCTATTTTAATTTTGCACATATGGTTATTTTGCCTGCATATATGTCTGTGCACCATGTGAATTTTCTGTAAATGCTAGAAGAGGATGTTGGATCCTTTGGAACTGGAGTTACAGAGGTGGGTGCTAGGAATGGGACTGCTCCATCCCCTCATACTCTTTTAAAAAGAAGCATGCACTGTCCAGGTTTTCATTTTTTGTTTTTAAGAGTTCCTAGGGCTAGAAGATAAGTTAGGGAATGGAGTCTGGGCATTGCTCACACTGATCCTACTCCTCTGCTTTGTCTTCATTCAGTTGTCTCTACAGAAGCACTTGCCAACATTTTAGTCCTGTATGGTGTGTGTATATTCAGACATATGGAATCTTAATTATTGCCAGGTGCTCAGGCCCTCCAGGATTTACCTACTCTTGCTCTGGTCCTCATTGCAGGCCAGAAACATGGCACAGGTCTCCCTTAGTAGGGAGGAGGCAAGCCTGGAGGCTTTGGACTGCCTTCAGGAGCCCTCAGACTACTTCTGAGGGTCGTGTTTCTTCTGGATTGTCAGGTCCAGAGAAGGGCTTTTTTTTGAATCATAGAGGTTGGGTCAAGGTTATGGTTCTTTGACTGGCTGATAGCCTGTGTCTTACAAGCCATGGGAATTCAGCCTGATGATGTACTTGAGCTGTGGTCTGAGCTCAAGTCTTGGGCTGTGGACCAAAAGAAGGCTGAAAGTTAGGGCATAGAATCTACTTACCTCCATCTGATTCTGGGTAAAACAGATTAACCAGTGGGAAAAGAATTCTAATGATTAAAATTACCTAAAAAATTGTAGCATTTAAACGGTTTGAGAGCCGTGAGGCTGACTTTCCTTCCACAGTTTGGTATGCTCTCCATTTTCATTTACACTCAGTGTTCTCCAGCCTCATCCAGGCCGTGGTATTGGCAGAGATGGAGGACTGGAAGTTGAGAGAAGGTGATGAGGAGAGAAGCAGCAAGTATGACTGAGAATCTAGGCTGTGTAAGAGGCCTGGACTGCTAACAAGTCACAGGCACAACCTTAGATAGGTGTAACTGCCCGCAGTTAGATCAAACGGGCTCCCTGGAAGGGAAGCTGGGGATGTACAGGAAGGCGGCAGAAAGAGATGGAGACCAAGATAACACCTGCTATTCAGGTCTCAAAGTTTAATGAACTCCAAATATATAGGCTGGGGAAAAGGCTGGAAGCTTCTCAGCAGAACCAGTTTAGTTGTTCCGCAGGTGGCTAGTGTTTCTCAGGAAACTGCAGGTCCTTGAAAAACAATAGGCTTCACCTTCGTCTGAGCGCTCCATCCTAGGTGGAGGGGATTATGGCTAACACAGGAGTTCCCATTCAAAGGCTGGATGAGGATCTTCATATTGGTCATCTCAAGTTCCTACCAGGTGGCATGGCACCTCAATAAGGCTCTCTACAGATAGGTGGTACCAACCTGAGTTGTGCTTGGTCCCCTTTACGGGAAGCTTTTCCTTAGAGTGAGGAAAAGAGAGACAGGCCAAGAAAACTGTTCTTCCATGCAAAATGTCTCATATACTGCAGATGTTCTTACTAGGAAGCAAAACCCTTGAATAGAGTCTGTTTTTAAGATATTGCCATTCATTTGTATCTGAGTCAGGTAAAAATTCAATTAAAATATGAACTGACACTCTTATCTTAAAAAGTTTACTAGAGGCCAGGAAATAATCTTGTGTAGTGTCTTCACAGTGAAGTATTTCTACCCATGATGGTGAAGACTTCTCAGGGTATATGTGGGTACACAGAGTTTTAAGGGTATCACTTTATAATCGTTACTTCCTTAAGTGCTTGTTTATAAAACCCCTCTACTTGAGAACGCTCTGAAGTCTTCTCTTTTTCTACTCCCATTTGACAATTGCCCGTCTCCCACTTTGTAAAATAAAGCATACTTTTCACCCATCTTAAATCTGGTTTGTAAGTGGTATCTTGCTTTGGAGGAAACTCTAGGGCTCAGTGCAGGTCAGGTACCTGCCACAGGTTTCAGCAGCAAGCTGGGCAAGCCTGGATGCTCTAGGCTACTCCAGGAGTGCTCAGCAGCTTGTTCTGAAAACCACACCTCTTCTGAGGAGATGTGGTGGTGAAACTGAAGGGAGTGCTTGGAAATATTAACTCCCTAGGCAAGGTAAAACAAAAGGAGGTGCTATCACGTGTTGAAGCTCTTTTATTTTCCTACTTTATAAATGGCTGTCTAGCATCTGTCTCCCTGGAAACTGGTACCACTTAAGATCTTGGCTATATATGGTAATAACACATTTATTGAATAACGAATTAAGTACATGTTTCAACAGAATTGTCTCACTTTGCCATTGGTTTTTGGAAAACTAAAGAAGCAAAATAGGGCACATTTATCTAAGTAATGTTGCTATTTTTCTCAAAAGTACTGCAGAGCCAGGCTTAGTGGTACACATATTTAGTCCCAGAACTTGGAAGACAGTGGCACACTGATATCTGTGAGTTTGAGGCCAGCCTAGTCCACAGGACAGCCAGGGCTACAGAGTGAGACACTGTCTGAAAAAAAAACAAATACTGGAAAGTTTGAAAGAATTCAGTGCTAAACCTGTCTCATCCTTAAACTTTCTTTTTGTAATAACTGTAAATTAGATTCAGTCTCTTTATTTGATATAAGGTTATTCTAGTTTTCTGTTACATCTTGGTTATTTGACAAGTTGGTGAAATTCTCAATTTTTTTATTTGAGAATTTCACATCGTGCACCCTGATGACACTCACTTCCCAATCCTTCCATGTTTGTTCTCTTCTGACTTCCCCCAGCAAAAGCAAGAGAAGGAGAGAAAGATGGTGGAGGAGGAATAAAGCCAAGACTATTTTGTGCTGTATATACACTCATTGGAGCATGGTCAAACTCCCAATGGCCAAGGCCTTTCGGAAAACTGAGTCCTCCACCTGCAGCGCACTAGAAGCCATCTGTTGTAGAGAGCTACGCCCCAGCCTTCCTATCACGGTTTTTAATAGTTCTCTTTGATGGCTCCCTTTTAGGTTGTCACTTTTTTGGGGGGATGGGTGGGTGGGGGTGAAGTAGGCATTTCCACAGAAGCCTTCTGTGTACCTTTTTCTGAACTGTATGTCAGCAGCCACCCACTACGAAAGTAGCTTCCTTGCTTTTCACAGTCAGCGGGAGCATGGATCGTGGGCTTGTCTGTGGGTTCTAGTGATGGTCTCCAGCATCAGCAGGGCTCTTCACTGAGCCGTCCTTCTCTCCAGCCCTGACTTTGGATTTCTAAATACTAGCTCAGTTGCATCTCACCATGTTGGTTTTTTTGTTTTTGTTTTTTGTTTTTGTTAGCTTTTGTTCCACTTTAAGTGTTTTCTGTTTCTATTTTCTCTTTTGGCTTATGAGTGTTTTTATTTATATTGTTCAAAAGTCATTAGTTTAAAATTTTCTACCTTGTACCACACTACCCTTTATGTAATATTTGTACATTCCTATGGCTTTCAAAATATCATGTCTTCTAGATCCAGCTTGTTGCTCAGGTTTCTCAAATTTTTGATTGCTTTACCAGTCAATTACTGAATAATTTATATTAAAATTATACCTTAATAGAAGATTTGCCAGTTTTCTGTGTAACTCTTGTAAATATTTGTTCATTTTATATTTTAAGGCAAGATTAATTAGATTCATGAAGAGTAGAATTATTTTTATTGGTGAATTGTACTTTTAGTGATCATCATGTACAGTAGGGCTTTTTGCCTTAAACTTCCTCTTTTTATTTACATGTAAGTAATATATCTATATTTGGTTATTATTCACTTGGTTTATCTTTTTCTTTTTTTTCCTCTTGAACATTTTCTTTATTTACATTTAAAATGTTACCCCCTTTCCTGGTTTCCCTTCTGAAAACACCCTATCCCATTTCCCCATCCCCCTGCTGACCCCCCCCCCCCCCCCCGTTTCCCTGTCCTGGCATTCCCCTATATTGGGGCATTGAGCCTTCTCAGGACCAAGGGCCTTTCCTCCCTTTGCTGTCCGACAAGGCCATCTTCTACTAGATTTGCAGCTGGAGCCATGGGTCCCTCTATGTGTACTCTTTGGTTGGTAGTTTAGTCCCTGGGAACTCTGGGGGTACTGGGTGGTTCATATTGTTGCTCCTCCTATGGGGCTGCAAGCTCCTTCAGCTCCTTGGGTCCTTTCTCTAGCTCCTCCATTGGGGACCCTGTGAAGTTCAATGGTTGACTGAGAGCACCCACTCCTGTATTTGTCAGGTAATGGCAGAGCTTCTCAGGGTTTATCTTTTTTTTAAAAACTCTTTCCAAAACCCTTTCATTTATATTTTTTTCTGTATTAGAGAATATAAATAACTTTTAGAAACAGCATATAATTAGATTTTTGTTCCTCAGTATGAAATATTTATATTCTTGTAGAGGAATCTTAATCCAGCAATATGGCTACTCTGGTTGAAATACAGACATGCCCCTTAGTACATACTTATAATCCCAAACACTGAAGGTAAGGTTAGTTTGTAGAAGGAAGCAGCCATGTTTGAAAGGGACATTTGACTGAGGGGCAAAGTGATGAGTCAGAGAAAGATTTGACAGAATGAGTCAGAGAAAGGATATGTCCAACTCTCACCAGAACAGCACAGGAAAGAAAAGCTAGTTAAGAGCAGCGCAGGAGTTAAAAGACAGTGTGGAGAAGCTGGTTTGTTAGTTGGGAGGTTATAAGTTTAGTTTTACATATTTTAACTGGTGCATTCAAACAATTTACATTTATTGGAATTACAAATTTATGTGGACACATATATTATCATTTAAATACATTTTCTGTATTTATTTTTGTACATATCGTCCTTTAATACCCTCCACCTGAGCCCCATTGGTCCCAAGAAAGCATCTTTTCTAAACAGCAGTTCCCAATTGGCTAGTGTTGACTACATCAGCAATTCTTAGTCTCTCAGGCAGTCCTCAATTAGGTCCTCTGCAGGAGATGCTTTTGTGGCTGTGTTTGCTACTCCCTCCCCAGGTGTTTACATAGAGGTGGCCCTGCCCTTCCTGTTCCAAGTTGGGATAGCAAACATGAATCAGCTGGAGGGACCAGGGCCAATGGGAATACCAGAAGTTCTTGGCTGTGCTCCTTCCAGTGAAGAGATGGGAGACCAACAGTCGTTACACAGCTAGCTCTACAGGCAAGCCAAGCCAAGCAAGCTCCTGTCACTGTCCGCTGGAGTCCTTTTTTTGTTTGTTTGTTTATTTGTTTTGATTTTTTTTTTCGAGACAGGGTTTCTCTGTGTAGCCCTGGCTATCCTGGAATTCACTCTGTAGACCAGGCTGGCCTCGAACTCAGAAATCCGCCTGCCTCTGCCTCCCAGAGTGCTGGAATTAAAGGCGTGCGCCACCACCGCCGCCCGGCTGGAGTCCTTTTTAAATTCCCTTCAAGCATAATGTATCCTCCATGGGTCTTCCCTCAACATGTGCGTCTATCTCAGCTGATATCACTTTGCCAACCAGTCTGAGTCTGTGGAAGTGGAAAGAAACCACAACATACCACAATTTTTTTGGTGCATTTCTCTTTATGGAGTCCCTACAAATGGAGCTCAACTCTGCAGTGTAAGGTGGGCCAATGCTTGTGTGTTGCTAGCGAAGCATCCTTCATCACGTCTTAGAACTCTATGGATCTTTTATTGGATTATCAGATTTGCTTTATTTTTGATATAGGATATTATAGATTCCAGGCTGGTCTTGAATTAATGATTTTCCTACCTCTGTCTTCTGAAGGACAGAATTACCAAGGTGTATCACCATGCCTACAAAACCACATTTGTTCATCTTTTATGGCACTGCTGGCTAGTCCTAGGTGTTAAGGGTCAGAATTTACGTTATTCCATTAACTGAAGGAAGTGTCTTAGGGCCTGTCTTTTTCAGGGGGATACTGATTACATTTGTCTCCTTCTTAGGTCACCAGCATTAACTCATTTCTTTGTGGATCTAGATTTTAGGGGTTGTGCCAGGACCAATATGCTTCAAATTAAAAAGCAAATTTTAAAGGTTTATCTTAATGTGTATAATGTTTTGCTTGTATAATGTCTATCTGTGTCCCACATGTGTGCCTGGTGCTTTCAGAGGCCAGAAGGTGTCGAATCTGGAGCTGGAACTACAGACAGTCATGAGCTATCATGTAGGTGCTGCCGTCGAACCCTGGCCCCTGGGGGGAACAACCAGCACTCTTAACCATGGAGCCACCTCTCTAGCACCTTTAATTTTTTTAAAAAGGGTTTTTTTTTTTTTTTTTTTTTTTTTTTTTTTTTGTTGTTGTTGTTTTTCAAGACAGGGTTTCTCTGTGTAGTCCTCGCTGTCCTGGAACTCACTCTGTAGACCAGGCTGGCCTCGAACTCAGAAATCCGCCTGCCTCTGCCTCCCAAGTGCTGGGATTACAGGCGTGCGCCACCACCGCCCGGCTAAAAAGTTATTTTTAAGTATATGCATGTTTTGCTTGCATGTTTGTCTGTATCCCACATGCCTGGTGCAGTGGAGGCCAGAAGAGAGCATTACCCTGGAACTGGAGTTACAGGTGGTTGTGAGCTGCCATTTTGGTGCTAGGCATCAAACCTCGGTCTTCTGGAAGAGCGGCCAGTGCTCTCAACTGTTGAGCCATCTGTCTGTCCTTTATGCTTCTGTAGTATCTACTGATATTCGGGATCTATTCCATTCTTTAAAGTTTTGATATTAGACATTTATTTCTGCTTCTTAGTTGTATTGGTCAGAGTTGCTAGAGAAACAGAAATGGCATGTACTATTAGATTGGATCACAAGGTGTGATCACAAGGGGTGTGTGTGTGTGTGTGTGTGTGTGTGTGTCTGCCTCCCTATCTGTTTGTCTGTTTTTCTCTGTCTTTTCTGTGTCATTGTCTGGATTTCTGTCTGTCTCATTGTCTTATCTGCATCAGTGTCTGATTTGTTCAGTTGGCTCAAGTAATCACATACTGTAGAGGCTGAGTTCTGTGATGGCTGCCTGCAGGCTGGATGGTTTAGGGAACAGTCATGCTACTGTCTCTGACCGTCAAAGCTTCAGAATAAAGGATGCTGATGATATGGTCCTGAGTCAAGGCTAATGGCCCAAGAGTCCTATGGGTCAGGGTGGGAGGTGAGGTTTGTGTAAACCTCAGATACAAGATCAAGGGACCTGAAATGTAATGTCCTAGTGATGGTGGCGAGAGCAACAGAAAAAAAAGTTTATTCTGAAAGTTAGATGGAGAGAGTGAGACAGCCCGAGAGAGTGCATGAGATTAAAGGCAGTTATTGCCCCCGTCCCACGGTTTTTATCTGAGTGCCCAGCCCACTGCATGGTGCCTTCCCACATTCAGGTTTTGTCATCCCCACTCAGTGTGCTGACCCTCATGCTAGTTTTCCAGGAAACTCTCACAGACATGCGTTACTAATTCTGCATCGCCCAGTCAACTTGGCACCTTAAATTAGCCTCCATATCGGGATTCCTCTCTCTGGTCTTTTAGGAGTTTCATTGTGTACTTAATTTTTCATGGTTGTCCATTTTATTTATCATATCTTGTGTGTATTATGTGTTTGTACTGTGCACATGTGGAGGTCAGGGGGCAACCTCAGGGGTTGGTCTTTGCCCCCCATCTTGTTTGAGAGAGGGTCTCTTTCTGTTAGCTGCTGCATACTCCAGGCTAGCTTGCTGGTGATTCTTTTGTCTCTGTTCCCCATCTTGCTGTAGGAACACTGGGGTGACGATGTGTTCTACCATGCACAGCATTCTGTGGATTTGGGGATCTGAGCTTACATTCTTAGGCGCTTGGCTTGTGCTTTATGCACTCAGCACCCCCTATCCCCCTGCTGCATTGTGTGTGTGCAGATCCTTGATCTGCTTCTCCCATTGACAAAGCTGTACGTGCATCAGGACTGCTTGGAGGCTTTGGTCAGTAATGCAGTTATTTATCACACACATTTAAAAGTGTCTACTCTGAAAGATGATCAAAATAGTTTTAAGTACCATCATTGACAAATATCTCAGAAACTTGTAACTTTATTCTGTAAACAAATGATTGTGAACTGACATTTGAATGCTGGGAATCAAACCCAGGTCCTCTGGAAAGGGCAGCCAGTTGTAATAGGGTTGTGATACATTTCAGAATCATTTATATCCCGTAGCATGGATTATTCTCTTTCTGTTTTATTGCATTATCTTGAATTTTTAGCACTCCACTGACAGTTAACATCAGCAGCTATAAGATAAAACATATACTAGAAAGGGTAAGAGAAAAAAAATGAGACGCTGGAGACATGGCTTAGTGGTTAATGGCACTGGCTACTTTTCCTGAGGACCCATGTTCAATTCTCAGCACTTACATGGTGGCTCACATTTGTCTACAACTCCAGTTGGAGGGATTCAGCACCATTAACTGATACTGCATGCACAGTCCACTGCTCCAGCCAGAACAGGGGCTGTCAGAATGCCTCTTAGCCCTCAAGACTTCCTTTCTTGCTTTTGGTTGCTTTGCACAACTGTTTTAGCATTAGAATGTTTGTCCCAACACCCACTACACTGTGTTAATTTTTGGAGACGTCTGCATTAAGTTTTAAGTTATTTGTTCCCCAGCCTAGGGCAGTTTCTTCACGTTGGCTCACATAAGTCTGGCAAGTAAAGTAGGGCCTCACCATATCTGCCTGACCCTTGCTTGAGAACTGAGGGGAGGGAGCGAGGCAAAGCCTTCAGAAGCATCTGCCGGAAGTGACAGCACCAAGAAGTCAAGGCATTGCCATCATTAGCTGAAATGTTTTCAAATACCACAGTGAGTCAGGAAAACATTAACTCATCTATCAGTAAAACAAACCCAGTGAATCTCTTTGATGGTGTAGTGATTAGTAAGTCTTTTTCAGTTTATTTAATGATCATTAAGGGTGTTTTTGTAAGTTGCCACTAAAACTAGTCATTCTGATCACATAGAGTTCCTGAAGTGAGATTTTTAGTAAATATTCTCAAGTTAAAAAAAAAACAAACCAGTATTTGTATAAAACATTTTTGTTAAATATTGCTGACAAACTTTTAGAAGTGAATCGAATCTAATCAGTCTTTTCAAATGTAGTGGAGAGATAGGAAACACTCAGGTAATAGACATGTCTGTCTTATATCTCTACTACTGAGTTTGTAAACTCACAACTGTAACATCACAGTGAGTCTCTTTAATTCCTCTAGACATTGTGATAGGGTCGCTCAGTGGTTTTATACTCTAGCTGCGTTCTTGTTGATTTTCTTCATATTGTCGAGTAGCTTATTATGACAAGATAACTATATACCCATCTCTAGACACGTCTTAGTTATTCTTTGTTCCTTATTACCAGGAATTAGAACAGTCAATAGTAGGTATGTTTAATCTAAAGTGTGCTTCAAGCCGGGCGGTGGTGGCGCTCGCCTTTAATCCCCCCAGCCCTTGGGAGGCAGAGGCAGTCGGATTTCTGAGTTCGAGGCCAGCCTGGTCTACAAAGTGAGTTCCAGGACAGCCAGGGCTACACAGAGAAACCCTGTCTCAGAAAAACAAAACAAAACAAAAAAAGTGTGCTTCAATATTTTTTCTCTTAGATTTCTAATTCAGCCTTGGGACAAAGTAAATTATGGGTTATTGATTCTTTTGTTTTGTAGTCCTGTAACATAGTTGAGATTAAGCTCATTTTATGTGAAGGAGATGGATACTGTAATTATTTTCAATTAGTTTTTGTTTTCTGTTCCAAGAAGTCTCTGTATGTCAGTTTGCCTTATCAGACTTGTTTATAGTTTTATTTTAAACATTTGATCCTTTTTTCTTTGAAAAGTTTTATTGATATTTGGTTTATAGATGAACTAGTTAACCTATTTGAAATTTATAATTCAATGGCTTTGATACCTTAAGAATTTAAACATTATAAAATGCATATAATGTGAAGTTTGCTGTCTCCCCCCCCCCCTTTTAATGGTTGGTGGTGTTTATAGAGAGTCTCATGTAGCACAAGCAGACCTTGAACTTGCTATGTAGCTGAGGATGATGTTGAGTTCCTGATCCTCCTGCTTCTGCTTCATAAATGTTGGGATTACAAGTGTGCCTGGGCTCTACTGTAACTATTTTAAATGTACATTTCAGAAATATTATATTTATGACAGTGCAAAACCATTATTCCTATCAAAACTGCATCATTATACCAAAGAGAAATCTAGTAGTCATTCAGTGACTGTGTTTCTCCTGCTCTTCACGCCTGGTGGTGAGCTCAGTTTCAGTCTGTATGAAGTATACATATATACACCCATTTATGTACACGTATGTATACCTATTCTAAGTATTTCATAAAAATTAAACCTCACAATATCTGATATCTGGCTTGTTTTACTTAAAATTCAGCTATATTTTAAGAAAGATTTTTCTTTCATTTTAAGGTTGGATGATAATTTTACTGTATGTGTTAATCTACGTGTCTCTTTCTTTTTGGATTTTTGGTTTTTTGGTTTTTTAAATTTTTGAATTTTTGGATTTGGATTTTTTCGAGACAGGGTTTCTCTGTGTAGCCCTGGCTGTCCTGGAACACAATCTGTAGACCAGACTGGCCTCGAACTCAGAAATCCACCTGCCTCTGCCTCCCAGAGTGCAGGGATTACAGGCGTGTGCCACCACTGCCCGGCTAATCTACATTTCTTAATGATTTGTTTGTTGATAGACATTTGGATTGTTTCCACCTTTTGGCTGTTAAATAATGCAGTGAGCACTGGTGAGTGGTAGTTTGAATTCTTCTTTCAGTTGTTTTGGGTATCTAGAAGTAGAAATTGTTGAGTTCTACAGTGAATCTATTTTTAGCTTTCTTTGAGAAACCATCTGTGTTTTCAAGGCAGCAGAACCATAAGTAGCCCTACAAGCAATGTGTAAACATTCTGATTTTCCCACACCCTTGCCAACATTTGTTATTTTGATTTAATTTTATTAAATTATTTAAAAAACTCTACAGAGTGTGCAGTGATAGCTCATTGTGCTTAGGTTTGCATTTCTCTTATGATTAGTGGTGGCGATGCTCTTTGCATAGGCTTGTTGGCTATTTATATATCTTGTTGGAGAAATGTTATTCAAACTTTGCCAGTTTTCAAGTGGATATTTTTGTCATGTCTTCATATCTTCTAGTATTAATATTTTATTTGATGTATATCTTGCAAATGTTTTTGTTATTCTTTGGGCCTTTCCTCCCCTCTCCTGACAGTGTCTTAACTAAAAGTTTACATTTTGATGAGCTCTAGTTTTTCTATTTTTACTTTTGCTGGCACATTTTGTTTCATGTATAAGAAATCATTGCCATATCTGATGCCATATAGATTTTCTCATGTGTTTTCTTCTGAGACTGTTATAGCTTTACCTTCTTAAAATTTTTCTTTATTTAATTAAAAAATTTATTTCATTCAGTATCTTTTAATCACACTCTTTCCCTCCCCAACTCCTCCGGTCCTTGTCACCTCTCCACTTACCTAGCTCCATGCCTTTTACTTTTAGGTCTTTGACTCATTTCAAGTTAGTTTTGTGTATGATACACAGTAAGGACCCAAGATCATTATATATATGTCTGTGTGTATGTGCATGTGCACATGTACACATGGAGACCAGAGGTTGATGGCAAGTATCTTCTTCAATCATTCTCTACATTATTTAAAAAATATTTATTACTATTGTTACTACTGTACACATATGCATATGCCCAGTTGTCTTGACTTTTGTTTTCTTGCTGGATCGGCCTGACACCCATTCTGAAATCAGTTGAACACATAGGTGTGTTTCTGAATACTTTGATTTATTTATTCTGTTGATCCATAGGTCCTTATATCAGTATTGTACTGTTTTAAGTATTGTAGTTTTCAAATTAGGATGTGAGACATCTTTCTCTCATTTACAGATTGTTTTGGCTATCCAGTCTGCATTGACATTTCTTATGAATTTTAGGATAGGTTTTTCTATTTTTACTAAAAGCACCATTGCAGTATGTGAGGATTGTTCTGCCTCAGACGGTTGCTTAGATATCACTGCCATCTTAGCAGTATTAAATCTTCACAGGTTAGAACATGGAATGTCTTTCTGTTCATTTAAAGCTGCATTTGATTTTTTTTAAGCACCATTTTATACTTTCAGTATAGAAGGGTTTTACCTCCTTTGTTAAATTTGTTCCTAACTGCTTTATAATTTTTATTTGTTTTAAGACAGTGTCTCACTATAAAAACCTGGTTTAATTGAAACTCTCTTCTTATATAGACAAGACTAGCCTTAAATTCAAAGTGATACACCTACTTCTGCCTACCAAATGCTGAAGTTAAAGGCATACACCAGCACCCCTAGCTGCTTTTTGAAAATTTCCTTGCAAATGTAATTAAAACATTTTATAATTATTCACCGAAAATATAAAGGAAAATTTTATTTCCTTTTTTTTTATTGAGTCAAGTTTTTATTAAGTAGCCCTGGCTAGCTTGACCTCAGTCTATAGCCCAGGCAGGCCTTAGACTTGTGAGCCTCAGTTCCCGTGTAGCTGGGATTGTAGGCCTGTCCCACTAGCCTGCCTTTACAAACTTATTTTTAATGTTTTTAGTGAGATATTATTTACATCTGACAGAAATACACTGACTTAAAGTATAGGGTTTAATGTGTTTGGTTTGTGGTTGTATCATCACCACAGCTTACTTTTAGGCCATTTTTACCACACCCCAATAAAATTCTCTGTCCATTAGCTGGCATATAAATAGCATCATCCCTAAGCAACAACTAACCTAACTTTTTTTGTTTATAGGCTTGCTTATTTTGTTAAAATGGGATCACGTAAAGTATGAAATGCAGCTGGCTCTGTGTATTGATTTTATGTCCTGTAGCTTTGTGAATTCCTTTATTTACTTTGTATTTTCCCAAATATTCTTTAGTGTTTTCTATGTGTAGACAGCTTTATTATTATTATTTTTTCTGATCTACTTGCTCAGGCTTTAACTCCTAGTCTTATGGGGAGTAGAAATGGCCAGAGCAATGAGTTTGAATTCTGATATTATTTGACATATCAGATTTTTATTTCTCATATAATTTCGACTTCTTAATACTTTACTCTTTATAAATGTTTAATCTTGTTTTAAAACTATTTTGAAAATTGAAAACCACGTTATGTACTATTTGACTGAGGAAGCCTTGAGAGCAGAATGTTTGCTGTGGTCACAGTCGTAGAAGGGTTGCTTTCACTCCACTGTGACTTCAGAGGCCTCATGTCTTTCTGTGGCTTGATGCTCCATTTCTTTTGAGTGACTGTCCCACACAAGGACTACTCACACACCACAGCAGTGTATATGTGTCTGATAGGCACAAGTAAAACAATTAGAGACTCTTTAACAAGGAAAACCAAGGGGTTAGAACTTGCAAAAACAGCTTCATGAAATTCCATAGTTGTTCTAGATTTGGATGCTTTGCCTTGTTTTTGGATATTTTGTTGTATTTGTGCTGTTCTTTGTTTTTTCTGTACAGAAACATGAGTATATTATTTTGGCTGAGTCTTCCAAGGATAATTATTGATATCAAGACCCTTTAACTTTACATATTTCCTCAGAATACAGATACTGTCTTGTGTTGCTTTGTAGTGCAGCTGTCAACAAATAATTAAAAAAATTAAAATTACCGTGTGTGTGTGTGTGTGTGTGTGTGTGTGTGTGAGAGAGAGAGAGAGTGAGTGTGGGAGAGTGTATGTGAGTGTGTGTGTGTGAGTGTATGAGTGTGTGTGTGTGTGTGTGTGTGTGTGTGTGTGTGTGTGTGTGTGTGTGAGAGTGTGGGAGAGTGTGAGAGTGTATGTGAGTGTGTGTGTGTGAGTGTATGAGTGTGTGTGTGTGTGTGTGTGTGTGTGTGTGTGTGTGTGTGTGTGTGTAGAGGACAACTTGCTAGTCTGTGATCTCCTTCTATCATGTGGTTTCTGGGATTGAACTCAGGTTGTCAGGGTTGGTGAAGAGGGTCCTTGCCCACTGAGCCATTTTATTTGCTCTGGTATTATAATTTTATTTACTGTAAAATGCAATATTGAAATTTAACTACTGTCCCAATAATATCCTTACAGCAAATACCATTTTTTAATTTTTTTTTTCCCCGAGACAGGGTTTTGCTGTGTAGTTCGGGCTGTTCTGGAACTCACTCTGTAGACCAGGCTGGTCATGAACTCAGAAATCCACCTGTCTCTGCCTCCCAAGTGCTGGGATTACAGGCGTGCGCCACCACCGCCCAGCCCATTTTTTAATTTTTAAATTGAGACTCCAGGCCCTAATCATTCTTTGCATTTAGTTGCTTATCTCTTTAGTGCCTTGATGGACTTCATCTTTTAGGTCAGCACTCTTGTTTGAAACTTGTCATTGCCACAAGTCACTTGTTTTGTGGTCTTGTCCCCATGTAAATGTGTCCAGCTGTTTGCTGGTGACCAATCAGATGACTTTTCTTGGGCAGGTGCAGGTTCCATGAGATAGCACATGGTTTCCTACTGCTCCGTGCTTGGCATCACCACTCACTACTGTGGTGTCGTATTTCTCCAGGACCTTGGGGCTTCTGGAAGAATGATAAATTGAAAGCTTCATTTGGATACTGTATTTTCTCTTTGCTCCTGGATGATATGTGTGTGCCAATGGTTTCTTCAGTGCCTCCAGAGTATGTCAGACTTGTGCATTGTTTTTAAACTAGAACTTGAAAAGCAGTTGACTACTGGTGGTTTCTTTGTGGAAGACTAACATACTGATTCAATTCATTTTTTGATGAGTTTAGACTTTTAGTTTTGAAAAACAATTAGCTACTCTGTAAGAATAACTTGTCACAGTAAATTTAGCAACATAGGTTACTTATGGTACTTGTTGCAAAATTTAAGTGGCATTGTAATTTTGTTCAATTTCTTACTGTGGTCTTTTGTAAATTCATTTTTTATAGTCTTTTAACGCCCTTTCAATTTTTAAAATTACTTTATGAATGCCTGTGTATGTCTGGGTATGTGCATGAGCGTGCAGGTACCCTCAGAGGCCAGAGAGGCATTAGATACTCCCGGGGCCAGAGTTATAGGCAGCTGTGAGCTTGGTATTGGGAACCAAATTTGAGTCCTCTGGAAGAGCAATATTGGTTCTTAACCGCAGAGCAACCTCTCCAGTGCCAAGTCTTTCCATCATGTGCTTATTTTCAAATTAAGGAATTTCATTCATTTTGCTTTCTCTTTGTTTTGAATTCTGTTGGTATGGGATGGGGGCACAGACAGGGTCTTACTGTTTTGTATAAGCCGGTTCTGTACCCCTGAACTCAGTTTTAGTGCTCCTTTTAAAACAGAAGATTTGAGACTTGGTATGTATGTATGTATGTATGTATGTATGTATTTATTTAGCACTGGCTTAGTCCATAGTCCCAAAATTTTAGCATAGTATTTTTTTTGTGTAGTTTCTAATTACTTATTTCTTCCCTTTAACTTCAAAGGTTACTGGCATTTTTGCTTATCTTTTATTGATTTGCAGTTAATTGTATAATATACATAAAATTTGGTTTTTATGTTTTTGATATTTTGAATGTTATTTGCAGTGGCTTTATGGCTTGTTATTCTTAAAGTCTGTAGAATTAAATGTGTTTCAAGGTAGTATTATCCAGCTGTTCCAGTGCTGTATCTGAATTTTACTCAAATATACCTGTTTGAAGTATGTTTGAAGTATCAGTAGATTTTAAGTAAAATGTCTTTTCAGGAAGGTGCGATTATTCTAATTTTATACATTTTGAGGTTCTGTTATCTGGTTCATATGTATTTAGAATCTTGTTATAGTTGTACTTTTGTTTTTGTCTAATGTCTATATCTAAATATGAGAATGACTTATTTTTTTCTGGAGGTAGGGAGGTTGATGCCAACTAGCCTCTTTCATTACTGACATTTTTGTGTAAATTCAACTTAGAATCCACAGCATAGATAGGCTGAAATTTAGAGAGGATCAAGTACACATTCCGTAATTGGAAAAGCAATAGTGAGTATGCAGATTTTTAACAATAGTAAGGAACAATATTGCAAACAGACCATTAGAAACAAGTATAAGTCATTCAGTAAGGATTAGCCATCCTGCACATATGGGAGAGTTTGGGAAACAAAAGAATGCCATTAGTAATTTACATACTAACTACATAGTTGTCATTTATAGAATTAGAAAATATGAGACAATAATATAACAACATGAAATGAGTCAGTTATCGAAAGTCCCTTGAAAAGGACGCATGTGCTGCATGTTTTAGTAGACTCTGAAGTCATGGCAACCATGTTGTGTGTTGGAGGTTCCATTGGTACATCCTTCACACTTGGATCTTTACACAAGCTGAATGCTGCTGTCACGTGGACAGTAAAGGAGGAGAGCACACAGCTCAGTGAGCTGGCTTCCCATTAGTGCTGCGCTAATGCAGACAGTACGAGGAAAGATAAGTAGTGCAGTTTGTTTATGAACACAGAAGGAAGACTTGAATGAAACCAAATCAGAGAAATTTCAGCTGTGTATTGAAAGAACCATTAAAGCCAAATACAGGATTATCTTAAAAAAATGTTTCAAGTTCTGGAGGCTCCCTAAATAGTAGTATGTCCTGTTAAGACCATGGAAAAGAAAACAAGAATTTCAGTCAGCCAACAGTTCTACTGTTACCACATTACTGTGCCTGATAGTCATATTCTTGCCAACACTTAGCAGTTTCTAACTTTTAAACAAAAATTTGGCACACTTAGTAAATAATAGAGTCCTGTTAATTTTCCATTTTGTCTCCCCTTTCTTTGTAAACTGGCAGTATTGAAATAAACTATTTTTTAAACCAAATAACTAAAATTTGATTCTGGTGAGCACATGGTTGTTAAATGATGTTTTAGGAAAGGTTAAAAGGATGGCAATCTGAGGGGAAGTGAGAGATAGTATCTCTTTACACAGAGGTATATTCCCTCAAAGTGTAAGACAAGCGAATGCCATTATAGAGGAGAATTATAGATGAGAAATAGGATTCTGACAAGTATACAGATTTTGTGCAAGCATATAATATTAATATAAATAGACTATGTACATCACCATTTTCTCAGGAAGTTCAATTTATTATTTATTTATTCAGTTTATTCATGACACCCAAAGTTGTCCTTTCACTTACACACACACACACACACACACACACACACACACACACACACAGAGAGAGAGAGAGAGAGAGAGAGAGAGAGAGAGAGAAAATGAGAACATTAATGAATGGTGGTACATATGTATAATCCTAGCACTCCTAAAACTCCTAAAGGTAGAGGCAGGATGGTTACAAGTTTGTCTGGGTTACACAGTGAGTTGCAGGCCAGTATGGGCTACATGCCCAAGACCCTGTCTCAAACAAACAACAAACAAACATGTCAAAAATGTAATTGTGTTAATAAATAAAGGAAACTGCCTTTTTATAGGTATTAATTCATACTTCTATAGTTTGATCTGAGTTTAAAGGTGCTTAATTAGACTTTGAGTTTTTGTTTAAGAAATACTCATCTGCTGGGCGATGATGGCACATGCCTTTAATCTTAGCACTTGGAAGGCAAAGGCAGGTGGATCTCTGAATTTGAAGCCAGCAGCAGTCTAATCTGTAAAGTGAGTTCCAGGACAGCCAGGGCTGTTACAGAGAAAGAAACCTTGCCTCAAAAAACCAAACCAAACAAACAAATAAAAACTATGAAACAACAACAACAAAAACAACAAACCTACCACCACCACCACCAACAAAAAAAACCCATACCAAAAAACCAAAACCCAAAACAAAAAGAAATACTCATCTGTTGCACATCTAATTTATATTACATTTCATTAAGGAAGTAACTGATATTGCTCTTTTATTTCAGCTAAACCATTTACTTCTAAAGTGAAGCAAATGCGATTACATAGAGAAGACTTTGAAATATTAAAGGTGATTGGTCGAGGAGCTTTTGGGGAGGTAAGAGATATTTTATATGTTTGTTAATTGTTTTCAAAGGTGTTTTATATAATGGTGAAAGGTGATTTGCTTGCTGTTATAGTTGATATGGCTGACTAGAAAATAGATTAAAGTTGTAAATGAAACATTTTATGTGGTATTTTTCTATGATGCTTCACTTTTCCATATGTACTAAATTTTGTTTCTGTCTGTTCTCCTTCTCATGGCAAAGTCATACTCTCTTATGGTACTTCATCTCTTAAGAATCGTGGTGTGCCTGGTAGTGAGTCGTCTCCTGTTCCTGTGCTTGCCTCTCCCTATGTTTTCATACCACTTCAGAATCTCATTCACACACATGCACATGTGTGCACACACAGTCATGCACATGCAGAGAGAGAGAGAGAGAGAGAGAGAGAGAGAGAGAGAGAGAGAGAGAGAGAGAAGGAGGGAGGGAGAGGGAGGGAGAGGGAGGGAGGGAGATGCTAGGGAGAAAGAGAAACAGAAATCAGAAATTTGGACTAGGGTTCCATTGAAACTGGAGATAAGATTATAACTACTTGAAATTCTAAGACATGAGTCAGCTAATTCATAGACATGATATATTTCTTTTAAGTTTTGTATGTTAGTAGCTTTTTTTTTTTTAGTTATAGAGCACTTCACATCTTTCAGCAGGTTTACTAGATGCATGGTATTTTTGAGGCTTTTTAATTAAAATGGCTTACATTTCACTTTCTAATTGTTGAAAATGCAAATCAGCAATAGTTTCAGGCCTTGGAGCCTCCTCTTGATCCTAATTTGGGCCTGTCTCTGAACCTCCTTTCCCTTGGTCTCTTCTTCATTTTTGTCCCTGTAGTTCCTTTAGACAGGAACAGTTCTGGGTCAGAGATTTTGACTGTGGAATGGCAACCCTATCCCTCCACTTGATGTCCTGTCTTTATACTGCAGATGGACTCTGCAGTCCCCTCTCCCCACTGTTGGGCATTTCATCTAAGGCCCCTCCCTCAGAGTCCTGAGAGTCTCTCACCTCCCAGGTCTCTAGAGGGCCCCCCACCTCCTACCTCTCCAGGTTGCTGTTTCCATTCATTCTGGGCACCCAGGCCCCCACCTCCCCATGATTGCTTTCTTCTCCTTCCCAAGTGGGCTGAGGCATCCTCTATTGTTAACCTTGAGTTCTGTGGATTTAAAAAGGATTCCATCTTCGTTGTGTACGATCCTTTTTATGCATCAGTGGATTTGGTTTGCTCCAAAAAATATGTGTGTATTTAATTTTTTTTTTCACTTTTTTAGTTTTGGATTTTTCGAAACAGGGTTTCTCTGTGTAGCCCTGGCTGTCCTGGAACTTTGTAGAGGAGGCTGGCTTCAAACTCAGAGATCTGCCTGCCTCTGCCTTCTAAGCGCTGGGATTAAAGGTGTGCTCCACCACTGCCCACCTATTTTTTTCACCTATTTTTGATACAGAACGTGGCCTGTAATTTTCTTCTAAACCCTTTGTCTTAGTTAGGGTTTCACTGCTGTGAACAGACACCATGACCAATGCAAGTTTTATAAAAGACAACATTTAATTGGGGCTGGCTTACAGGCTCAGAGGTTCAGTCCATTGTCATCAAGGCAAAAACATGGCAGCATCCAGGCAGATATGGTGCAGGAGGAGCTTAGAGTTCTACATCTTCATTTGAAGGCTGCAAGTGGAAGACTGACTTCCAGGCAACTAGGGTGAGGGTCTTAAGCCCACACCCACAGTGACACACCTAATCCAACAAGGCCACACCTCCTAATAGTGCCACTCCCTGGGAAAAGCATATACAAACCATAACACCCTTCATAAGATTTTGAGGGACTTGGCTTTGCTAGTTCCATAAGAGGAGTGTTCCCTAAATGTTTTACTATTTTCTGCAAGCTTCTGAAATGGTTTATATGCTTCTGTTGTTTCACAGGTGAAGGCTTCTGAGCCTAGAGTCTGTTACTGAGATAGTATATTTAATTTGTACAATGGATTTTAAAAAATTATGTGTCAGTTTTGTTGTGTTTATACTCCTCATATAACTTTTAGAACTTAATATTGTATTGATCACTTACTGGTTCATAGGACCATTGGTTAATCTTATTTTTAAATTCATCATACTAGGGAGTTGTCAGTTTGCTTTTTAATTAGTTAACTTCTAGTCTCTTCAGTTTTGCTGTTGTAGATTAATTCCTACTGTTTAATATTTTATTTTCTGTGGTATTAACTTGCTATTTATTCTTCTAATTTACTGAAGTAGATCATTTAAATTTTGGATTTTTAGTTCTTCTTTAAAAATGTACATTTGGGCTGCTTTCCTGCAAGCCGAGTCGTCTGGAGCGGTGAATTTTGATGTCATGCATCCATTGTTGTTTGCTCCAAGTGCAGTGTGATTTTACATTTTCAGTTTGTTTGTTTTGCATCTGTGAGTTTAAAAGTTCATCAGTTTCTAAGTATCTTGAGGATTTCCTGGTTATATTTCAGCCATTGAATTGTAATGTGATCAGAGCTTAGATAGCATATTTGTATGATTGGAATTTATTAGTTAGCTAAAAATCATTAATTTAGCTACTTAAAATTTCCATTTTATTTTTTTGTTTTCTATTGAGCTGCCATTTCTTGAGAAAGAAGTTGGATTATTTGTTTATTTCTTTCAGTATTCTCTTGACACTTTTTTCTTCTCTTCTCTTCTCTTCTCTTCTCTTCTCTTCTCTTCTCTTCTCTTTTTTCTTTTTTTGTTTTTTTTCGAGACAGGGTTTCTCTGTATAGCCCCAGCTATCCTGGAACTCACTGTAGACCAGGCTGGCCTCGAACTCAGAAATCCGACTGCCTCTGCCTCCCAAGGGCTGGGATTAAAGGCATGCACCATCACCGCCTGGCCTTTTCTTTTCTTCTTGATCTATTAATTTTTAGTTTTTTCAGTTTTTGCTAATAACAAATGCAGTCATTTTGTCTTCCTAACGATGAACTCTTGTATCATTAAAGACTGTTCTTGTTATCTCTTTGACATTCTTTTGACAAAGATTAGTCTGAGTTAGTTGAATTATTTTAACTGTTACCACTTGCATTAAATACCTAGCCGAAATCTTTTTTTTTTTTTCCCTTGAGACAGGGTTTCTCTGTGTAGCCCTGGCTCACCTGGAACTCACTCTGTAGACCAGGCTGGCCTGGAACTCAGAAATCTGCCTGCCTCTGCCTCCCATGGGCTGGGATTAAAGGCGTGCGCCACCACCGCCCGGCTTGAATTCTTTTTTTTTTTTTTTTTTTTTTTTTTTTTTTTTTTTTTTTGGTTTTTGGGTTTTTTTTTGGTTTTTTTCGAGGCAGGGTTTCTGTATGTAGCCCTGGCTGTCCTGGAACTCACTCTGTAGACCAGGCTGGCCTCGAACTCAGAAATCTGCCTGCCTCTGCCTCCCAAGTGCTGGGATTACAGGAGTGCGCCACCACCGCCCGGCTTTGAATTCTTTTTAGTTTGTTGTTTGTTTTTTTTTTTTTTGTGTGTGTGTGTGTTGTTGTTTTTTTTTTGTTTTTTGTAAACCTGTAGAATATTTGCTGTTAAGTGGAATACCAGTTCCTTGTTAGCTCTCTGCTATCCTAGATTTATGTGACCTGATTTTTAGTTCTGTATTAATAGAATTATTTACTGTAACCACAGGCTTTTTCACCTGCACCCAAGTTCCCAAAATAATGACTCTATAAGACTGAATCATTTCATGAATAAATGCTTAGACCATAAACTAGGGTTTGTTCCCCAACTAACCATTTATTTTAGTCTACGAGTGCCACATGGCTCTCGTAGAAACCTCTTCCCAGTTTTACATGTGTGTCTCCATCATCAGTCTCGTCCCAAGCCTGACTATCCCAGAATGCCTCTCTCCCTGCTGGCACTCCCACCACCTAGGCCAACAGCTTTTCTCTTGACAGGTAATGATTCCATATAGTACAAGGATTCTCTCTGCAATTTACTATATATTATTGTTTCTAGCTTCTGTTCTCTACATTATACTTATATGACACACCCTTGTTTTTCTTTTCTCCTGTTCTTTAAGTTTTATTATCTATTTATTTGTGTGTGTCTCTGCTCTGTCAGTGTGCTTGTGCATACATGTGTGTGTTTGTGCCGTGGCACGCATGTAGAGGCCAGAAGGCAACTATGGAAGTCATCTCTCTCCACCACGGGGCTTCTGGAAACTGAACTGGGATCAGGCTTGGCAGCAAGTGCCCTTACCCACTGAGCTGTCCCCTGGCTCCATGTCCTAGTTTTCCACTAGCTCATAGTATTTATTGCTTTATATGAGTATGCCATATGTTTTTTATTCATAATATCATTGTTGAGTGCTAAAGTTTCTTGTGATTTTTCTGACTGTTCAGAATATTGGTCTCAGAAACATTCTTATTTACATCTTTGGTGAGGTATAAACATTTATTTATGTTTAATATAAACTTAGGAGCAGATCTGCATTCTGAGGTAGGTATAGTTAGCTTTAGTAGACAGGGTCAAATAATTTCCTAAGTGCAGACTATAATTGTAGTCTGAGTTTCCTAACCTGAGCCACTTTTGGTTGGAGTGTAGTGGTCATTGTGACTCCATTTTACATTTCCTATTAAGTCTTAAAGTTCAGTAACTTTTCATCTTGCTTCATGTCATGTGGATACTCTTTGAACAAGTAAACATTTTGGGATTACGGAGGTAGGAGTTGAATGTTTTTGGTATCTTCTCGATATAAATGGGTTTTTGGCCCTGCAGTATATGTGCGTAAGAAGTGCTTTGGCTTTTCCTGTCCTTATAGATCTTGTATTGAAATAAGTTAATTAAATTAATGATTAGTGGAGTGCGTGTGTGAGGTCTCAGGTGGGACTTCACTTTCCTCCTCCTTTGAGACCAGGTCTCTCTGTTCACCGCTGTGCACTCAGGCCAGCTGGCCTGTGAGTCTCCAGGGACTCTTGTTGTCACCTCCCCTGGGATTACAGAGTGCTGCCAGCTCAGCTTTGCTTGGGTCCTAGGGATTTGACCTCTGGTCCTCATACTTGCATTGTTAGAACTTCACCCAGTTAGCCCTGTCCTCAGCCGTCTCTTCATTTTCTAAGGTCTGAGTTTTAAAAAACGTTTTAGGTTATAGGTACTATGCATAGTTTGTTAAATTTATTCCCAAGTATTAATGCTTTTTGATTTAATGGCAAATGACTATACAAATTTTAAGTATTATGTTTCTGATATGTAGGTACAATTGATTTTTATATCTGACTCGTATTTCTTGATGTCATTTTTTGGTCGTTTGAGGAGGACAGTTTCTCTTCTCACTTTACAGACGGCACATCCCATTTCTTCTTCTTGACTTGTGCCACCTACTTAGGTGGTGAATGCAGAGCTGAACATGTGTCACGAGGTGGACATTTTACCCTCCATTGGAATTTAGGGAAGAGGTTTTTTCTTGGATTTAGGATTAAGGAATTTTAAGGATTTAAGGGTTCAGTATTCACTGTTAAAAAAGATGTTAACTACTGGTACTTTGGTAGATGTGGCCTGTTTGATTAAAGAATGTGTTCTAATACTAGTTTCTGAGGTTTTAAAAATTTAATCATTAACCAGGGAGGAGTTGAATCCATTCTTTTTCTTTTTCTTTTTTTTTTACTTGTGAATATCCAAAATTCCCAGCACCATCTGTTGGAGAGACTGTTGTGCTCTCTCTGCAGAGCATGAGATGCCTATAGCTGCAAGGGCTTGTCGTTAGCGCCTCTAGTTTCATCTATCAGGCACTTGTCCTAGCTGGTTTTATGTCAGCTTGACACAAACTAGAGCCATCTGAAAGGAGGGAACCTCGATTGTGAAAATGCCTCCGTCAGGACATTTTCTCAATTAGTGACGGATTGCAGAGGGCCCAGCCCTCTGTGACTGATGCTATCACTGGGTTCTATGAGAAAGCAGGCTGTGTACATTTTACAGCTTTGAAGGGAAAGGTATCCTGGCAGTCAGGAGCCAAGGGACACTGTACAACAAAACCCATGTAAGAGATTCATTGGGAAATGTAAGTTTAATTTTCAAATCTTACTTTTAATGATGATTCTTAAACACCTTGTAGCGCCACCCGTCCCCCCCCCCCAGTAGTGGAAAAGAAAGGATACCAGGGCAGGGTTGGGGGTGGCGACAGGGAGGAAGTGGACCTGTTTAGAAATGGTTCTTTGGAGCAATTCCTGTCTATGTTGTGTGGAAATCAGCAGTTAAAGTTCACAGGTTAGCAGTGGTATTTCAATCCATTCAAAAACACTTCATGGATACACCAGCAGTCCAGGTCAGTAGAGTTTGGATAGCAAATACAAATCAACAGTGGTGACACAACCTAGCAGAGACAGCCAGGCCTCAGCCTTGGCTCTAGTCAGCAGGGAGGGACTCGGAGGAACACCAGGTGACGTTCTAGGCTATGTTCTTTCAGGGAAGCAAAGATCAGTGAAGATTTGAGACTCATAACCATTGCACAGCTAGCTGTACCAGCAAGCCAAGCTCTGTCTCCATCACTCCGTGGAGTCCTATTTATACCCTCCAAACCACAGCCTGTGTATCCGGCCCAAGTCCTTGGAAGTGGCAAGAAACTGCAATTTTTGGTGCATTTCTCTCTATGTAGTCTTGACAAATGCAGCTCAACTATAAAATGTAAGGTGGACCAATACTTGTGTTATTAGCAAAGAATCCTTTATCATGTGTCCTTCCGAGTGCTTGACTTTCACCTGTGTCTGCTTCAGTGAAACATTCTTTCATGAGTCGGCCTTAGTCTTTCACACCTGTGTCCTCTTTAATGAAATGTTCCTTCATGTGTTTGCCCCAGCAAAACACCATCCAACTGACTTTCCAAAGAACCCTTAAGTTTCCACTTCAGGGAAAGGCACAGGAGAGTGACTGCCTCTGCCTAGGTGAGAAGCAGCAGGGAACTGAGCAGGAAGCAGGCTCTATATAGGGTTTCTTTATTTCTAGGGTGGGGATTGGTGGGATTTCAAGCTCAGCCTAGGGATTGGTGGGTTTGGTAAGTTTCATAACCTGTAGCGGTTTCAAACCTTTCCAGTACATGCTGAGCAAGCCATTAAGCGGTACCCCTCCATGGCCTCTGCATCTGCTCCTACCTCCCAGGTTTTTGCCTTGTGAGTTCCTGCCTTGGTTTCTTTCAGTGATATACTACAGTGTGGAAGTGTAAGCCAGACAAATTCTTTTCTCCCCAACTTGCTTTTTGACCATGGTGTTTTATCACAACAATAGAAATCCTAGCTCAAACAGCACTGTAGCATAATCAATGCTCGCAGCATTGATTTTTGTTGGAGTGTTTGTCCATGTCTGACATATGAATGTTAACATTATTCTTTGTATTATAAAACAGAAGTTTTCAATTCTAACAAAGTTCTAACCACTGTTTACTTTCATGGATTGTGCTTTTGGTGTTGGTGTATAATCGATTTCTCAACTATTAAAGCAATTCTTGGTATAGAGTCTACTAGAGAAGGATCATCTTTCAAGATGTTTTTCTCTTCGTTTAATCAATATTTTGTTAGTGAGTTTTACATCTGTATTCATGGAATATTGCCCCATAGGTTTTTATTTTTATCATTTTCAGGCGTTGTTATTAGGGTTGTGGTGAACTTAAGTAAGGAGTTGAGGAAGTGTTTTTCTTTTCCAATGTTTGGAAACTGCTTTTTTCCTTAAATGTTTGATGGAGTTTAGTAATGCAACTATCTGAACTTGGGTTTTTTTAATACTCATAATTGATTACAACTTAGTGGTTTTAGAGTTAGCTAGTCAGCTTTTTCTGTTCAGTTGTCAGCTTCAGTATGGGTTATTTTTTATGGATTATATCTGCTAACATTTAAGTTACAAGGTTTATTGTCATGAGGTTGTTTATAATATTCTTTATTGATTTTGCTTCTTGTAGAGTTTGAGGCGAGGTTCTTTTATGTTCAATATTGCATGCTTAATTTTTCTTGAGAGTATTTTTAGAGTTTTTTTTAATGCAATTAAATATCGAAGCTACTTTTATCTGCGTGAGTTGTCTCTCTGTGTGTATACACACACTCATGTGCATGTTGTGTGTGCATTGAGTGTGCACATATGCAGAGGCCAGAGCAGGAACTGGGTTCCTTCTATTGGTCTTTTCATTATTGCCTTGAGATGGTCTATTATGGTCTCTCACAGAACTGGTGCTAAGTTTGCTGGCCAGATAGCATGTGGATAGATTGTCTTAGTCAGGGTTCTATTTCTGCATAAAACATCATGACTAGGAAGCAAGTTGGAGAGGAAAGGGTTTATTGAGCTTACACTTCCACATAGCTGTTCATTACCAAAGGAAGTCAGGACTGGAACTCAAGCAGGTCAGGAAGCAGGAGCTGATGCAGAGGCCATGGAGGTATGTTCTTTACTGGCTTGCTTCCCCTGGCTTGCTCAGTTTGCTCTCTTGTAGAACCCAAGACTACTAGCCCAGGGATGGCACAGCCTACAATGATCTTCCTTGATCTATTAATTGAGAAAATGCCCCACAGCTGGATCTCATGGAGGCACTTCCCCAACTGAAGCTCCTTTCTCTATGATAACTCCAGCCTGTGTCAGGTTGACACAAACCCAGCCAGTATAATGAATCAACCCGTGTTTGCTTTATAACAGAGGTTTCATGCGGGTGAAGCTGTGCCTTGCTTTTATGCTCAGCTCCCCACACTTGAACAGCAAGTTTGCATACCCATGGAGCCAGCTCTTCAGCTCCTGGCTAAAGTTTGGTCTTTTTTCTTTTTCTTTTTTTTTTGAACAGGGAATATATGGTGTTTTTTTTTTTTTTTTTTTTTTTTTTAGCCTCTGTGAATCTTTTGGTTTTGGTTTCTCATTTGTTTTCTATATTTTTGAGGTAGAAGGCTATAACTTTGCTTCTTTGTCATCCCAATGTAAGTAAGCGAGAAGCATAGATCTTTTAATGGTGATTAGGTTCATTCCAAAGATTATTTTTTTATTATCATTGATTTCAAAATGTTATTTAATGTCTGTTTCAGAAGTTGATATTATGGGCTGGAGAGATGGCTTAGCGGTTAAGAGCATAGACTGCTCTTCCAAAGGTTCTGAGTTCAAATCCCAGCAACCACATGATGGCTCACAACCATCCATAATGAGATCTGACTCCCTCTTTTTGAGTGTCTGAAGACAGCTACTGTGTAATTACATATAATAAATCAATCTTTTTTTAAAGAAGTTGATATTATTCTTTGCTTTAAAAGTTTGGCTGTTTGAATTGTTTTGACACAGTGAGATAATATACTTTTGATTTTTCTCCACTTTGAAAATTTGCTATGGTCAGAATGTAAACTGTTCTAATGAACACTTCAAATGCCCCTAAAGATAATGTAGAATAATATTTATTTCTTCCTGTGTTTTACTAAATTGAGATGGTCAGTACTGTTATTAAGATCTTCCATAATTTGCTGATTGTTATTTAGTTCTGTCAGTGACTAAGGGGGTGTTTATTTCTTCCCCAGAGTTAGTTGTCTATATTTCCTGATGATCCCAACCAGCTCTCAAAAGTTGTCCTCTGACTTGCTCAAGCATGCCGTGGCGTGTGCCCATCCACACTGGTGCCTCTCTCTGTGTCTCTGGCTTTCTCTGTGTGTGTCTCTCTCCCTCCCCCTCCCTTTCTCTCTCAGATTTAAGAAAATAAAGTGGCAGAAAATATCACACAAGTGCATTTCCATAATGTATCTGGACGAGCCAAATCCACAGAGGCGGAAGGTGGTTGTGGGAGGCCATGGGTGGCTAAGAATTCCTGCCTGTTGGGTAGAGTCTTTATTTGGGGGTGAAGAAACAGTCCGGGTGCAGATGGAGGCCACACATTGTGGGTAGACTAAACACCACCGACTCATAGGTTTCATTTTGCGTCCATGGACTAACATGGCTTAGGGCTGGAGAGATGGCTCAGCAGTTAAGAGCACTGACTGCTGTGGCAGAGGTCTGGAGTTCGGATCCCACGGCCGGAGCGAGCCAAGGGGCTCGTAGACACCTATAGCTTCAAACTCCAGGGGACCTGACACTCCCTTTGGTCTCCACGGGTATTGTACTCACGTGCACACAGCCTGAGAGAGACACAGACATAATTAAAAGTAAACTCAAGATATATTAAAATGCAAAACATTTTACATACAGCAGTGCCCTTTGACCTGTAACATTTCATATGTAATTTTGGATATAATACTAGTGTGTTAGTTTTATTGTTGTACATGTTTATTGTAAACTTTAACTGTACATGGGCAGAAAAAAAACGGTTACAGTAGGAACATACACATTCAGTATTCGGTAGCTACGTTATTCTGATGCTCATCCTTATAGCCTGCACTCTTATGTGAGGTGACATTTCTGTCTTGTACTTTGATTTCTCCTGTTAGTCAGCTTTCCTATGCTATGAACCCTTTTCTCCTACAGTTGTATTTAAAGTGAATCTTTTGTGGGCATATCTAGTTAGGTTTTGAATTTTTAATACATTCTAATAATATCTGTACTTTTATTGGACTGTTTAGATTATGAGTGTGAAAGTTAGAAAGGTAGAATTAGAATTAATCAATTGCACAGTTTACAGATGTATTTTTAGTACACTTCCCCTGGTACACTGAACATTGAAATCAGGATCTTGTACACGTTAGGCACCTCCAATTGAGCAACAATATCATACCAAATGTGATATTTTATATAAACCTAAGGTAGTAATGAAGATTACTACAAATACAGTGATAATTCACTAATAAGTATATATAGACATAATTAGCATATATAGGCAACTACAGACAATAGTAGAAGAGAAAAACACTTATAATAGAAGAGTTAAGACTATTATTAGACAGTTCATATATATGTTAATTATTTGATAGGGTAGTTGCAAAGGTTGTATAGAAAGGCAAGCATTTCTAGAGCTGGGTATGGTAGCACATATTTGTAGTCTGAACTATTCAGGAGGCTGAGTCTGGTGAATTGCTTCTGCCTAGGAATTTTCTGAGTCTAGACAGTATAGCAGCAGCCTGCTCCCCTTCAAGAATGAACAAATACACAAGCCCACTCTAAGAAGAATCATCAGAAAACTCACAGTAAGAGCAGTGATAGGCCTACTATATCTGCAGCCTCAGGAATTAGCCCATGAAAAAGAAGTAGTTAGGACAGACTTGCATACACATATTTTATTCTTTACTGAAGACAGAAGCTTCAGCCAATGTGGGTGGAAAAAATTCAGTAGATGATTTAGAATACAGGAAAGCTATTTGGAAAAGCTATTTTGTGGAGCAAATTAAAATTCATACCATATGCTAGGACAGAATACAAATAGATGAAAGATAGTGTAAGAAATAAGACAGGTATAACCCAGATATCTATCAAAATGCAACTGCTTGAATACATTGTGGTTAAGCACAGACCTTGCTGTGGGAGCCATGGCCAAACATTAGGTGGAGCTCAAGCAAATCTGCAGAAGAGGAGGAGGAAATTGTAGGACCAGAGTGGTCAAGGGTATCACAAGAAATTGGCCCACAGGATCAACTAACCAGGGCTCACAGAGACTGAACTGACACTCAGAGAGTCTATGTGGTTCTGACCTAGGCCTGTATGTTATAGTTGTGTAGCTTGGTCTTCTCTCAGACTCATAACAGTGGGAACAGGGGTGGTCTCTGCCTCTTTTGCCTGCTCTTGGGACCATTTTCCTCCTCCTATGTTGCTTCATCCAGCCCTACTATGAAGGGATGTATCTAGACTTACAGTACCATGATATCCTATGTTTGGTTGGTATCCTTGGGAGGCCTGCGCTTTCTTGAAGGGGAATGGAAGAGTAGATCTGGGGGCAAAGAGTGATGGGGGAGGCACTGGGAGGAGAGGAAGGAGGTGAAACTGTGGTAGGCATATAATATATGAGAGGAAACTAGAAAAACAAAACCAAAAAACTCTCCAGTACTTAAGTAGAGAGATCTCTGAGATGCATTATGAAGTGGGTAATATAATGGCTAGGAAATGTTATTGTTACTTGTATTTCCATCAAGGTGCATAGGGAGGGATTAGGAGGAGATAGGGCAGTGTAATCAGGAATGATGGTGACATACATGGGATTTGTTTAACTTTTGTTTTGATTTTTCTTTTGCTTCTTATCAAATTATCTTATTTATTTACATTCCAGTCGTTGCTCCCCATCAGTCCTCCCTCCCATAGTTACTCATCCCATTCTTCTTCCCCCTTTCCTCCAAGAGGGTGCTCTTCCCCCCATCAGGTCTCACCCTTTCCTGAGGCCTCAAATCTTTTGAGGATTAAGCACATCATCTTCTTCCACTGTGGCCAGACCAGTCAGACCTCTGCTATTTATGTGGCAGGGGCTTTGGACCTGCTGTGTTTGCTCCTGGTTGGTGGCTCAGTCCCTGGGAGCTCCCAGGGGTATGGGTTAGTTCAGTCTCCTGGTCTTCCTATGGGCTTGCTCTCCCTTTCAGCTTCTTCAGTCCTTCCTTCCCCTAATTCAACCTTAGGGGTCCCCAACTTCAGTCCAATGATGGGGTGTAAGTATCTGCCTCTGTTTCAGTCAGCTGCTGGTAGGGCTTCTCAGAGGACAGCCATGCCAGGTTCCTGTCTATCAGCACATCATAGCATCAGTAACAGTGCCAGGCCTTGGTGTACCCCCACCCACACTCGAGATGGATCCCAACCTGGGCCAGGCACTGGACTGCCTTTCCTTTAGTCTCTTCTCCATTTTTGTCCTTGCAGTTCTTTTAGACAGGAGCAATTCTGGGTCAGAAGTTTTGACTATGGGTTAATACCCCTGTCCCTCCCCTTGAGGCTCCGTGTCTCTACTAGTGGTGGACTCTCAACAGGTTCCCTCTCCTTAATGTTGGACATTTTGACTAAGGTCACTCCCAGTGAGTCCTAAGAGTCTCTCACCTCTCAGGTCTCAGTATTCAATATTTTATTTATTAAAAAGTCGTGAAAAAGAACCTTGCAGTTTGAGGTGAATTCATCTACAAGTTCTCTGAATCCTTTTAACTATGCTGGGTAATAGAGAAGGTGGGACCCATTGTCTCCCTCACTTTAAGAGGCCAGAGTAACCAACCTAGTCCTAAAACCTGACAATGTATGTGTGAAGGAAGCAACATAGGAAGGACTGCATACTCTAAAGTCAAGGATAATAACTATCACTTTTGGGAAGCTGGAGTATACATAAGAGCATTTCTGGGTTGTAGTGCACATGAGAATTTTTCTAGGCTATACTTAGGAATGTTTCTGGGTTATACTGCAACCTAGAAACATTTCTGATGTGCTGCAAGGTTGTACATCTTGATCTGGGTTTCACTCATTGTATACTTTATAATTGTGTTTAAGTCTCTTTCATATATATATATATGTATATATATACATATATATATTCATCTGTTAAAATTATAAAAATTCTAAATTAATTTTTAAATTTTATTGAAAATATTTTTCATACAATATATTCTGATTATAATTCCCTTCTCCCAATTTTCCCCGTAAGATCCTTTCCATCTCCTCTTCCATCCAAACTCCCACCTTTCTGATTCTAGTTAGAAAACAAACAGGCATCTAAGGAATAATAATAAAGTAAAATAAGATAAAATAAAACTAAACAGACTAGAATAGAACACATCAAACAAACAGAAGAAAAACAGCCAGAGAAAAAGCATGACAAACAGACATAGAGGCACACAGGTTTATACACACAGGAATCCCAAAACCATAAAACTAGAAGCCATAATATATGCAAAGGAACTATAAGGTTTATAAAGGAACTATAATGCCCTGACAAAACAGCATGAGTTAAAGATGCCATCTGATTTCTTGAATTCATTTTCTTAACAGTTGAGTAATACTCCATTGTATAAATGTACCATATTTTCTATATCTTTTCATCCACTGACAGATTAATTCTGTTTATATATGTATCTTATTTTAAAAATTGGGTTGTTTGGTTTCTAGATGTTCAGATTTTAAAATTTATATATTTTCAATAATAACCCTCTATCAGATGTGTAGACAGTCTCCAGTTTCTGGCTGTTAAGAGTAGATTAGTGCTGAACATGGCCGAGCAAGTATGTCTCTGTGACAACATGAAGCATACTTTGAGTGTAAGCACAAGAATGATTGGCCTGGGCTTTGGGGTAGATAATTCCCATCTTTCTCAGGAACTCCCACACCGATTTCCACAGTGGCTATACAAGTTTGTACTCCCTCCAGCGATGGAGGAGTGTTCTTACCACACATCCTCACCAGCAGAAGCTGTCTTTTGTTTTATTGGTCTTAGCTATTATGACTGGTGTAAGATGAAATTTCAGAGTAGTTTTGATTTGCATTTCCGTGATGACTAAGGGTATTGAACATTTCTTTAAGCGTTTCTCAGCCATTCTTCTTTTGAGAATTCTGTTCATATATGTATGCCATTTTTTAAATTGGGTTGTTTTCTAGATGTCCAGATTTTAAAATTCTTCATATACTTTAAATATTAGCCCACTATCAGATGTGTAGTTGGTAAAAATCTTTTCCATTTTTGTAGGCTGCCACTTCATCTGAATGATGGTGTCTTTTGCATGCAGAAGCTTTTCAGTTTCATAAGGCTCAGTTTACTAATTGTTGTTCTTAGTGCCTGTGCACCATCCAGGTTGTTTAGCACTTTTTGTTAAAGGTGCTGTCTTTTTCTTTTTCTTTTTCTTTTTCTTTTTTTTTTAACACTGTGTGTTTCTGAATAAGGTGGTATTTATCAAGGTGCAAGAAGCATGCAGAACACTAAATAGACTGGACCAGAAAAATTTCCCTGACACTTAATAATCAAAACATTTAACATACAGAACAAAGAATGAATATTACAAATTTTTAAAAAGGTCACAGTAAATCTGAAATGTGTTCATCTAACAAGTTACCTTTAAAATTTATTAAGTACTTTCTATAAAGACTTTTGTGGATAAGTGGAACACTCTCTCTTCCCTGCTTCCCCCACCTCGTATGTGTGTGTGTGTGTGTGTGTGTGTGTGTGTGTGTGTGTAGGCCAGGCTTTGATGTATCTCTTCCTTGGTTTGGTTACTTCCCACCTTACCACATGTGTTAGGTCTCCCTGGACTTGGAGCCTATTGATTTAATGACTCTTGTGCCAAGTTTTCACCTCCTCACCTGTGGGATTACAGATGTTTGTAATGTGTTTGGGTTTCCCAACTCTCATGCTTGCACGGCAAGCCTTTCACTTAGTCGCCATGCCCACAGACGCCTCTCCTCTCCTTTTGCTAGTACTAGAGATTGAGTCCTGGGTCTTGCATACGCTAGGCTATTGCTCTGCCACTGATCTACATCAACAGACCAGTTTTTATCTTTTAATTTTTGTGACACGGGTTTACTTAAGTTCCTGGGACTGGCTTTTTAAATGCAGTGTATGGGCTATGCTAGTTTTCAGCTTGCAATCCTGTCTTGTACTACTGAGTAGCTGGGACTATAGGCTGCCTTTTCATTTCACCAGTCTCAGAAATTAGTAAGACAGATTAACAATCTAAGACTTAGAAATGTTTCCTTTCTAAATGTTCCCTTTGAATGGGAAACCTTTTTATGAAACAACTATTTAGTACTCAATATTAAAATGATTGGTAGAGCCGGGTGGTGGTGGCGCACGCCTTTAATCCCAGCACTTGGGAGGCAGAGGCAGGCGGATTTCTGAGTTCGAGGCCAGCCTGGTCTACAGAGTGAGTTCCAGGACAGCCAGAGCTACATAGAGAAACCCTGTCTCGGGGAAAAAAAAAATGATTGGTAGAATAAAGCAGTGTTCTTTAAAAAGAGTAAAAGCTGGCGTTTACCAGAAGAGTAGAAATTCGTATCATCAGTCAGCTTCGTTTCTAGTAGTACCATCCACCGTTATTTTAAGTTACCCTATTGGAATATATAGTCTACAGTTAACACATATCCAGCTAGTGTTAGAGTCATTCTTTTACATGATCAGGCCTGGAACATCGCCAAAAAAACTTCTATTTTAAAAATTTGTATTTATGCTACAGAAAAGAACAGAGAGAGAGAGAGAGGGGGGGAGGGAGAGAGAGACACACACAAACACACACACGGAGAGGGAGAGGGAGAGAGGAGCTGGAGAGATGGCTCAGCAGTTAAGAGCACTGACTGCTCTTCCGAAGGTCCTGAGTTCAAATCCCAGCAACCACATGGTGGCTCACAACCATCTATAATGAGATCTGACTCCCTCTTCTGGAGTGTCTGAAGACAGCTACAGTGTACTTAGATATAATAAATAAATACATCTTTAAAGAGAAAGGGGCCGGAGGAAGAAGAGGAAAGGAGAGAGAGGGAGGGAGGGGGAATGCCCTTGGAGGCCCTAGAGATTTACCTCAGAAAGTACTTTATTTGATAGGGTGCCTCTTCTTTTAACTCATTCCAAATCTAGAAAGCAACTACTTACTAAGAGGGACTGTGGTCCTATCGTCCTTGTCGGGAATTCCATTTCATTCTTTGGAAACGTGAGGTCACTTCCTTCTCTCTCAGTCTTGCTCTGCAGCAGTATGCTGGTAGGGGAGTATTTGGAGCAGCAAGCGCTGCTTAGAACACTCGTGTGTATGAAAGCCCTTATTAGGAAATGTAAAAGGCTGCTTTGCTCTGTCAGCAGTCTGTATCTGTCCTAGGAGGAGGCTGAGGGATAGCCAGGGTTTAGAGTTATTTTCTGTTAAAAAAAAAAAAAAAACCAACAACTCTATTCCTTACAAGATCAACTCAACTTGTGTGTTCTGAGACTGTCTGTTGGTGGGGATGGTAGATGGGCATCAGGGATTCCTGTTTCCATCACTGTGCCTAGCCAGCATGTAAAAATGCTTGGAAATCTGGTTTGGGGGCTAAGGTAGGCCCAGACTTCTCCCAGGACTGGTGCATTCTGACTAGGATGTCCAGTTTTACTGTAGAGTAGCTGCTTTCTCAGAGACACCTTTATTACCCATCCTGTTTCCTAGGAGCAGTTAGCCAGTTAGCAGGTGGTTGCCAGCAGTATGTATGGCCTCTTGACAGTTTGTTAATGTCATATTAGATAATTCAGATTTGGGCTATAAGAAGTTAATATATACAAAAGAGGCTTTATCTGCCAGTCCATTCTTACAGATAAAAACTTTGATTTCTGCATTGATTTTTGGGTGCTGTAGAGACTGTCTCAGAAAGTTTATCATCTAGGAAGCAGTGTAGCTAGACCTTGCTGTACTCACAAGTATCTTTCTTTTTTTTTTTTAATTTTTATTTTCTATATTCTATGTTTACATTCCAAAGGCTTTCCCCTTTTCCAGTTACCCTCCACCATATGTCCCATAATTCCTCTCCCTCCCCTGCTATTCCCCACTCATTCCCCGCCCCCACGATTTCTCTGTTCTGGGTCTACAATACTGGATCCAATCTTTACAGGCCCAGGGTCCTCTCCTTTCTTCTTCTTGGGAGTCATTTGACTTGCTAATTGTGCCTTGAGTATTTAGGGCTTCTGGGCTCATTAATATCCACTTATCAGTGATTGCATTTCATGTGTATTCTTTTGTGATTGGGTTAGCTCACTTAGGATGATATTTTCCAGATCTAACCATTTACCTACAAATTGCATGAGTTCATTATTTTTAATTGCTGAGTAGTACTCCATTGTATAAATATACCACATTTTCTGTATCCATTCCTCTTTTGAGGGATATCTGGGCTCCTTCCAATTTCTGGCTATTATAAACAAGGCTGCTATAAACATAGTGGAGCATGTGTCTTTATTGTATGCAGAGGAATCCTCTGGGTATATGCCCAGGAGTGGTATGCCAGGGTCCTCTGGAGGTGACATGCCCAATTTTCTGAGGAACCGCCACACTGATTTCCAGAGCGGTTTTACCATTTTGCAATCTCACCAACAGTGGAGGAGTGTTCCTCTCACAAGTATCTTTCTACCTTCGTCCTAAGGGATGTTGCAAGCCATTGAAATGTTGCTTATATGTGATGTAAATAACTAAGACCATGTACTGTATAAATAAGAAGGTTTAGCCGGGCGTGGTGGCGCACGCCTTTAATCCCAGCACTTGGGAGGCAGAGGCAGGCGGATTTCTGAGTTCGAGGCCAGCCTGGTCTACAGAGTGAGTTCCAGGACAGCCAGGGCTACACAGAGAAACCCTGTCTCCAAAAACAAACAAACAAAAAAATAAGAAGGTTTATTTTTAGCTCATAGTTTAGAGGCTAAAAATCTAAGATCTGTTTAGTTTCTGGTAGTGAGTTTTTTGGGGTGTGTCATAGCATAGCAGAAAAGTGTAATGGAAAAATAACTATATGCAGAAAGCACCAGTGTGTGTGTGTGTGTGTGTGTGTGTGTGTGTGTGTGTGTATGTGTGTGTGTAGTGGCCTAGCTGGCTAGTAACCCACTAAGGAGAGAAATAACTCTCTAAGATCATCACTCATCTCTTCCATAGGTGGCACCCATTGCCTCAGAAGTTGTAATGAGATATCACTTTACTTAGGAAGGGCTATTACCCAAATGACAACTTACAAACACTAAATGGATATAGGGAAAGGAGATGTCTTTGACACATTTGGTATAAATTACTGAAAACAATGTGGAGATTCCTCAAAAAACCCAACATAAAACTAGATATAGAATTGTCAAGTTATCCACTAATCCCAGTGGATATTTATCTAAAGGAAATGGCATCAACATACTACAGACTTGCCTGTATTACAGTGTTTATGCAGAGCATTGCAGTATGTTTACAGTAGTCAAGATCTGGAATCAGCTGATGGATGAATGATTAAAGAAAATTCGATACACACACACACACACACACACACACACACATAAACACAAGCAGGGTATCCCTCAGGAACAGTGAAACACTGTCATTTGTGGCAACAAGGGTGCAGATGGAGGACATTGTCCTTAGTAAAATACACCAGGCACAGAAAAACTGTTCTCAGTCAGTTGGGGAAGCTAAAATGGGAAAGAAGAGGGGAAATGAGGAGAAGGACAGGGAAGATACAGTGGTCACTGTACTTCATTAGGGTGACTATAGCCCATCGCAATTTACCATGTATTTCAAAAGCACCGACACAGTAGTGGTGTTATCATTTACTGGTGCTTAGGTATGCTGTTTTTTGTTTGTTTGTTGTTGCTTATGGGTTTCATAATCTGTGACCATTGTAAATCTGCTTATTAGACTTAGAAGAGTATGTACGTATGTATATATACATATATGTATTATATATGCACATGTGCATATGCATATATATGCTTAACTTCAGATGTTAATTATTTATTTTTCATTTCCTGTTCCTACCTGCATTATTACCAAAGAATTCTTTCTTGACAAAAACAGTCCCAGTTAAAGCTGACTTCATGTTTGCTAATTCTTGAGCTGCTTTGCCACTGTTTAGTTTCTCTTCTCTGGCTCTCCCAGAGTCTACTTGCTTCAATACTAAAACCATCTTGTTTGATTGAAAAAGGTCTTTCTTTCCTTGGGATAACATCAAATTTACGGATGCAATCAAAGTGCTCACACCTATCCTGTTTGGATTGATTACAATAGAAAATCTTTAGAAAAGAAAAGATTTACCTTTAGAAAAGAGCGGGAACTTCCCGTATGCTTTCTGCTCCTTCCCTGTCCTCTCTCCCAGCAGGTGATTACATCTAAGGCCTCATTCCTCTTATACCTGTTTTTACTTTTTAGCTTGATCCAGTAAGCTGCCCAGGCAAACTATAAATCAGATAATTTATAGTTCAGATAATCCACTTATGTCAGCTTCTTGAACAGTTGGGATTACAGGCTAGTGCTAAAAAGCTGGGTTTGCTGATTTCTAATTATTCTGGTTTTAAACGTGTTTTAATTTATTCTTTGATAAATTTTTATATATTTTGACCATATTTCCCCTCTCCTCTGGAACACTTCACCCCTCCCTGTTTACCTAACTTAATGTTCTTTCTCCCTTTTAAAAAGAAGAAACAAACATGAAAAACCCAAAAGACCAAACCTCCCCCCCCAAAAGACAAAACAAAAACACCGAAAAACCAAAACACAAACAAAAAATGGAGTATGATTTGCATTGGCAAACTACTCATGAGCTTGGGACCTGCTCTGGAAGGGTTGGTGTGTCCAGTGTCTCTTGAGTGAAGAAAACAGATTTTCTATTTGTCAGCAGCTCTCACTTGCACAGTTTCTTGGGGAAGGTGGGGCTCTGTGCCCACTTTCCCTCCTGGTTGAACTTGTGCGGCTCTTATGTATGCTGTTACAGCTTTTATCAGTTCATTTGTGCACCTGCTCCGTGGTATCTGGAGAATGCTGTGTTCTTGAAGTCATCTACTACCTCTGCTCTAACGGTCTCTCCCCTCCCCCTTCATAGATCCTGAGCTTTGAGAGGAGAGATGTGATATAGATGTGCCATCTAGTACTGAGCAGTCCACAGTTCTCACTTTCTGTCCGTCAGCCAGTTGTGGGCTCTGTATTAATTACCGTGTACTTAAAGAAGCGGCTGCTCTGATGAGGACTGAGTGCTGCACTGACACGGGCATAGCGGTGTGCCATCAGGAGTCAGCACATTGCCATGTTCATGTATCACAGCAATAGTAGTAGGTTTCTCTCCAGTCTCAGGTTCTTGACCTCACTAACAATGTCAGGTACAGGTTATGTTTCATGGAGTAGGCCTTCATTCACATGAACATACTAATTGCTATTTTGGAATCCTTGTCTTATGCTTCAGTTAAATTGCTTTTTCTCAGGGAATAAGATGGTCTGGATGCCAGTTTCTGGAGGAAGGATATTGTTGTAGCTCATGTTTGTGATGGAATCTATGCATCTGGAATTAGGATATTTGTGATGTTTCTTTGGTGTATATATCTGGTTATGCCTTTGTTGGGTGGGCTTTCACATCTAATCCTATTCTGCTCATCCTGGATTTGTAGAATTATTTAAAATATTGTTTTTCATCAACTAATATTAGTCTTTGTTTTTCATTGTTTTTATGGTTTATCCCTTCAAATATATATTTTGTCATTTCATGAGATTGAGGAGTTCAACTTTACCAGGATCTCCTATTAAAAGCCATCAAACTTAATGTGGGATCAACTGAAGAGTTTGAGTTACTTTCTCTAAAGGGCTAAACTTGGTTTTCAGCATTTGATCTCAAAGTGTATGTATCCAGTAGTGGGACTGCTGGTTCAGCCAACGTTACACAGCCACTTGCTAGTGCTACAGAGTGGTGTTTACAAAGGAGCATTCAGGGTAACTGTTAGAGGACACTTGTCAGCCTTGATCCATGTGAGGCAATCACTGACAGAAAGGAAAGAGACTTCTCAGCTCTATTTTTCAGCACTTGCCTTTCGAGTCTAAGAGTGTGGATCCTTTCTTTAGAGGCACAAGTTTCTCACCCACATGTAACTTGAGTGCTGGGTAGGAGAAGGCTGACTCCTATTTTTAAACAAAAGAGAGAAGAGGAGTAGAGTGACTTTGAGACTCACTCCTTTGAAGAAGATTCTTCTGATCATTTGGAATGATGAACATGATACATTTAAGGTGTCTGGGGAGTCAGAGGTCTGTCGCTTGGCCTCTGTGTGAGTCATCACCTCTTGATCCTTTGAAATCTTCATGTTTGGAAATCAGTGAAAGAATTCATGACAGAAAGGAGTCAGTGGGAGAACCAAGTACAAGAACTGAAGCAGGCAGGGAATGAGTTTATAAAACAGAGCAGAAGTGCGTGGGCCTCTCCACTGGGGGAAGAGAAGACTGGACAACTTTTTCTAGCGTTCATGCCCAACACTGTTGTTTCCTCTGTATGTGCTAGTCTTGGCCAGGAGCTGTAAGCCATGTGAGCGAGGGAGAGAACAGAGTACTCTCTCTGTCTGTAGTGCTCAGCATGGTGGTTTTTTTTCCCCCCTGGGTTATGAAAGTAGCAATGTAAAGACTTGTTTTCTTTTTCATGCTATCATTTGGCTAATGAAAGGAATACTTACCTGGTTTTTTGATTTGGGTCACAGTCTAATTAGCAAGAGAATCTGGTATCTTATGGCACTGGTCTCCACTTCTGTAATTTGGAGTGCTCTTTCAGTTATATTTATATATTAGAGCTTTTTTTTATTAATCATTTACATTTTAAACGATATCCCCCACACCAACCCCTGTATCCCATTCCCCCTCCCACCTCTCCTTTGCTTCTATGAGGGCGCTCCTCCACCCATTCACCCACTCCTGCCTCACCCTTCTAGCATCCCCCTACGCTGGGGCATAAAGCCTCTATGCCTGCTCCCTCCCCCCATTAGTGTCAGATAAGGCCATCCTCTGCTACATATGTATCTGAAGTCCTGGCTCCTCCATGTATGCTCTTTGGTTGGTGGTATAGTCCCTGGGCTCTGGGAGTGGTCTAGTTACTTGGTATTGTTCTTCTTATGGCGTCATAATCCCCTTCAGCTCCTTCAATCTTTCCTCTGTCTCTCCCATTGGTGTCCCCAGGCTCAGTCCGATGGTTGCTTGTGAGTGTCTGTAACAGTACTGGTCTGGTGCTGGTGGAACCTCTCAGGGAACAGCCATATCAGTCTCCTGTCAGCAAGCGCTTCTTGGCATCAGCAAATAGTGTGGGGGGTTCGTGTCTGCAGACAGGATGGATCCCTAGGTGGGACTGGCTCTGGATGGCCTATCCTTCAGTCTCTGTTCCATTTTTGGTCCCTGTCTTTCCTTTGGACAGGAACATTTCTGCATTAAAAATTTTGAGATGTGTGGGTGGCCTCATCCCTCCACTGGGGGCCATGCCTGTCTACTGGAGGTGGTCTCTACCGGTTGTATTACCCCTTTGTTGGGTATTTCTGCTAAAGTCATCACCATTGACTCCTGGAGCCTCTTGCTTCCCTGGAGTCTGGGATTTTCTAGAGCTTTCTTAGAAAATTTTTTTTCTTTTCTCTCTGTAAACCTAACTTTTTGTGTTTCTGTGTAAAGTCCATTATATGGAATTTTAAAATTTACTTTCAAACATGAGAAGAAAATAATGAACAGTTAGAAGAAGCAGGGAAATGCTACACTAAAATGTGCTTTGTAGAGAAATGGCATTTAATGAGAAGGGGCGCCATGTCAGTTCCTTGGGGGACGCTGGAATGGCAATGACACTTTTTTTTATTTTGGATTTGGAAGGAAGGACTTGGAAAAGTTTTTCAGTCCACATGTAGAACCAGAAAAATGGGAGACTAAAAGCCGGAAAGGAATTTTAATGGGAGAACAACAATGAAAGAGAAGATGGGGAAGGGCTGGGATCCAGATTTCAAAGGTACTGTCGTCCTTGAGGAGTGATAGGGACACTTTTCTGGGCTTCAGAGGAGAAGGAGAACGGTTCTTGGAAACATGGGAGCATTTAAATGCGATGTAAAGGAGTGTGGGCATCTGGATATCCTGTTTGGTAATTGTGGGCATCAGAGTGAGTAGGGCAGTGGTAGCACGTGGCACTTCAGAACATTGGGACAAAGGCTGGCTGGACTGGTACTTACAGGCTCATCTGAGGCTGAGCTACTGGAAAAGGGAAGCAATAATAAACTGTAGTTACTTCACAGAAGGGACCGCCAAAAAGGTTGAAGTACAGTATGTACTGAAGTACATACTGTAGATTATGATTCCTCACTAGGATAAGAGAGTCAAATAGGTAGGGACAGACAGATGTGCCCATAGCTCTACTGCCTGGAGGATTTAGATTGCAGTGCCGGGTTGGGGAATTTGGAGCAGCAGACAGCCCAGGGTCAGTTGAGTTAGTCACAGACACAGAGACCTCCCTAGGCAAATCAGAGTGCTTAATTCATGCCTGAAAGTGTTTGAGATTTAACATGAGACGATATCTTTCTTTTTTGATACATACTTACTCTATATGTGTATTGATTAACCTATGTACAATAAAAACCACACATAGATCACTGATTTTTTTTGTACTATTTTAAGACAAAGTCACCCTTATGCTTAGAGATATTAAGTATTCTTCATACTCATTCCTAATGCAAACTCTTCTCTGGAGATACATATTCTGTGGCTTTTACAAGCTAAGTTTTAAGAATGCACAGACCCTAAACAGGTAATTATTTCCTTTGAAGCATTTTGTGTTCTACAAGGCTCAATGGACAGGCTCACCTCTGGCATGGATATCTGATAGGAACAATTCTGTCAGTTTGATACTTTTTCCTCCTATCAATTATGCTTTTTTTAATAGACAAACAATGAAAATAAATTAGTTTTGAAAACTATTATAAGAAATACATACACCATGGGAAACAATAAAGAGTAAGATGCAGTTGAAATTCTGCAGTGCTGTGAGCTAAGAGCCTTCTCTCTACAACACATTCATGTCAGTTACTGCTTAACTTAACGCTGGGTTTTCCTTTTTGCTTTCAGGAAAACCTTTAACTTACGCCCTGGGTGTTACCTGTCCACAGCTTCCTGGTGGCTCACCGCTTCTGCCTGCTCCAGCCTTGCTCCGGCAGCTTCCAGGCTTCTGGGCTTCAGAGCTTGTTGTGAAAGCTTGCTGCTTTGGCCTGCTACCCCTGCTTCAGGTGTCAAAAGCTTTTAATTAGCTTGCTTCCTCTCATTACCTGGTTCCTTATTTGTCCAAATAGCTTAGTACTAGGGCCTGAAAGGGAAGAATACCTGTAGGTATTTACTTTTTTCTAAAGTCTGTGGCTCAGGCTCTCTTGAGACTCCTGGGAGAGGAAACTCAGTGTAGTGCATGCTTTGTCTTTGATGATGCTGGTCTGTAGTCCAAAGGACCCACAGGCGGGGCATGTCACATTTTATAATCTGTGGCTGTTTAATTTGTTGGCTATTGCTACTCTGTGTATAAATTATGTTTTTTTTTTTTTTAATCAAGAGCACATTTCTGGCTGTTTAGTAAATGGTTTATAGAGATTTTAGATTTTAGTTTCTTTTTTTTTTCTAGTGCTGGGAATTGAACCTAGGGTCTCATGTATGTTAGACCAGTCCTTCCATAGAGCCACACCCCAGCCCTAAAATTTCTTTAGTAATAATATGATTGCCCATACACAGAATAGATTTTCAGTTTGTTGTTTGTTTGAGACAGTGCTTTCTCTGTGGTGCATGCTGGAATGCTGGCCTGGAATGCGTTATATGGTCCAGGCTGCCCTCTTAATTTGTCTTTTTGTTTTTGAGACATGATCTTGGTATGTAGCTCTGGCTGTATTGGAATTCCCCATGTAAAGACCAGGCTAATCTTGAACTGGAAGCCGTCTGCTTGCCCCTGACTCCCAAGTGCTGGAGTTACAGGCATGTTCCACCATAACAGCCTGGCTTATTGTTTTTTTGTTTTTTCAAGACAGGGTTTCTCTGTGTAGCTCCGGCTGTCCTGGAGCTCACCCTGTAGACCAGGCTGGCCTCGAACTCAGAAATCCGCCTGCCTCTGCCTCCCAAGTGCTGGGATTAAAGGCATGCGCCACCACTGCCCGGCTACTGTTTTGTTTTTTAAGTGAGGGTTTAGAACACCCTTTAGACGGGCGTAGGGATTAAATGGGTAGCATATGCAGTGCTTAGCATATGCAGTGCGTATGTAATATAAGCTTTTTCAGAAGTTAGTGCTTTTAGTATTATTAGTAAAAATAATGATGGGTGCTACATAAGAGAGACTAAAAAGGAAAGAAAGATATAAAACAATAAATGGTCAATAGCTACACAGTAAAATCCTCCTTTCAAAGGTGAAACTTTGAGAGCCTGATAGGGGAACACTTGAGCCAGACTACAGGCTCCATAGACCATACAAAAGATGGCCTGTCACCAGCCGAATTCCTAGGTTTTAACATCCACACCGTAGTATATTTGCAGATGAGAATATTGATTGCTTGTAATCTTCCACATGTATTTACCCACATGAGTTACAAAGTGTTCGTTTCTCCAGAATGTATTTTGTGAGTGCTCGTTGACTTCTAGGCACTGACCATATATGTTAGTGAACACAAAGGTAGAAATTCCTAACTCTTAAGGAGCTTGTGGGGAAAACAGTAAGCCTGTACATGGTTAGACTATATGGTGTGTGTATATATATATTATGCTAAATAATTATAAGAAGGGGAAAAGGAAGCAAAGGAATGTAATAGAAAGTCTCACAGGATGTAGTGACATTTTAGTGAGGGAGTGAGACAACAGTGGCCTTGTGGAGATGAAGTGTTCTAGGGCCGGGGAAATAGCTGCTAAGGTCCTAAGATGGGCTGTGCAGGGTGGGCATTATGGCTGGAGCTGAAGTGAGCTAAAGGTGAGGTGTAGTGGCCAAGGAGGCTGAGGCTGGCAGGCTGTACAGGTTAGAATAAGGACTTTGACTTCTTTCTGACTTTAGGAAATCATTAGATGTTTGGATCAAAAGAAAGATGTCACCTGAAGTACATCTTAACATTGTGTTTGTACTGTTGAGCATAGACTGTGGTGAATGAGGACAGGTAGAAAGGCCGGGTGAGGCAGGCATGATGGCAAGGCTTACTGAGCCAGAAGAGATGGTATGGTGAGGTCTGGCTATGTGAGAGGTAGGCTAGATTTCTGAATTTCATACAAAAATGCATAACTGCTTGGATATTGAAATCCATGAAATAGAGTATGGCTATTCTTACTCTAGAAGCTCTAGCCACACACAGTGATGCACAGGCGATTAGTATAGATTTGCCACAATCTGATCATTTCTGTACTGTGTGCAGGTTTTCTAACACCAAAGACTGTTTACTAGAAAGAATTAAAATCGTCTCTGATGTTTTAGAAATGTATCTTTTTTTTCCATTTTAAGTCCATACTAATTTTTTTGATTTTGTGTGTGTGTGTGTGTGTGTGTGTGTGTGTGTGTTGGGCATGGAACTCAGAGTGTTGTGTTTGCTATGCAAGTGTTCCAGTACTGGGCTAAACGCCCTACTCTAAAGAAGTACATTGTAAAATGCCATCTTCTTATGTGACAATTGACTTTTCTACTTTGAAATACAGGGTCTAAAGTGGGAGTTCTGAGACAAGTTTATTTTTGCTGTTTTTCTACTGCCATGAACACAGAAATAATTTGTAGTTTTAAGAGCAAGGGGTAGATCAGTGATCACTTTGGAAGCTTCATAATCTTTTTTTTTTTTTTATCGTGGCATCAATTTGATAATTTCTGAAATGTTTCTTGAGCTGTTATTTCCCTAAACCACATATCATTCCAGAAAAGTTTTTAGGCAGCTCATGAAACTGTTTTAAGATATTGTTGAGAGTGTTTTATCCTCCACAGTGCCTGGTCTGCCTTACCACCATGCACATGTGTGGCCTGGGTGCCTTGCTGGTCCTTACCGTACCCCACCACATGTATAGCTAATGTTCATGTGACCAAGATGAAGGGTATGTGGTGTCCCACAGAATAGGCAGAAAGGCAAATAAAAAATCTTCCCTCTGAAGACCAATAGAAGCATTTCATCTTCTATTATTTTCGTGTTTATCATTTTAATATATGGCACAGGCATTTAAGATTTAATATATGGCACAGGCATATGATCTAACATGTTTTATAAACTTATGTCTCACATATTGTGAACATGAGCTTTTCTCTATCAAATAGTATTCTTAACATTTTTCCAGTCACATGAATAATTCTGTTGGTTTATTGTATTTTGTTCATTTCCTCTTTAAGAATATTTAAGTTCTTTATTTTTATTACTGAAAGCCATACTATGTTGAACTTTATGACTTAGCTTTTAATTTGTAGATATTTTAAATTGAAGGAATTTCTGTCACAGTTATAAATGTAAAGCTAGAAATCGAAGAGCTGTTTCTCTTTAGTTCTGAAGGATTGTGAGACGCACTGGCTGCTGCGGGATAGATGAACAAGTAGCAGTTAGGAGATGGGGAAGGGGCGCTTAGTGTAGACTCACGGTGACAGCTCTCACCCACTGAGTACGTAGCTGGGTACCGAACCTGTAGTGAGCATTTTATATGCATATTAATTATTTTGTTCTCTGCTACATCTATATAAGGTTAGTACATTTATTAATTTAATTAATTTTTCACTATTTATGAGAAAACTAAAACATTGAAAGACAACTGCTTTAAAGAAAAACACCTAGAATTATACAGGTAAATGATAAAGCTAAGATTTAAAACCAGTAGCCTGGCTTCAGATTCTGTTCTGCCCCCATCTCCCGGACACTCCCAATAAGTGCTAGCTCTGTGTTGGAGTGTTCAGTGGGCACTGGCCACTCTGACTGCCACCTCTTCTGTGAGCTGTCTGACACTCAGCTAAGCTTGTTCTGAGTCTAATATTCTGGGACTCTTGGAAGGTAATTTAGTGCAAATACTTTGAAATCAATCTGTCAAGACTTGAAGCAGCACTCCATAGCAAGTCTGTTCATGATTCTGAAGTAAAGCATGTTTTGTTTTGTTTTGTTTTTTACAGTAAGAGAGATTAAGAAAAATACAAATAATCTGGTTTTATCACATACTGCTAAGTGAGTTATGAAGTATTTTGCCTTTTGGGATTGCAGTTGATGGATTGTAGACCTGGGTCAAACTCTTAGCATAATGCTTGGCATTTGAGCACTCACTGTGTTGTTGGGCATACTGAGATTAGAGGACAACTTGGGAGACAGTTCTTACCTTCTGTGTTATTGACACAGGGTCTCTGGTCTTTGCTGCTGTACTGTATACTTAAGACTACCGACCTGGAAGCTTCTGAATGATTCTCCTGTCCATGCTCCCATGTTGCTATAGAAATGCTGAGATGATTGCTGTGCACCAACACATCAGGCTTTTCACAGGGGCTCAGGACTGAATTCAATTCATCAGGCTTGCTTGCATGGCTAGATATTTTACTGAGCCATCTGCCTGATGTATTTTCTGCCATCTTAATTGATGATGTAATTGTTTATGACAGCTAATGAGAGATGTTATGCACCAATTTTAATTATGTCATCATACTACTTTAATAGCAATATGATCCAGATACAAATGATATGTTCTTAATATGCACATTTGCTACTAAAACATATTAAGAAATTAGAACTTGGATTTAAATCTATTTTTTGTTTGTTTGTTTGTTTTTGGATTTGGTTTTTTCGAGACAAGGTTTCTCTGTATAGCCCTGGCTGTCCTGGAACTCACTCTGTAGACCAGGCTGGCCTTGAACTCAGAAATCTGCCTGCCTCTGCCTCCCAGAGTACTAGGATTACAGGCGTGCGCCACCACTGCCCGGCTTAAATCTATTTCTTTTTAATTCTTGGAAATACTCCTTCAAAAAAATCTGTGCATTTGTTTTTTTGCCTGAACAATAGGATATTGTGATGTTAGCATTCCATTACTATAACAAAATACCTCAAATAATTCACTTTTTTTATTAATTTTTTTACACTCCATATTTTATTCCTCCTGCACCCCTGTCTACCCTCTGACTGTTCATGTCCCATACTTCCTCCCCACCCCCTGTATCCATGTGCATGTCCCCACCCCTGCAAATAATTCACTTATAAAAAATTTATTTTGATCTATGTGTAGAGAAATTTTAATCCAGCAACACGAATGCTCTAGCAAGGTATTACATCCAAAGATATGATCCAGTTGTCTGGAATGCAGACACACCCTAGATTACAGTATGATCTGGCTGGAATACAGACACACCTTTTAATCCCAAACAATAAAGATAACAGTTTGTAGAAGGAAGCAGCCATAGTTGAAAGTGAAGTCTAATTGAAGGGCAAAGTGATGAACCAGAGAAAGATTTGATTCATGCAGTCAGAGGCAAAGCAATTCAGTGAAAGCTGAGAGAAGACAGATGGAACCAGTCAGCGTGGAGAGGAGTTTGAGCCAGAACAGCTGAGCTCAAACAGCCAGCCAGAGTTCAGAAAGAACTGGAAAGGGTGAGCTTGTTTAGCAGTAAGCCTTGGAGACAACAATTAACTCTTGGTGGATGAAAGATACAGTTATATTTACAGTTTTGCAGAGTTTAGTGTGTAATCAATTAGCTCTCTGCCTTTGGGTCTGTGGTGAGACAGTATATTGTTAAGCTATATATAATAAAGTGCTCTATTGGGTACCAAACCTTTACCACCATATAGACATTTGAGGGGCACCTAGTATCCAAACTGTGGCAGACAGTATTTGTTTTCTCCAGTGGTGCTTCTCAGTTACTGGAAATGGTGTCCATGAATATTTGCTTTCCTTTTCTGTAGTTTAGTTTCAGCTCTATAATAGATCTAACAAGCTGGAAGGGCCCTAGGAGATTAGTTAAACTGAAACAGTGTTGGAAACAGAAGTGTAATTAGTTTGTTAACAGTGAGAATAGTTTTATTTTTTGATCTGTAAGTAGATACATAAAAAGGTTTTGCTACCTTTTTATTGTTGGAAAGAACATGTACAGTTCACAGTTTATAAAACTGTTAGTCATAACTGCTCTTTGGTAGAAATTGGGGGAGGGAAGAAAAGAATGAATTGGAATATATGCATGGTCAGCAAGAATGTGGACTACAGAGCTTTATCCTCTTCAGTTCATTTTGTATTGCTTGAGCCCCTCACCTTCAGAACATCTCTCCTTTGGTAGCTGCATTCTCTGTGACACCTGTGGGATCTGGCATCATTATCTCATAAGACCAACTCTTTTCATATTGTATATCTTGGTTAGTTTCTCAATAATAGATGCTGAGTTTAAATTCCTGTGTAGAAAATTTGGAAAGGAAGATATAATGTATAATAAGCAGCAGACACTATTGACAAATACAATCATTTGCTTGGCATATGTTCACTAATGTAACTTTTAAATTTGACATTATTTAATTTAGGATCTTAGAATTGAGCAGCATTGAAATAATTGATAATTGGTATTTATTTTTTCTTACAGAAAGGAAAATGGAAATGGATAAAGTAAGCTTTTTTGCCATATTTTAAAAGTTGTATTTCCATTATCTTCTAGGTTGCTGTAGTTAAACTAAAAAATGCAGATAAAGTATTTGCCATGAAAATTCTGAACAAGTGGGAAATGCTGAAAAGAGCTGAGGTAAGCTTTCTATGTCACAGCAGTTGATGGCACTTAGGTTGTTTTTCATTTAGATGTTGTAAAACGTGTTGGTTGTAAAAGTCTTTGTACATGAAGTTTTGAGTACTTTTGTGAGCTTGTGTATGCATAGTCTGAATGTGTAGCAAGGAAGACTCAAATTATTAGTGTATTTAAGTTTTTCACCAAAATTAACTTTGTGTGTTTGTGAAAAAGAAATTTCAAAATGAAAGAAAGATTATCAGCCCCAGCCATGTCACCACAGAATGCAGTCAGTGTAAGGGGACTGTGAGGTGAGTGTGATCTGAGGAACCTTAGCATACATAATGCATGCACACACGTGTACATTTCCACACACAGGAATCAACATGTAAAAAGATACAAAGGTAGAGGAAGTATGGAGCGCTCTTAATCACAGATCTTGCCGTGGATGCCCTGAGATCTCCAGTTTGTAAAGGGAGGTTGAAATGATTTTAGGATAATTTTAGGATTTTGTAGGTTGTTTGCATGTTACAACTTTAACACCTTCCAAGTTAAACTCACTTTAGTGGAAATTCTGGTCTTGGGGTGGGAAATATATTTAAATGTTAGAAGCTATTGCCTAAATAAATGTTTTAAGAGTAATTAGAGTATATGGCTGTGTATGTGTTTTAGCATACTTGCCAATTAACAGGTCTTAGCGTATGATTTTTTTGTTATATTAAAGCTTTGTTACTGACTTCTTAAAAGTTAATGTATCTCATGGTTTTTGTGGGGTTTTTTTGTTTGTTTGTTTTGCTTTTGGTATATGTGGCCATAGATATATATGTTAAACTATATACTTGAAAGAAATTCCAAAGTTACTGGGCCCATCTAGCATTTAGGAGGTAGAGGCAGAAAGATTAAGAATTTCAGTTTGTCCTATGTTTTATAGCAAATTCAAGGCTAGTCTGGGCCACAAGGAGAACTTTTTTTTTTTTAAAAGAATTATTTATTATATATAAGTACACTGTAGCTATCTCCAGACACACCAGAAGAGGGCATCAGATCTCATTACAGATGTTTGTGAGCCACCATGTGGTTTCTGGGATTTAAACTCAGGACCTCTGGAAGAGCAGCTAGGGCTCTTAACCGCTGAGTCACCTCTCCAGCTCCAAGGATAACTTTTCACAAACAAAAAACAATGAATTTTATGCTCTTCTATAAAAAAATGGAAATTTTAGCCAGGCGGTGGTGGCGCACGCCTTTAATCCCAGTTCTTGGGAGGCAGAGGCAGGTGGATTTCTGAGTTCGAGGCCAGCTTGGTCTACAGAGTAAGTTCCAGGACAGCCAGGGCTACACAGAGAAACCCTGTCTCAAAACAAACAAACAAACAAACAAACAAACACCCCCAAAATGGAAATTTTAAAAGATTTTTTTTAGATTTCAAATGTCATTTAGTTTTCAAAGTGAAAAAGTTAGACTTTAAATATTCTCTTATTATTTTAAAAGATTTCTCAAAGTAACAGTATTTTATGAATGAGAAAAGCTTTTATTTTTATTTTCAAGAAATAAAAAGCCAGACTAGGTATAATCACTAGTATACTTTGTATTTTTGTCTACTGATTTTGTCTATTATTATTATTATTATTATTATTATTATTATTATGTGAGTGTACATGAGCATGATATGTATGGATCAGTCCAGGCACATACCTGCTATGGGTCTTGTGTGTGAAAGTCAGAGGACAACTTCAGGAGGTTATTTTATCTTTCCTTCATGAGATCTAGGGACTAGACTCAGGTCATCAGACTTGAATGGCAAGTACTTTTTACTGGCTGGGCTATCTTGAGGGCACTATGCATGAAATTTTGATATGCTGTATATTATTGCAAATTTGATGAATGTATTTTATGTAAGTTCTAAAGAGTTCTATGACAACTTTGCAGAATTATCATTTATGAATGGACCTCATTTAACTTCTGTTTCAACATAGGAATTCTTTTGTTTTAATTTTCAATTCTCCTTTCATATATTACATCCCAACCACAGTTTCCATTTCTTTCTGTCCTCCCAGTTCCCCTTCACCCTCCAAAATCCACTCCTGGTTTTTCTTCAGAAAAGAGCATGCCGCCGGGCGGTGGTGGCGCGCGCCTTTAATCCCAGCACTTGGGAGGCAGAGGCAGGTGGATTTCTGAGTTTGAGGCCAGCCTGGTCTACAGAGTGAGTTCCAGGACAGCCAGAGCTATACAGAGAAACCCTGTCTTGAAAAACCAAAAAAAAAAAAAAAAAAAAAAAAAAAAGAGCATGCCTCCCACGGATAGCAACCAAACATGCCTTATCAAATTGCAGTAGGACTAGACACCTCCTCTCCTATTAAGACTGGACAGGGGTCCAAAAAGCAGGTGAAAGAGTCAGAGACAGCCCCTGCTGCCCCTATTAAGCATCCCACAGGAAGACCAGGCTACACAACTGTACCAAGTATGCCGAGGGCCTAGGTTGGTCCGTCGCAGGCTCCCATGTGGTTCTCTGAGCTTCTATGAGCCCAGGTTAATTGGAAAAATGAGAAACTATGTTTAAGTTAGCTTTGCAGTCCTAGTAACCCTTTTGTTGTGGTGTGAGGTATTGTTTTGTGGAGACATACCAAGTTTTCTGGTTAGCCAAGGATGGCCTTAAGCTCATGATCTTCTTGCTTTCACTTTTTGAGCACTGTGATTGTAGGTCACCACCTTTTGTTCATTGTGTTTTTAGGGACCCAAATCATGGAGGGAATTTAAAACAATAACAACAATAGCAACCCCACCCCCTCCAAAACCCAGAGAAAAAAAATTTGTTTTAGATATGATTTTTTTTCTTCAGAAAAAAATTGAATTTCTGTAGCCCCGTCACACCACCAGAGCACCCATTTATCATGGTTTAATACTGATCAGGAACAGATTCTCTTAGCAGGGCCACTGTTGATACTTGGATATTTCCTGTGGAAGTTATTCTGTGTATTGTATGGGGAATTATACTGCCTTCTTCCTACTAGATACCAGTAGTATCTTTCCCAGCTGACATACCCACCTGAGGACAATTTACATAGTAAATAAGTAAATATCTGGAGTGTGCCTTATATCTACTTAATACCCATGCTTAATAGCTTAATAGTTAAAAGAATAGCTTAATAGTTAAAAATTTACATAATGCCTGAGACTGTCTCTATAAAGTATGTATGTGTATGTTTGTGCACCAGTGGAACTGAGGCTGGTGGTAAGTGTGAGAAGTGTAATGAAATAAGATTGGGTAATTAAATAGTTGTTGAAACTGAGTGATGGGACGTGGGGAGAAGGAATTAGGTCAATCTCTCTACTTCTGTATGTTTGAAATTTTATATCATAGTTTATTATAAATTATCTTTTAAAACTTTCTTTTTACTGAGTAATTTAGGATAAATTAAAATTTACAGTTTAATTTGTTGTTTTGGCTAATGTCATCAGAGTTGAGTTTAGAATTGTCAAGTGAAGAAGTGATTGCTTACTAGATCCATCTGGATTGTCTTTAAAATCTCAGGTCACTGTCATTTAAGATAAACCTAGGAAAGGGGTTTGTTGGGTTCTAAAATGTTAAGAACCATACTCTGATTTCAGCTAAGCTTTATAGCGGGACTTAGTAGGAAGTAAGTAGCATAATTCCATTTTCTTCTAAAGTGAACTAAGAATAATGTCACAGATTTAGTAACTTGATTGACAGTTTAACTTACCATGTCAGATGGTTACGATTTACTTTTTTAGTGTTTTCTCTGATGCTGCCATTTATTTCCTGGCTTTGGCAATTCTGCTTATCCAAATGAGTCTTGTGTGTACATACGTGAGCATGCCATGTGCTTACTCTAACTCGTGGGTAACCATTACCAACTGTAAGAGCTGAGGACATAGCTCTGTGGTACAGAGATTGTACCCATGTACAGACCTCAGATTCAGTCCTCAGCACTACAGCACATACTTACTCTGGCCATCCTTTTTTATGTCTTTAACAATGATGAAGTAGGTATGGCAAAATTGGACATTTATATCATCTGGTTAACAGGTTGGCCTGTGATTAAGTTAAATTTGTGAATTTTTCTGTTTTGCACTATAACAATTCTAAAAAGTATTAAACTTTTAAGACTGTGATACACATTTTGAGCAATTGTTTACAATAGTGTTTTCTAGGTTTGTGTAAAATATTCTTTAAAACGTTTTCTTTCCCTTCCAGACAGCATGCTTTCGTGAAGAGAGGGATGTGTTGGTAAATGGAGACAATAAGTGGATAACCACTCTGCACTATGCTTTTCAGGATGACAATAACTTAGTAAGTAGTAGTGTATTTTTATATTTATAGTCCTTTGTTGGCCAACTTTAGCATTATGTTTTAAAGTATTTCTTAAATATAGATGTTTTCTAAAATAGAAAAATTACTGCATTTCACAGAGCATCATTAGTACACTTGGTATTAGTACTTAGTACATTTGAGCATGTAACTCCTTGGTATGAGACTTCTTTGTCTGAGAAATTGGATGTTCTTTTATTGAATTTGCTTATGCTTTTAAATAAGAAATCCCAAACTACTTGGGAGGCAGAGGCAAGCGGATTTCTGAGTTCGAGGCCAGCCTGGTCTACAGAGTGAGTTCCAGGACAGCCAGGACTACACAGAGAAACCCTGTCTCGAAAAAACAAAACAAAACAAAACAACAACAAAAAAAAGAAATCCAAACTAAACCAGTCTGTCTTAATTTCCTTCCATTAAATTCTATAGGCATGAGTTTGAGAGTTGTTTTTTCTTTATGACTCTCCCAATGTGTTTTATTAGTAGTGTTCTGATTTTTAAAAGTTTACACACTTTTCAAAGTGACTGTGTGCTATATTAAGTTGAGCCACATTTATATTGACATCATGGACCACTTCATAAAAGCTTGGGAAGAACTTAGAGAAAATTCAAAATATTAGAATCTGTACCACTTGACTAGAGACACTAGAAATGAGGAAGCGTATGTCAAAGGATAAATAAGTTGAGTTTGTTCCAGTTGAGCATGTAACCCCTTGGCCTGCTCTTCAGAGTTTTCCAGTTTTTGATCCATTTTTATTTCCAGGTTTATATCTTTAAGGAATGTATTAATGTCTTGAGATGCTGCTCTGTACCAGACTTGACAACTAGATTAGAAAGCATAGGAGGGCAGGTTTTGGAGTCCTGGGAGCTGTGCACACTTCTGCTCACTTTAGATGGGGAACAGATGACAGACTGAAGTACTAATACCACTACTGTCCAACTTGGTGAGCCAGTGAGTTTTTTGTGGGTTAATTGCAGAAGTGACTCAAAGGCAGCTCTGACACCATCATGTATCACATGTGGCATGCGATTTGTAGTCAGAATCTTCTGTCAGAGACAGGGTAAAGCTTTGCATGTGTTCACTGTTCAGTGTCAGAGTGAATGAAATGGAAAGTAATAAAGTTCTGTCAGTATATTGTTTTGGAGAGAGAATTATCATCGTGAATTTATGCATTGCATAAAAATCTATATTTTGTTATAAATATATAAGTAACTATAAAAAAGTGATTTTAAATCATGAGTCTCCAATGTGAGTGCTGGGAATAAATTCTGGGTCCTCTGCAAGAGTGTCTACTACTCTTACTGTTGGGTCATCCCTTCAGCCTCCCAAATGCCAAATTTCAAAGAGCAAAAATTTGCCAAAAGTATCAAGATGAGGAAAGAAATCTGAGCTGCTGTTGCCCTTGTGTCTTCTGAGTTACTTAGTCTGATTTGCATTCTTTGCATAAGATTTTAGGATTTACATTTCTTCAGTGATTTTCTCTGAGAGCAGTAATCTGAATATTTTCAGTTATATTAATTATACTAGAATAGAAGTAACAGTATTTCAAAGAGGATCAAAATAAAAATTCTCATTTATAAAAGTTAGAATTCAGAAGTCTTAGTTATTACCAGAGGCATTCTTTTAAGCATTTAAAATTTAAAAAGTAAATGAGTGCATGTAACTGAGTCTTCACTACTGTGCCTAGCATGTACAAGGCCCTAAATGGCATCCCCTGCACTACCCAAAACAAACCTGAAACCCACCCTTAAGACCTATTTTGGAGAAGCAATGGCTTACAGTCAAGAGCACTTGCTATTCTTGCAACAGACCTGAGTTTAATTCCTAGCAATTAGAACAGCTGCCTAGAACTCCAGCTCCAGAGGAAATACTCTCTTTTTTGACTTTATGGGTACCTGGACACCTGTGGTGCACATGCATACACTTAGGGCACATGTTAACTCATTCATATAAACAAACAAATACATCTTTAAAAAGGGTATTAGAAAACAAGACAGAAAAGAAAGAAAACAAAGCAGTTTAAGAATGTAGATAAATCTAATTTTAGATACCCAAACAGAAACAGGTATTAAAGATATTTATTTTGCAAGGTAACTTTTTTCAAATAATAATTTATTATTATTGTTGTTGTTGTTACTTTACTTAGTCACTTTACATCCCAATCACTGCACCCCTCCAAATCACCCCTCCCACAATTCTTCTCCTATACGTGGCATCTCCTCTGAGTGGGTGGGGACTACCCTGGATATTCCCCTCCTCTGGCACATCAAGCCTCTGCAGGGCTAGGTGCATCCTCTCCTACTGAGGTCAGACAACCAGCCTAGCTAGAAGTACATATCCCATAACAGAACAGCTTTTGGGATTGGCCCACTCGAGTTATTTGGGACCCACATGAAGACCAAACTGCACATCTGCTATATCTGTGCAGGGAGGCCTGGGTCCAACCCATGTATGTCCAGGCTAGTTGACTCTGTTGGTCTTCATACAGAGTTCCGATCCCCTCAGGAGCCACAATCCTTCCTCTTATTCTTCTATAAGCGTCCCCAAGCTTCATCCACTGTTTGACTGTGGGTGTCTGCATCTGTCTGACTCAGCTGCTGGGTGAAGCCTTTCAGAGGACAGCCATGCTAGACTCCTGTCTGTATGGTTCAGGCTCCTCAAAGTGCCTTTTAATCATTCTTTAAGTATAGTCAAACATTAATAGTGCTATATAACTCAAGAAATTTGTGTTAGATAATTTGGATTTTCATTTCACAGTATGCATAATCTATATGCATACTGTGAAAAGTATAGAGTTACACCAAGAGTGCCTTTCATGTGCTTAAGCAGAAGATACGCAGTTTAATATGTACTAAGGTGTGCATAGAATAGTTTTTTTTTTAAAGAAAACTCATTATATTCAAAGCTGCGTACTAAGGTGTGCATAGAATAGTTTTTTTTTTTTAAAGAAAACTCATTATATTCAAAGCTGCTGTGTTAAACACTGATGCATGAAATCCTTTTGTCTTTGAATATTATGAGTTAGTGGAATTCCTTTTCTCATATGTTCTCATTCAGGCCAGTCTTGAATCCTCAGTACTTTTGCTGCAGGGTGTGGTGTGATTGCTTTTTTCCCCCTTATTGTATGAATATTGTTCCCTTGTAATACTATGTGGAGTGAGTAGTACATCTCAAACGTAGGACCTTGTGCATGTTGGAATCTGATTTGTGGATGGTATAGCCACTGAATTATATATTAGCTTGAAACAGAGTTCTCACTGGGCCTAGAGCTTGGCACTTCCTTACATATTGGACTTTTTGTTTGTTTCATTGCTTGTTTGTTTTTTGAGCAGGGTTTCACTATGTTAGTCTAGGTTTAAGTTTGTGATCCTCCTGCCTCAGTGTCTTTCCCATGGGTTGTGATTGCAAGTATATTCCAACACCTTTGGCTGAAATGTTGATTGTAATTGGGTTGCTCAAATCAGCAGTTCTAGATAAAATAATTTGTTTATTTCAGCTGGCCTCTAAGTTGCTATGTAGCCAATCATCACCTTGACCTTCTGATCCTTTTGCTTCTACCTTTTGAGTGCTGGGGGTTATGATCAATTAAATGTCTTCATGTCCAGTTTGTACAGTGTTAGGGATTGAATCCAGGCCTTAGTGTATGCAGGCCAGGCAAGTACTTATTGACTGAGTTATATCCTCAATTCCATAATTAAAGTTTTGATCCTGTGAAATGACCTTTCCAAAAAATGGTGTTGCTTCTTATTCTACCCCAAGCGTGGTCAGACTTGGTGTCTTGTTGCTGCTGTGTTTCATTTCTTGATGCACTATGAAAGTTGGGCATGTATCACTTGGCTGGTGGTGATTGTAAATCTCTTAATATTTTCAGCCTAATTTTGTTGGATTTATTGTCTTCTAAACATTTGGGAAGCACTGTACTATTTTAGTGCTGTTTTCTTCATCTATTTTAGAACCATTACTTCTTTTTTATTTTGTTTATTTAAATGAGTTTTTAAAAAATTTAACCATATTAGGTGATATTTTTAAGTAAAAACCTGTCCCATCAGACCTGTAGTTTTACTAAGAAATTACAATATTGACACAAACATAGGCAACCACAGGAGAAGATAGTGTCCACGGGCAGAGGTGAGTATTCTGGGATTTTAAAATATGATGAAGGCATTTCTCAAATACATGAGAGAAAATAATAGATTAGTTAGCTAGTTAGTTTAGATAATAGGCATTCCATCTATTAGAAAATAGACTTTTTGTACTGACAGAAATAAATTTTAGATAAACCAGTGAGGTAAAAATCAAAGGTTTGATTCTTTTTTGTTCCCATACTTCTGGCACTGGGGAACTTAGCTCAGGGTTTTATGCATGCTAGATAAGCGCTCTAACACAAAGCTGTATCACTGGCTCTTTGTGTATCTTTTGAAGTTTGCAGTGATCTGGCTGAGTTACTCAGGCTGCCTTTCACTTAGGATCTTCTTGTCTCAGCTGCCTCACTAGCAGGATTACTGACCCAGGTCACCAGACCTAGGTTGATTCTTTAAGAGGCTAAAGCAATTGCCTACATTTATTCCTGATGCACTGAGACTGATCATTCATTTGTGTTTCTCCATAAATTATTAAATTCTCTGAAGGTATATTCTTATTCAGTTGTTTTACCTTCATCAGATGAGTGTGTTGTTACTACATAGTAGGTACTCTTAAAAATTGTATGTAGAACTGGTGAATTAATTTGTTCTTCTAGTTCTGGATTCTATTTTTTATTATTGTGGAAACTACCCATTTTATCATAAGCCCGTGACAGTAAATTCTACAGACAGGCAATGGTCTGAATTAAGATGCTGTTAGTGGATAGGGATAGGAATAGATTCCATACAGAATTACTAGGTAATAGGCTCAAAAAGACCATGTTTATTGAATTCAGTCTGCTGAATTAGATACAAAGAATGGTTTTCTCATGAGAGTTTTGTGGATTTTTTCCTTTCCCTGCCAACCTCCAGATCTACCTTATTAACAGCTCATTTACTTCTGAGAACAAAGTAAAAGAAGACTATGAACCCAATTTAGGAGGCAAGAAAATGTAGGAGTACTTGCATATTTATCAAGCTTTATTTATACTTTTTATTTATAATTTTATTTTATATATTTTTTTAAAAAGCAATTCAATGTTGTATGGTATGTTCAGATATTTTGGGAGTCTGATGGAACAAGAATTGAGTACCCTTTCAAGAGAGAAGTCCTTGGTGAAGGAAGGGCTTTCCCTTCTTTAGTCCATGAGCATGTCCACAATGTTAGGTACATAATAATCCCAAGTGCCACTAAGTGAATATGTACTAAGAAATGAGTTATGTTCTGTATATAAATATTAGTCTATTTTAATTATACTTTTTATGCCTTAAAATGTGTTACTTGCTACAGTTTTCAATGAGCTTCTTTTAAATTAAGAGATAAAGTTTGTTCTCCACATCTGTTTCCATTTCTTGCAATAGAATGCTATAGAATTTTATTAGATTGAATTAACTTGTTAATAAGCTTCAGGGTAGAGTTAATTAACTATTAGGATTAGTAGATACAGCGCATAAACTATAAACCAGTACTTAAAATATAATTTCCACAATTATTAAGGCTGTAAAAATATAAAACTAATTTCTTTGACATTTTCTATGCTTATAATTTTCATGTATCCTAGTGAAAGAACTTTTAAGCCAAATTTAAATCATATTGTTAGCTCAGTGGTATCCTAGAAATAAAATTGTTCTTGGGCTGGAAAGATGCCTTAGTGGTTAAGAACACATGCTGTCTTTGCAGAGGACCTGGTTTTTATTCCCAGCACCCACATGGTGGCTTACAACTGCCTGAAACTCCAGTTCTAGAGGCTCTAACACCCTTTTCTGAACTTCATAGGCACTAGGCACACACTGTATACAGACATATATGCAGGCACTCATGTGTACTGAAAGTACATCTTTAGAAAAAAATCACTGTAACATTAGGGCATGCTGAGTGGTCCATATGCATATGGGCGTATATAAGTAGTATATATCTGGAAAACAGTCTAAAATGTAACAAAATCGATAACATCATTTGTCATCTAACTTAACCTGGTGAACTCTGATATATACCTCTACCTCTTCTTTAGTACAACATACATACATACATACACACACATATATCTAAAATGGGTATACTTTTATGTATGTATATTTGAGAAAAAAATCCATTCTGTAAGTGAGTAATACTGTCATTTACTTGGCAAAGGACAAAAACAGCAAAAATTGTAATCCTGTCTTATGCCAAGTTTTAAAATTTTGTTTCATTGTTTATGAAACTGAGAAGTCTTACAATATTACTGATAATTGTCTTACATACTTAAATGTTAGTTAACCACGTAAGTAGTTAAATAAGTATTCAGCCTAGTCCTATTTGACCCCGGGATGCATTGCATACATTAGCTTTACCATAATTATTTACTGAGTACATTCTATCTTTGTTCACAGTACCTGGTTATGGACTATTATGTTGGTGGGGATTTACTTACTCTGCTCAGCAAATTTGAAGATAGATTGCCTGAAGAGATGGCTCGGTTTTACTTGGCTGAGATGGTGATCGCCATTGACTCAGTTCACCAGCTCCACTATGTTCACAGGTGAGTTAGCCAATCTGTCAATGATGGTCTTAAGCACGCATGACTGAAGTTACATGTAATAGCCTTCCCTAAGGAGTATGTAGCATTCAGTTTCCTTATGGTCGGTTTTTATATGATGATATTACTTAGAATTCTAGGCCATACATTACAGACTTGTTACATATTTTATTGTTCTCAAGAGAAGACTTTGGCTGGGAAGACAGCAAAGATGAAGGCCTGAATTTGATTCCCAGCACTACGTAAACCTGGACATAGTAGCATGTGCCTGTCGGGGGAGAGGAGGGCAGAGCCCTGGTGATAGCTGGCTGAGCATTGAGTCTAGCTAAACCAGTGAGCTCCAGGCTCTTCAGGGAACTTGTCTTAGAAACCTTATAAAGCTGCTGTTTACAGTGCCAGTTCCAGTGGCATTGATCAGAGGCACAGTCTGACTAGAACAACAAAGGAAAGCGAGCTTGATCCCTTTAGAATGCTGCATTTGGTTATCCTCATCAGTTTTAGATGACAAGGAAAGATCAGGAATTTTGTGAAATCAGACAGCACATAAAATAATTTATATAAACAACCATAATGTTGATTCTAGTAGCAGAATTTTAATAGCTGATACTGTGAAAGGAGTAAGTAAGGTCTTACCCTGGCTTCTGTTCTTGCATTGTTTCCTAGGTTCTCAGAGACAATAGTGCTGGACACTGCCCTTCACAAGAAGACTTTCTTAGAAAATACTTGATTTCATAGAAAATATTGTCAGATTTACCTTTTTCTTCTCTCTCTCTCTCTCTCTCTCTCTCCCTCCCTCCCTCCCTCCCTCCCTCCCTCCCTCCCTTCCTTCCTTCCTTTCATGTTAAATCCTGTTATTGGGGATAGATCCTAGGGCTGGACATGTTCGGTAAACAAATGTTCCAAGACTATGTACAGCACCAGGCAGCAGATTTCACACAGAAAAATAATACTAGAAAGTAGATAATATTTTAAAATTGTGAATTAGTGTGAAGGTGATAACATGAGATTTTCAGAGACAACAGTTTCTTTAAATCTTTACAAAAAATGTTTTCATGAAGTTAGGATGAGGTAGAATGGTGAGTGTGGATATGGTAGAGGCACAGGGTATATGACCAAAATGTATTATATGGAACTTGCAAATAATTAATACAAATATTTTAAAGTTTTATTAAAAAGTTTCTTAGCAGTAGTACTGCAGGATAGGGGGGCTATGTGCTGCCTTAGCTGAGGAGTGTTGCTCTTATATAGACCATTTGGGGTTGTTAACCCTGCTAGGACCCCTAATTGTTCTCCAGCTATAGTTGACTTTTGGCCCCTACATTTTAAACTGCCTAGATGCTATTGTTAAGACACACTTAGGTACTTAATGATCTTAAAGCAGAAATACAAAGAACTAGATACAGAAGATTAGGAGTATGAGCTATCAGAATACCAGCAATTGCTTCAGAATTGAAGCATGCACAAAAAAAGGGGGGGATGAAAGGGTTAACTCAGAAACTTTGAAAAGGTCATAGAACACTGTCTCCTCCCAGAAGGGCAAGTGTTCCCTCTCCTAGAAGGGAGAGGCTAAATTATATTCCTCAGACCACAGGGAGGTCTCTGTGGCTAGGAAAAGCCCAGAGTCCTACCTCATCCCCTATCAACCAATTAGTTTAAAGGTAACACTGTTCTGCCAATCACATTGTGCCTAATGGTGGCTGCCCCAGAACTGTATAAAAGACCTGCGCAGCCCAGAGTGCTCTTTATTCTGTCTCCATATGCAGGGTGGCCCCAGCATGCTGGATAATAAATAAAAATCCTCTTGCTTTTGGCACCAAAAAAAAAAAAAAAAAAAAAAAAAAAAGGTTCTTAGCTGAAATATTTGCCCATATAGACATATAATAATAGAATACTAATTATTAAAATTGAGGAGTTACTTCATTTTAAATCTTCAAAGGTAGCTTTTAAAAAGTCTAAAATTATACATTTCTCATTATTATTTTTATTTGATAGCATTAGTTATTATTCTTGATAATCACTTTTGTGTTTTAGTTCATAAGACTTATATTTTTAAATTTTTGTCACCTGAGGAAAGATGTTCATCTTTTTGTATAAGCTGCCATTAGTATTCCATTAATGTTTATTTAAAATTATGAGATTAAATTGTAAAATCTTCTGAAATGGGTTTATTGAGATATAATTCATAAACTACATACTTCATTCATTCATAGTATATACTGCTGTTAGTATATTCACAAATACATATAACCTTCGTCATGGGCCATTTTAGAATATTTTCATTACTTCAGAAAGAAACCTCATATCATAACCTCTCATCTCAGTTTTAATACTCCCTAGTTCTAAGAAAACATTAATTAACTTTCTGCTCCATAAATATTACTAAATTTGGGCCTCTCATATAAATCAGATCCTATAACATGGAGTCCTTTATGACAGGTCTCTTTTACTTAATATAGTGTTTAATAGGTTCATTAATATTCTAGGGTATATTTGAAGATGCTTTCCTAGTGAGGTTGATTGCTTGGTAAACCTTAGATTTTCCAGAAGCTTTTTATAACCCAAAGTATACATTATACAAATTCCCAATATATGTATCTCAGCCTCAGATTAATCCATTAAGAAATTATAAATCAGTTTCAGGAGAAAAATAATAAACAAAATCAACAACAATAATAAAAAACAACTGACAGAAATCCTCAAATGACGAGATATAAGAACAATCAAATAAAGACTTAACAAAACAATTTTGATGGAATTCAAAAAGTAAAGAAAATACATTTGAAATGAATGAAATGATAAATATCTCCTCAGTGAAAGGGAAGGTATGAAAAAACAAACAAAATCAAATAAACAAACCTAAACCTAACACAAGTGGGAATAATTTTTAAAAAGATTTATATGTATAAGTGTTTGCCTGCATGCATGTATGTGCACCGCAGTTAGGCCTGGTACTCTCTGAGACCAGAAGAGGGTGTTAGAATTCCTGGAACTGGAGTTAGGATGGTTGTGCGTCACCATGTGGGTGCTGCTAGCTGAACTCAGGCTCTCCGCAGGAGCAGCAAGTGTTCTTAACCACTGGGTCATCTTGTCATCCTGCCTCCATCCCCATGGCATTGTTAAGAGAGAAAAATACAGCATTTTGAAGAAAAATATTCTAAAGACTTCAGGAGCAGGAATTTGAATATAAATTAAGGAAATTAACCTCATGCAGGAGAGGGAAGGGCAGGGTGGCAAAAGTGTTCATGTTGGGAAAAATAAAGCAAATTTATAAAATTAAAATTGGAGCAAACAGTTTCAGTCTTAGAAAACCAAATCTAGCACATCATAATCAAACTGTGGAGTACAAAAGATAAAGAAGTCCTCAAAGCTGGTTTTATGTTTGGAGAAAACAAATGAATGGTTTCAGACACTTTCAAAACACAGAGGCTAGAGATAATGGAATATTCTTAGATGTTTGACAAGAAAGTTGTCTGTACACAATTCATATTCAGTATCCATTTCTTTCTTTCTGTAACTTTAGATATTTTACCATGTAGAAAACTCCAAAAATTTCATTTCCCTGATCTTTCCTTCCAAGAAATCTTCAACAATGTACTTCGGAATTTGAGAAAATGGTAACAGAAGGAAAAAGAGAACAGTAAATAATAAAATTGTCAGTCTGTAAATGCTATTTCCACTATTATATTCCTGAACATGTGTTCATTTGAAGCAAAAGTTATCTGAGGTACTCAAGGATGATTTTATACCCTATAGAGCAACTGTAGCATAGTGGATGGTGTGGACCATTAATTCGGATATAATTACTGACTTTTTTTTCTTTTTTTCCTTTTTTTTTATTGGCTATATTCTTTATTTACATTTCATTTCCCTTTTCCTGGTTCCCCGCCCCCCAAAGGTAATTACTGACTTTCAAATAAAGTAAAACTGGGGACTCAATGTGGGGGAACAAGTGGCTTATATGGGAAAGTAAAATAAAAGATGTTTATTATTAAACTTTGCAATGGCAAAGCCTTGTGACCAAAAATGCATTAAATGTCTATGGCTTCCACAAATTAAAATGTGAGTAAGACAGACCTGTAGGTATAAATAAGGCATGTAGAAATGTTAGAGAAATTTAGACCATGTTATTTCAGTGAATTCTATTGAAGTGGATGGAAACTTAAAGGTTCTTTGTGTTGTATGGTGCTTCACTGGGGCAAACATGTGCAGGAGTGTTTTCCTGACGTGGACACAGGTAAAAGGATGTTTTGCTAAAGCAGACATGTGAAGGAACATTTCACTGAAGCAGACACAGGGGAAAAGATGTTCTGCTAAAGCGAGCATGTGAAAAGACACGTGATGAAGGATTCTTCACTGTCAATAAACATGTATTGGTTCGCTTTACATTGTGTAACTGAGCTCTGTTTGTTGTGACTCCAGAGAAGGAAATCCCAAAAAAACTTCTTGTGAGGTTCCTGGGGCTTCTTGCTACTTCTGAGGACTTGGGCTCATTGGCATAGTGATGTCAGCTGATATAGACTCATGTGGAGGAGTTTTGCTAAAACAGACTCATATGCTGAGGCAAGACATTTCATGAAGCCAAGACCAGTGGAGGACACATGATGTTTGGAGAGAGTATAAATATGACCCAAAGGACAGTGATGGGGGCTTGCTTGCATAGCTAGCTAAGCTATGAAATGTAAGGCGAACCTCATTACACAAAGTCCCAGGGAAGGGGACAGGTGAATGGGGCAAGCTAGTGCAAGCAATGTACTGTTGAGTCAGTTGGAGGTAGTAAAGGCATAGACTAATATGCATCTCTGAGGGTTTTTTCTTTTAGGCTTGACTTTTCAAAGGACTTTTTACTGGGAATGGATCAGGAGATTACTGCAGCATGGCACCTTTCTCAGTCATTACTTAGAATCAATGTGGCATTTATTACTTAGACATGTAACATGTATAAACATCACAGAGGATTAAGTCAGTCATTATTACTTTGAATATTCAGGTTATATTTACTGATGATTAAATTCAGTCCTCTTTTCCTTTTTTCTGTTCATTCTGTCTCCTTATTTCCTGCACCTGATCTTCCCCAGTTTGCTTTTCTTTTCTTTTTTTTTTTTAGCTGTGTTTTTTTTAATCTTTTTTTTTAATTTTTATTTTCTATATTCTATGTTTACATTCCAAAGGCTTTCCCCTTTCCCAGTTCCCACCCACCATAGTTCCCATAGTTCCTCTCCCCCCCCCCAACTATTCCCCAATCATTCCCCCTCCCCCCTCGGTTTCTTTACTAAACTGGATGCAATCTTTACAGGCCCAGGGCCCTCTCCTTTCTTCTTGGGAATCATTTGACTTGCTATTTGTGTCTTGAGTATTTAGGGCTTCTGGGCTCATTAATATCCACTTATCAGTGATTGCATTTCATGTGCATTCTTTTGTGATTGGGTAAATTCACTCAGGATAATATTTTCCAGGTCTAACCATTTACCTACAAATTGCATGAATTCATTATTTTTAATTGCTGAGTAATATTCCATTGTATAAATATACCACATTTTCTGTATCCATTCCTCCTTTGAGGGATATTTGGGCTCCTTCCAATTTCTGGCTATTATAAACAAGGCTGCTATAAACATAGTGGAGCATGTGTCTTTATTGCATGCAGGGGAATCCTCTGGGTATATGCCCAGGAGTGGTATGCCAGGGTCCTCTGGAAGTGACATGCCCAATTTTCTGAGGAACCGCCAAACTGATTTCCAGAGCGGTTTTACCATTTTGCAATCCCACCAACAGTGGAGGAGTGTTCTTCTTTCTCCACATCCTCGCCAGCACTTGTTGTCTTTTACTTTTCGTAGATTGTGATGATTGTGACATCTTTACTTGGCTTTCCTTCCCTTCTTGTTGACAGTATTTGGTATCTGGTTGGTCAGCTGTTACCTTATTATAAGACATCACTGATTCAGTGTTAATCTGAATGCCAGATGTCATTTTTGCTTGTTCGATCAGAAAGTGTAGATTGTCATCCCCAGTAACTTGGTTCTCCAGGAGAACCATTTGTGTCAGAGGGATGCTCATCAGGAATTATTACCCACAGAAGGGAATTGGGAGGACCAGGATAACTGTGTGGAAAAGAAGTTAGACAGATGAAACCAAAGTTTCAGATGACACTGCTTAAAATTCTGAAGGGTTTGTGGCCTTCTGCGTCCTTGTTAACTTGTTCAAAATTGTTTGACCTTTGTCCTCCATACATCAGTTATTCAGTACATATGGGTTGTTCCAAGAAAGGATTGGGAAGAGGATGCCGACAGTACTGAAGGAGATATATGTAGGAATCAAATGTCACACCATACTTCATAATAAGTACAAGTATGGTGTAATATGTTGGAAAACTCTTAAGCTTGCTCTATAGAGGCCGCCGCTTATTGCTGAGTCAAAAGATGCTCTGCCTGTGCACCTGCCTCTAATTTATACTTTTCTTTGCTAATACCTTTCCTTGATTCTAGTTTTCTTTCTTCAATATAGATATTTCAAGTATTCTTATAAATTAGATGATATATCGTTCATGGAAGACAAGTGCTATACTATTGAACTATAAATTCAGACCCCAAATGTGACTTTTAAAAATTCAGTTAGACATCTTTGTGGACCCTTTTGCTGGGGTGAATTAGTGACAGGAATAATCAGGTTTGTGACTTGGTTCCTTACATGTGCAGAAGTTTTGCGGCTTGAGGAGCTATGTGGAATTTTCAGAGACATCAACAACTCTTTCCATTCCTTCTGTAACTCCCCTTTTGTGTAACATTTTATCTATGATATAATTTTATAAAGAACTTTTCTCTAGGAAGGTATAAATTGCCAGGGAGAAGAAATATAGTGTGACTTTTGGGCCTCCTGCTCTATCCACCACATGTATATATGTATATTATGTCTGTCTATATATATGTGCATATATGTATGTACATATGTATGTGTATGAGTATAAGTATGCAACAGTTGGTTGCAAGTATTGATGCAGTAGTTGGTTGGGCCTAGGGGTGCGAGGGAGGGAGGGAGAGTAGGAGAGAGGGAGAGAGAGAGAGAGAGAGAGAGAGAGAGAGAGAGAGAGAATGAGTGTGTGTGTGTGTGTGTGTGTGTGTGTGTGTGTGTGTACATGCGTGCATTTTGAGCTTCAAGCCTGGCCAGCTAAAGGGCACTTGAGCCAGAGAGAGAAGAGTGCAGATAGCTAAACCCCCCCCCTTAATGACTAATGATTAAACCTTTTTTTCTTAATCCCTTCCTTGCTAATGTTAGCAGGAGTTAAATTGTCTGAAGCGAGTGGCTCCTGGCCATAGAATAGCAAAGAATTAGAGAGAAAGTTAAATTGCCAAAAGTAAGCAGCTTTTGGCCAAGCAGTCGCTGACTCCATACCCCCTCTTTGCTGCCTTCCTTGGGGAATTGGATGCTGGCCTAGCCCCTGGCAAATAGGGAAATAATTTGTTATGAAGTTGTAATTGAAAGGAATGTGTCCGTGTTTTCAAATCATAGGATAATTAAAAACTTTAATATATAAGTGATAGATTAATTAGTAGGTATAAATAAATTAATAAAAGATGAAATATTAGTCATGCATGAGTATGAATAAATTATTTAATGTCACAAGTAATCAAATAAGTACTGTGTTTTAGTTATGAGACTGAGAAAGGTTAAAGTGATTGATGCTCCCTATCATTGTACAGAATGGGAAACTACATCTTCACTGGCCACTAAGTTGAGACTTTATAATTGTATTTTTTCCTGACAATGATATGTCCATTTGTTTATTTTTCTCAAAAGCTTGATGTATGTCTATACATCTGTTTTTATCCAAATCACTTATGAATTTCTCAGAAGGAAATAATCTAGAATGTGACTCATTTACATTATGAAAACATTGATTACAGTCTTTTCTTTATGAAGATTGTTGTATAGGAGTGTTGGCTGCAGTGTTGTCATTGTAGGAAAAGTGGAAGTGATAGACTTTCCCAGCATGGGGATATAAAAAGATTCTGGCAGATACAGTGATACAGTCATATAAAACCATTCCATCTTATTAGAATTGTCTCATTCAGAAGAAGTAAGTCTGCCCCGTACAGCTCCAGGCTCTGATTTTAGCCACTGGAAGGAAAACGCTGGTTATCATTGTGAGACGTGTCTCAGCTGCTGAGATGTCTACATGAAGGACATTGTTGATCTTATGAATTTATGAAATTAGCATAGCAACTGTTGTGCACAGCACACTGACCCAGTTGGGGAAGCAGGTGCACTATGTCTCCATCTCCACAGCTCTTTCTGGGTAGAGGAGAGGTAAATGTTAACCAGCCAACCAGTAACATTTGGTTTAAATGACAATTTTGGTGGAGACCCTAAAGGTGAACAGTGATTTATGACTTGAGGCAATTTCTTTTCTGAGACACGGGGAAGCCCTGTTTAGTGATTATTCTTTTTCTCCTATAGCCCAAGTCAACCTTAAACTTTTGATTCTCCATAGTGCTGAGATAACAGGCAGTTAGCTTGAAACTATCTTTGTAAACTGCCTTACAGAGATCACAATGGAAACTAAAAAATATTTATAATGAAGCAAAAGTAAAAGTGTTATATATCAGAAAATCTCCAACCTTAAATGAAAATAATTGAAAAGGAATGAGGTGAAAAATAAATTAAGTCTCTAACTCAGGAAGCTGGGAAAGAAAGCAAAATTAGCTTTAATTATAGAGAACAAAAAGGTAAAATGAAGTTAAGTAAAATGAAGTTAACATGGATGAAAGATACAGAAATAAGGGAAAAATAACAGGCAGATATTAGTATATTAAAAAATCAATAAAACACAAATACTTTATTAAAAGCCACTAGTTTAATTACTGGTACATTGTCACTGAAGACAGATCCCTAGTTTGAAAGTTGATAAATAGCATACAACATGGAATCTGGAGATAGACTGCCTGGCTGTGAATCCTGGCAGTGGCCATTAGTGTGAACTCAGTGTGGTTTAGCTTCCTTCTCTGTAGACAGGGTAATGATTGTACCCACCTGGGCAGTAGGATGGCTATCACACACTTAGGTACTATATGGTAATCTTATCAGAATGGAGTAGCTGGATATGGAAGTGCACACCTATAATTTCAGCACACTGGCGGCTGCAGCAAGAGAATTGCCAGGAGTTCCAACCGGTCTAGGGTAGTCTGAGGGATCATAGGCTTCAGAGTGATGCTCTGCCTCAGAGTAAACCAGCCAAACAGCAGTGATGCAGGGGCAGTATTAGAAATGGAACTACAAACGCACTGCAGAGATGTCCAAGTTCATCAGCCTCATTGTATTTGAGAAGTGGATACAATATACATTTTATTAGAAAAGATCAACACCACTGTAATATTCTAGTAGAAACATTCTAGTAGAAACAGAAGTTATGTGGGTAAGCTAAGAATGTTTAAAGAAATGAAATTTATAATGTCCTCTCCACAAGGCTCTATTATCATGTCTGTAGGGGCTCTTACTTTCCTCTGCATTTTTAAATTGAGGCACATGTGATAAAAGTGCAGACACTACAGTATACAGTGACAGTGTTCAGTGACATGCCTGTGTGACCGTCCTCTCGATAGAGAGTGCTTTCATTCCCAAAAGTATTTCCAGAGTGAAAATTACCAGAGTACTTTTTATATCATGGAATTACTGAAACAGTCAATGCTTTAGAAAGCTTTAATATGAATCACAGCTAGGATGGAACCCATAAAACATACTTTTCTTAGAATACTTTTAAAAGATTTATTTATTTACTATACACACATATATGTATATACATAAACACATATGTATAAATATATGTATGTTTGCTTTGTCTTCATGCACACCAGAAGAGGGCGTTAGATCCCATTACAGATGGTTATGAGCCGTCCTGTGGTTGCTTGGAATTGCACTTGGGATCTCTGGAAGAGCAGTCATTGCTCTTAACCACTGAGCCATCTCTCCAGCCTCTTTAAGTCTTTTTTTGCAGGGGCTGAAGGGTTTGAAACAGGTTTCTCTGTGTAGAACCTGACTCTCCTGGAACTTGCTCTGTAGACCAGGCTGGCCTTGAACTCAAATATTCAATTGCCTCTCTTAGAATTTTTTTAAAAGGTAGTTGAAGTGTCTTTTTTTTTTCCCCTGAGACAGGGTTTCTCTGTATAGCCCTGGCTGTCCTGGAACTCACTCTGTAAACCAGGCTGGCCTCGAACCCAGAAATCTGCCTGCCTCTGCCTCCCAAGTGCTGGGATTACAGGCATGCACCACCACCGCCTGGCTGGTAGTTGAAGTTTTTCATGTAAGATTATCTGATTATTTTCCAACTAAAACATAAATGTATTTATTTTTTTCAGAGACATCAAACCTGATAATATATTGATGGATATGAATGGACATATTCGTTTAGCAGATTTTGGTTCTTGTCTGAAGCTGATGGAAGATGGAACGGTAAATAAACATAAATTATAAGTTGTTCTACTCACAGACATCCCCTTTTCCATGTCTTCTATGTTCTAGAGACCCCTGTTTGCACTGACTTCTGCCCAGCTACCCCTCTATATGCACCCACCTCCTCCTACAAAGCTTTGGCTATACCTGCACATAACAAGGCCTGCCCATCCAGTTATTCTACCTGCTTGCAATAAATAGTTAGCTTTAGAATGGCACTTTTAAGAGTCTTGTATCTTCTTTTTTGGCTGATGCCTATTATTTTACTTGAAATGTTCCTAAGCTTTTAAGAGTGATAAATAAGGTAAGTTTCATACAGAAAAAGAAAACAAAACTCCATCTTCATTTGTATAATTATATACTAGTTTGGAAGGACAATATTCAGCAAACGAACTTTGTTTTTTCAAGATGATTCTAGATGACATTAGTTATGTGTTCCTATTTGCTTAGCATTTACTAATTAAATTCTTAAATTCACGGTCCATTTTAAAGCATATATTCTCAAATTTTATTGCTTTTTATTTGTATTTTTATGATGTGTGTGGGTGGGTGCACGTGTGTATGCGCTTGCATTTTGATGTGTGAATTTGGTGCATGTGGAGGTCAGAGGACAACTAGGTCCTTGCTTTCCACCTTTTAGATGTTCTTGTCCACTGCTGTGAAATCACAGTGGCTGGCTGGTGCATAACGTCTGGGAATTCTTCTGCCTCTGCTTCCCATATTACAGTAGAAGACTGCACTAAGCTACCTAGGCTGGCTTTGAACTTATGATCCTTCATTCTCAGCCTCCTAAGTAGCTAGAATTACCCAACCTGTGCCACATGGCCTAGCTGAGATGTTCCTTTTACTGTTCATAGCATCTTATTAATTTGGTGATATACTTCTGGTTTTATATTATCAGAAAATAGTTCTGACTTATTTTAGGGCTTTGTTCCGTCTTTTGGACTTGCTGAAATATATAACTTTATAACAAACAACTTTTTGTGTGTTCCATGTTTGTTTAAAGAGAATACATTTTCTCTAATTTTAGTACCAGGGTTCTATACAAATCCATAATATAAAACTGATTTTGCATTTGTATTTATATTATTAAGGGTTTTCTTTGTTATCCATTATTTGAAAATCCTTAATATGTTAGATTTGTTAATTTTTCCTTTATATTATCAGTACTTTACAGACCTCCTTTGTAATTTACTATTTGATGAAATACTGCTTTTCCCAGTATAGTTTCTATTCAATTACACTGATGAATTAAAATAATCTTAATAGTTTGGCTAATATTTCTATTACTGCTTTAACTTTCTTTTGTTTAATATATGTATAATTCATCTTTTCATCCCATCACTTTCAACTGTGTACTTCTGTTCTGTCTTTATCTTGTTTAAATAAATTATTTAACTGATTTTTCTCTCATTTATCCATTTTGTTTTACCTCTCTCCCAGTGTTAAATCTGTCCTTTAACAGGTAATTTGACCCACTCTTGGGTCTGAGACTCAGTGCTTGGGCTGTGCATGTAGGTTTTGCTTGTTATTTACCCTTTTCTCTCCTGCCTTCTGCTGTGCAGTTCAAGCTTAGCTCTCTCACTCTCTTTATCCTTGGAAGGTAACATATTTCATTTTAAATATTTTAATGCCTCTCTTTTGTTATTTTGAAAGTTATTTATAGTTTACTTGACTGTAAGTTAATCATTTTTTCTCACTACATTCCCAATCAACATAATCAACTTATTTTACTTTAATTAAATTAAATTGGCCAAAGAACTATGTCCCATATATATATATATATATATATATATATATATATATATATATATATGGGACAGTAGCTAAGATTGAATTTGGCAAATGTTTTGAGGCTAACACAGAATCACAACTCCTCTACCCTGTAATAGTAAATTATATCCTCCTCAAAGGCTTGTGTGTATGTATCAGATCACACAGTGGGCAGAATGGGAAGAGAGCATACAGAACTGCAACAGTATCTGCCAATCACTCCTCTGAGTATGTGAGGAATAGCTACAGTGTGCAGTTGGATCCTGGCCTGCAGCACTCTCACCTGCCCACAGTTACCTCGGGAGGCACAGGGTGAGGTACTGGTCTTTCCTGGAGCTTTGTTCCAAGCTCAGCAACAGAAAAACAGTCCCAGTGAAGAATAAGTGGAATTTCCTAAGGTTTACAAATGGGAATAATCACACGTAAGATACTCAGTAAAACCTTTCATTAGAGAAACACAAGTCCAGAGCCTGTGACCCCACTGTGAGGGCATCTTCTGCCCAGGAGGAGAGCTACTGCCACCCAGAAACAGCAAGTATTGTCCACAGCGGATTAGAGCCTCTGGACACTGTTAGGAAGAGTATAAAACAGGGTAGTGACTGTGGAAAATAGTGTTCTTCCAGATGCTAAAAATAAGTTGATAATTTATTAATTTTATTTTTAATTTAATTATTATTTATTTATTACTTTTTAATTTAATTATTTTAATTTTATTAATTTCATTTTTATCTGTCTAACTTGCTTAATTATATTTTCAACTTTTTATAGTTAAGAATTTTGGTTTAAAGTCTATATTTTTTTTCATTTAGTTTTGTTTGTTTGCTTTCTGAGAAAAGGTCTTACTGTATAATATCCTTGGATGGCCTGGAACTTGCTTTGTAGACCAGGCTGGCCACAAAAGCATAGAGATACATCTCAGTGCTGGTATTTAAGGTGCGTCATGCCTGGTGCAGCTTTGAACTTAATATACGATAACTAATCAACCTTCAGTTTTCTTAGACTTATACTTAGGGACGTAAAAGTATCAGTGTTGTTCCTAGCCATATCTAACTATAAATTTTTAGTTCTACTATAATACATACATACCTACATACCTACCTACCTACCTACATACATACATACATACATACATGTTTTGATTGATTAGTTATATAGTTAAATAATTTAAAAAACAGTAAGAACGCTGATAGAGTAGTGCTGTAATCCCAGCACTTGGGAAGCTAAGTAAGGGGGATTTTGAGTTTGAGGCTATAAGCAAGAACTTGTCTCTGACTACCAAACAAAAGCTGTAGGTGAACATTCATTTTATTGTTAATGACTCAAATAAGTTCTATAAGATTGAGTAATGAAGACTATTAATATAAAGACTATATAAAATTATTCTGTAATTCAGGAGACTAAATACAGATGATAAAACTGTCTTGTTATACTACTACGTACATACTGTGTATCTCAAGTATCTATTTCTAATTTAAAATTATTTTTTGATATATTAATAAAAATTTGAACTTCATTAGGTCCAGTCTTCGGTGGCAGTTGGAACTCCAGATTACATTTCTCCGGAAATACTTCAGGCAATGGAAGATGGAAAAGGCAGATATGGACCAGAGTGTGACTGGTGGTCTTTGGGGGTCTGTATGTATGAGATGCTTTATGGAGAAACACCATTCTATGCGGAATCTCTGGTGGAGACATATGGAAAAATTATGAATCACAAAGTTAGTATATTTACTTTTTAACAATTTTTTTTACAGTAAATGCATATAATAAATTAATGTCATTGTAAAGAGAAAATACTGTTTTCAAAACAAAACTCATATTTTTTGATTATTTGGGGGATAATCATTCTTAATCATAATCTATGAAGTAATTAGTTTTAACTTTTTACTATATTTTGTTTAGAAGTGCTCCCAAATAGAAACTTGGTCTATGGTCTGTATAGTTGAGTAATAGAGTTCAAAGGTGGTTACTTTTTTTCAGTCAGTATTAACTATATAATATGTACAATCATGACAAGTATGCATACACAAATTCTCAGCATCAGTAATAGGGAGTGAAGCGTGTGAATAGAGATAAAAGTGAGATTTGTTGGCGTCAGAAGATGACTCTGTAGCTGTGGTGCTTGCTCTACATGACTTCTGATCTCAGTTCAATCCCTGAAATACAGAAAGATGTAAGGAGGGAACTGACTCCACAGAGTTGTCCTGTGACCTTCACATAGGCAGCATGGCACTTCTGTGCACGCACACACCCACACACCCACACACCTATAATCATACACCACAATCATAGTTTTGTTTTATTTTACTGAGATTCTTCTATCAGTCTAGCAAGTACAAAATGAAACATCTGTACTCTAACACATGCAGCCTCATGGGCACTCCTCAAATTTTATTGACAGAACTACAAGTTGTAACTTCCTGTCACAAAGTTAACAGCTGTACATCTTGAGTCGTAAAATTATGGTTAGAGCTTTTGCTGGATCAAGGTCAGGCCTAGAAGTCAGCCTGGTTAGGATATGTATAACAATGGGTATATATAGGGTGTCTGTTCCAGTGTTAGTGATCACAAAACACTGACCACAGTCCATGCACACAGCTAGAATGAGATCATAAAACTCTAGTAATGTAGATCTGCGTGAAACAAAAGAAGGATAACTGTGCAGTTTCAGAAATTGTGAACAGTTACAAAAGTTCTCAATATGCATCTGAATGTCACCAGAAGACTAGGATAACCTGTAATTTTCATTGGTTCTGGTGATGCTAACCTGATTAGTTTTTTTCTACATATGAATCAATTTTAGAGATTTTGCATCATCTGAGCTGAAACTATAGTGCAGTAAGTAGTTATGAAGAGCTGAAAGCTAGGGAAAAGTGTGCAGTGTGCAAAATGACATGTGTACCATTCAGAAGGAGGTCAGTTCAGTGTAGCATGTGGGTGAACAGCACAGGTCTAGAGATAGAGACTTCAGTTCAAGTCCCTTTCCTAGCATTAGTTGTATGGCATTGAGAAAATAACTCTGTTTCCTCTTCTACAAGACTGTCATACTAGCAGTTCCCACCCAGTGTGACTATTAAGAGGATCAAATGGGTTAAATAAGTAAATCACTTTGGATAGTGCCAGATACATGTTAATTTTTCAGTTGTTTAATGATTATCTGTTATTTTATATTTTATCTGGACATTGTATCTTAGGAAACACTGAGATAAATTCTGCTACTTATAATCAGATCCACCTGATTTTAACAGCAGCTTAACAGAGTCTCTAGACCAGTGGTTCTCCACTTTCAAACACCGCAACCTTTTAATACAGCTCCTCATGTGTGGAGACTCTCAGACATAACATTATTCTGTTGCTATTTCATAACTGTAATTTTACTACTGTTATGAATTATAATGTATATATCTGATATGCACGATATCTGATATGTGACCCCTAAAGGGGTTGCAACCCACAGGTTGAGAACCACTGCTCTATAGCATCTGCCCTTCTCTTTTTATATTTTATCTGTTATGAAGTAACTTAGAGAATTGAAAATTCCTTTTGGATAAGGATTTATGTCCATCATCCCTGTGTCTCCCTACAGTATCACTGCTGTGTCTGATATCAAACACTTACTACACACTATTCAAAGGGAAATGCATTTAAATAAATCTACCACCTTCTGTAAGATAACTGCTGGTTTGTATTTGCACACCTTATATCTTTGTCTATGTAGGAGAGGTTTCAGTTTCCAACACAAGTGACGGATGTGTCAGAAAATGCTAAAGATCTTATTCGAAGACTCATTTGTAGCAGAGAACATCGACTTGGCCAAAATGGAATAGAAGACTTTAAGAAACATCCGTTTTTCAGTGGAATTGATTGGGATAATATTCGAAATTGTGAAGCACCTTACATTCCAGAAGTTAGTAGCCCAACAGATACATCAAATTTTGATGTCGATGACGACTGTTTAAAAAATTCTGTGAGTATGACATTATGAAGATGTCCTGTCCTGCTGGTTATTTTAAGTATGGTTATAAAATAACATTTTTATTTATTAATCTGATGCCAGGGCTGTTTTTCTTTTATTAGTCACATAGTATTTATGACTTCCTGTGTTTTATTCTGTCATCCACCAAAAGCAAAATGCAAGATCTGTTCCTTAGATAATTCTGTCAGTAGGTTTCCTAAAAAGCCAAGATTTGATGATTTAAAAGCTATATTTCGGGGTTAGAGAGATGGCTCAGTGGTTAAGAGCACTGACTGCTCTTCAGAGGTTCTGAGTCCAATTCCCAGCAACCACATGGTGTAATGGGATCCGATGCCCTCTTTTCGTGTGTCTGAAGACAGCTACAATGTACTCATATACGTAAAATAAATAAATAATTCTTTAAACAAACAAAAGTATATTTCATGATTTCAAAGTGAAGGAGATGACAGACCTTTCTCTAAAACCAGCCATAAAACTGGAAAAAAATAAGCAAAAACATTTTAGAGCTTGATACAACCAAAGGGAAATAAAGAAGCATTTATTCATGAAAAACTACTGATCTCTTTTTGAAACCATACACACCTCACCCCCACCTCTCACCCATCACATGCTTGTTGGTACTCATGACATGGAGCAAACGTGACACCTTGCTGCTAGATGGGGAAAACTTGATTGGGAAAGCTCTAACCCAATACCCACACTGCTGCCACTAAAATAGCAACTCGGTAGGAATGAGTGTGGAAATCCAGTGACTATACAGTTGATTTTAATTATTCACAGTAGTTGTATTTGATAAAGTTATGGTGAACACCAAGTTAGTTAACATTGACCATTGCTGTGTTTCCACAATACAAGGTAATGAATTTGAAGGGGTGTGGAGGAGTATATGGGAGGGAGCGCAGGGAGCAAAGGAAAAGAGAGGGAGGCAACTGAATCTGAAACCCTTTCATATGCACGTCTGTTTACAGATGCTTTATATGATAATGTGCACCGTTGATTCCTTCACACTAAACTCAAGATTCACAGCATTATAACGTAACTCCTAACTCCTACAGAGCTTATCTAACACGTGTTTTCTCTGTAAAGCCACATACATGATTCCCTTTTATTTTGCGACACTGGGTGGCAGCCAGTGGATTTACACACCTGTACTACTATCTCATGAAAGTGTAATGGGAAAGGATCATGAATTCATGGCTAGCTTGGGCTACACACAGCAAGATCCTGCTTGAAATTTAAAATATGCAGCCATCAGACAGCACTTCTGGGAGCTGTCTTATACAGAGATACTATCATAAAAGCACAAAAGCATTTATAGAGTGTGCCAAGGGCACTTGCTTTCAGTGTGAGAAGAGAGGAGCACCGCGTGTTCAGTCTCAGCCTAAGGGGTACCACAGAAGTTCTACAATACCGATTTTCCAAATAGACTTAGCTTCTAAACTGTGTGTGATGAAACATCTGTATAATTTCAGCACTGGAGAGGCAGACATAGGAAGCTCTGGGCTATGTAGCAAGATCTTGTCTCTCTCTCTCTCTCTCTCTCTCTCTCTCTCAAGAAAAAAAAAGCTAGACAAATTTTCAGATACAAAACACACAAATAATGTCTATAATTTCATTCATAACTTTTACATTGTTTATTCAGGTTCTGCAGTGGCAGTGCATTTTGTATCATTGTACAAAATGTTTACCAAATTTGTCACTGTGTCTAAATTGAACAGTTGCTTATCCCCATTGACAGTTAAAATTAGTAATTCAACCTATGGCTCATAACTATACACTTCTTACTAGAATGGTATTCTTTATATTTTCTTCTAGGAAACAATGCCCCCACCAACTCATACTGCATTTTCTGGCCATCATCTACCATTTGTTGGTTTTACATATACTAGTAGCTGGTAAGTTTCAAAAGTCTATATAATTTGGGTAATTTATTTAAAAGTAAATTGAGTTTGAAATGGTATAAGTGGTTGTAGTTCTGGCATAGAACTGAATTTAAGTGTGAAAAATAAATGATGAACCTATTTTGATATTATCAATAGCACAAATTACTTAAGAACCAATTGTTTGGAGGGAAAAGACAAGGACACATTGTTCAAGAGTTGAATCTGTTGAGAATAGGGCCAGAGCCAGACCAAGGCACGGAGTGGATCTTCTGTTCTGTCAGTGCAGTCATTGTTCACAGCGTTCTCTGCTCTTCATTCAGTGTCTGTCCTCTGGTCCCTTCCTTCCTAGTCACATAGAGTCACTACAATCACTTCCTGGGTGCCATGTCAGTCTCTCTGGCTGTCTCTCAGGAAGACAAGAAACTGAATGAGAGAATTTTATTTATTTAAAATTTTAAACTTAAATACAATTACATCATTCTGCCCTTTCCTCCCCTCCCCTCCCCTCCCCTCCCCTCCCTTTCCCTTCCCTTTCCTTCTCTTTCTTTTCCTTTTCTTTTTCCAATCCCTGTCATGTCCACTTCCTCCAACTCTGATCATGTCCAACTCCCCACTCCCTCTCAAAATAATGACCTCTTTTTCCTTGATTATTATTATTTTACACACACACACACACACACACACACACACCTCTCTTTCTGAGTCTATTTAATGTTGCCTGTGTGCATGTGATTCATGCTGACTACGTGGTATTAGATCAACAATTAGGCAGCGCATTTTCCAGGAAGAGTAATTCTCTGGCCCTCAGCTATTACTGGTTGCCTATAGTTCTTTGTCTAGGGGTGGCTTACTGATGAAAATCCATCATCTGAACTCTCTTTACTATGCAGTCAGAAAAGCACCTCATCTTAAAGTTTTGAATTTCAAATTCTATTAATGGACACATGCTAGTGGTTTTTACTACTGTTTCAGTAAACTTGTCAAATTGTTTTAAACTAATAACCCTTTAGTAAACCTCATTTTATAATTTAGAAACTTAAAGATAATTTGGTGATAGAAATTTTTATTTAAAAATATTTCTACAAATTATGGTAATTTTGCAAAAAAAATTTTATAGTCATTCTGTGGAATTCTATGTGATTTACTGTAGATGTTTAAATCTATGTCTTGAATAAAGAAGTTTAAAATTCTTCAAACTTTATTGCAATATGAATCTACTTTTTTTTTCTCTCAGTGTTCTTTCTGATCGGAGCTGTTTAAGAGTCACAGCAGGTCCCACCTCACTGGATCTTGATGTCAATGTCCAGAGGACTCTAGATAATAACTTAGCAACTGAAGCTTATGAAAGAAGAATTAAGCGGCTTGAGCAGGAAAAGATTGAACTTAGTCGAAAACTTCAAGGTGAAAATTTTAATATTTTCTTTGTTTAAATTGAACTTACAGTGTTCTGAACTGTATTACAAAGGATTGTTTTATTTTCAGAATGGATCTTCTTGTAAATGGTAAAAAGTGAAGTTGTAGAAATATATGTAGAACAGAGTGTAATGCCATTTATGTAAAAATCACACAGTAGTAACCACAGTGCTGTGACTCCTATAGATATGCATATGTTCGTGTAAATGTATGGAATGAAATACCTCTGGGGACAGGAGAATGGAACTTTTAGGGAAAAAGGGCCCTTCTCATTCTCACATAATACTTCAGTGACTTTTAATGTCATATACAGTCAGGTCTTGTACATTCATGCTCTCGATGATTTTAAAGGACATTTTAGGATTCTTACTTTTATCACTTCTCGGCCTTTTGGTTAAGATCAAGTGTAGGATTCTTTTCACATTTTTGTTGACAGTGATTTTCATCTCTTCCTAGTCCACTCACTTTCACTGGACCCCTCAGTCAACACTGGACTGTTCTTACCCCCGCCTTTCTCTGATCAGTGGTATTTCCATGGCTCCCTCTATCTCTGCTCTCCTTCCAAGGCTTTAGCTATCTTTATGTAAAGATGGCTTTGTTTACTGTGTTCCTCTCTTGTGTGTGTCTTGTGTTCCTCATTTAGAGTGTCTCTTGATCTCTGTGTCTGCATCAACTGTGAGGAGTTTGCTGCTGCCTCTGTCTTTTTTATTGCCTGGCAATAAAAAAAAGTTGCATGTTCTCCTGCTTTCCAAATGCCTTGTAACTTTTACCATGTGACTAATATGACTGACAATAAGAGACAGTTGAATTAATATTACTTTTGTCCTAGAAAATGTTTTTTTATTCTTTATTCAATCAGCAATTGAGCCTGAACGAGGCTAGATTGCAATTTTTATTAAAGTCACTAGGTAGAGCTTGGTAGGCTCTATTTCTCCTTTACTTGTAACTGTGGGGGACTTATTCAGTTCTTTAGCCTCTTTTCTCTTACTACTTCTAATTCACATAAGCATCTTGGTAAGATTGATGCAGTTACAACAGATATAGTAGTAGGACAAGAGTGTCTTCTGTGACAGTGTGCTAATCCTTACTTCACATTGTCCGGAAGCTTTGGATTCTGTTTTTGTTTTTTGTCTTTTTCCAGCACAGTAGTCCTCAAATTTAGGGGCTAGCAAAATAGCCTAGTGGGAAAGGGTACCTGTTGCCAGGCCTGACGACTCAAGTGTAATCCTTTCAATTCATATGGTAGAAGGAGAGGACTGATTGTCCTCTGTCCTCTATATGAGTGCATGGCATGTGCACCCACATGTATCACACACACGCACACACCCTCAAGAAACAAACAAATGTTAAAAATGTGCCTCAATTTAGGTCAGGCTCCAACCTGGACAGAGCTCTAGGTTAGACCACTGAGATAGCCTTACTCCTCTATGGTTCATTTTACTTGGTCTTTGCTTTCACAGTACCATAATGGTTGTACAAACAAGATTTTTTAAGTTCTTAGTTTTACATTTCAAAAATATTTAGTATATTTTTATTTTTACAAAAGGAGCAATAGCCATTCCTGTTCCATTTCATTACAAATGAAACCTTTTGGGACATAATGAAGGCAGTGCTAAGAGGAACGTTCATAGCAGTAAGTGCCTGCATAAAGAAATTAGAGTTTAGCTGGGTAGTGGTGGCACACGCCTTTAATCCCAGCACTTGGGAGGCAGAGGCAGGCAGATTTCTGAGTTCCAGGCCAGCCTCATCTACAAAGTGAGTTCCAGGACAGCCAGGACTACACAAAGAAACACTGTCTCGGAAAAAAAAAAAAACTGGAAAAAAAGAAAGAAAGAAAGAAGGAAGGAAGGAAGGAAGGAAGGAAGGAAGGAAGGAAGGAAAGAAATTAGAGTTCACATATGAGCAATTTAAAAGTATGTCTGAAAGCTCTAGGGGAAAAAAAGAATAGACAGCAGGAAATAATCAAAAACAGGGCTAAAATCAAACAATTAGAAACAAAGAAAACAACACAAAGAATCAACAAAACCAAGAACTAGTTCTTTGAGAAAATCCACAAGATAGATAAGACCTTAGCCAAATTAACTAAATAACAGAGAGACAGTGTTCAAATAAAGTCAGAAATAAAAAGGGAGACATAACAACAGACAATGAGGAAATTCAAAGAATCAGTAGGTTTTACTTCAAAAGCCTGTACTCCACAAAACTGAAAAATCTAAACAAAATGGATGACTTTTAGACAGATACCACTTGCTAAAGTTAAATCAAGTCTCTGATTTTCATTCTTTAATTCTTGTTCTATTTCAGAGTCAACACAAACTGTTCAAGCTCTACAGTATTCAACTGTTGATGGCCCACTAACGGCAAGCAAAGATTTAGAAATTAAAAGTCTGAAAGAAGAGATCGAAACACTAAGGAAACAAGTGGCAGGTAATTTTCCAAGGGTCATCATTAATGTAGTAGATTTTCAAATGGTTGTATTCATGCATTACTGACTATTGAGTCTTGTGGATGTGACAGGTTATGAATTATATGGCAGTGAGAAACAGCAAATAAAAATTAGTTCTGGTTTCATAATTTGATCTGGAAAGTAAATATGTAGGTCACTGTTGCCTTACAGAAGAAGGGGCTTTGGGGAAATAGATGAAGGTGATACATAGAGAATACACAGAAGGCAACCCACCTAGAGAGAACAGTGAAGACTAGCAGACCTACGTTAGTGATAGAAATTGCCTGGGAAATTGTGTATTTGAGTGGGAGGTAGATTGCTTCAGACAGGAGAATGCATATAGACACATACAGACAACAAGTATCACATCATGAATTGGGGGTTATAAATTTATCTTTCAGTACTGATTTTACTGTGCCCTACAAAATTTCAGTCAGCTGTATTTTCATTTCTGCTCAATGTTTTTTTTTTTTACTTTGACATGAATTAAGAAGTGCTTTTTGAGTGTTTGAAGAATTAACTTCTTTATTTTTCTAATCAGTTTTATAACACCCCCTTATGATTTTTGTTCTATTAGAGTTGAAGTTTGTTTTATGCCTAAAATACAGTTGTCTTAACCTATGTTCCCTGGGCACTTGTGATGAATGTGTATTCCTGCAATTCTAATGATTTGTTTTGTCAATATTGATTAGATGCTGTTGGTGGAGAACATGTTTGAGGTTTTTTTCTATAGTCTTGTTGTTTTTCTGCCTGTTTATGTTACTCATAGTTGAGACAGGCATCATTCCCTCCTGTTGAACAGGCTTTAAGTCTAATCAGACAGCTACTGGCTGCTGCCAAGGTCTGAGAGACACCACTGCACCCTCAGGAGTGTCTCGTGTCCTGGTCATTGCTGTGTTCATATGCCCACCAATACTTTGTCATTGCCAGATGGAACAGAAGTCAGTTCCTAATTTGTTCTTTACTGACACTCTGGGAATCTTTTTATCCTTTCCAGTTTTGGGTGGGTTGTTGTCATTTGTCTGTCTGCTTTTAAAATACCATCCTTGTCCTTAATGAGATGCTCTGGCTTCTCATTGTAGACTCAGGTTGAAAATTCAGATTCCGCTCACAGTGGACAGGGGTCAGCATGAACTACAGAGGTTCTAGAACTCTGCCTGCCTCTGCCTCTTGAGTGCTGGGATTAAATATTTGCACCACCATCTCATGTGGATTTTTGTGATGCTTAAGTCAAATATAATAGTAGTTTTCTAAGAGTTTTTTGTTTTATTTTTCTGTTAGTGATACAGGATTTTGGAGAATGACAGGCCCTTTCCTGGCCCATTTAATATGATGCAAAGATCTAAGATATCAGACACTTATAAAAGTCCAACCTTGGGCAGTGGCTCCAAAGTTTGTTATTTCACACCAATGGAGGTTAAAAGGAGTTTATGCCTGTCTTGGGAATAGACAGTGTGGAGACAGTCTTTAGTAAGCATTATCCAGAAAAGCAAGAAAGTAAGGAGAAGTGAGATCAATTTCCAAGAGTTGAGAAAAGTATCTAAGGATAGAAAAAATGGTTGAATTTTCTTTGTCCAGGGCTTTTTATAGGGCAGTGGCAAAACCTGGACAGAGACTGATGTGATCTCTTTGGGGATTGGTTAACTGCCTGGGACCATCAAAGGTTAAACCAATAGAAGGCCCGCATGCTCTGTTCATGTCTTCCCTGAACCAACCAGGGAGATGATCATGTTCTCTTGATGTCTGCTCCCCTCAGAGGAATAGCTAAAGCCTGCCTCTATCCAGCTCTTATTCTGGCTTTGTTATCAACATCGACTCATTGCAGGTTACTAAGTTATTGACCACCATTACTACCTTTTTACTTTGCAGGTGTCTTGCTAACTGTTCATTTTATCAAGCTTTCTTTGTTCTCAGAGCCACTAAAAAGTAGCTGGAATGTTCTTGGTTAGCTTCTTATCTATGGGATAGATAGTCTGGGGTCTTGTCTTAGTTAGGGTTTTACTGCTGTGAACAGACACCATGACCAAGGCAAGTCTTATAAAAGACAACATTTAATTGGGGCTGGGTTCAGAAGTTCAGTCCATTATCATCAAGGCAGGAACATAGCAGCATCCAGACAGGCATGGTACAGAAGGAGCTGAGAGTTCTGCATCCTGATCTGAAGGCTGCTAGTGGAAGACACTTCCAGGCAGCTAGGGTGAGGATCTTAAGCCCACACCCACAGTGACACACCCACTCCAAAAGGCCACACCTCCTAATAGGGCCATTCCCTGGTCCAAGCATATACAGACCATTCCAGGTCTCTTTCCTGAAATAGGTCAGACACTTTAGATACCATTGTTCTTATTAGTCTCTTATAAGTTGTGTTATATACAATGTATTAACAGCAAGAATATTTAATACCTAATGGTGTCTTGCATGTTTTTCCCAAAGGAAAAAGGTCTCCTGGAGACTAGGTCCTGCCATCATTAGCCTTGTTTCTTCAAGCCTGTATGTTGCTTATCAGGTCTGCTTGGCTATCTCATACCAGGCTGCACACCTTCTAACTAATTTTCCATAGTGCTTCCAGACTCTTGTGGTTTTAAATGTTATTCTTCCTTTTACATCCAACTTTGTTCTCACTGAAGCATTTGAAAGTAGCCTTGCACTTTGTCCATAGACCCTATTCTCTGATGCTGCCTAAGAGTGCTGTCTTCTCCTCCCTCGCTAATAGAGTATCAAAAAACCCTTTTTTGGTCCTTTTGCTAAGAAGAGCATAATTTGGGGTGAGGGCTGTACTTCCTTATACTTGTTGGCTTCTCTGGATTGCCAGCTTCTTACGGTCTAACTCTGGGATTTGTGAAAAGAAAGCCTGGAGCTCACTGCCTTTATTGCTCAGGCCCCAGTGCTCTAGCTTGCCTCACCACATCCCATTATTCTGGCTTTCATATTCATCAACCATGGACTTGTTTTTAAATAGAAGGTTGAGGATTTTTATTTGTTCTTAGTGGGAAATATCTTTCTTCAAAAATAGAAGTCAACAGCATCAGCTTTTTTAAGATAGGGAAGCTATTCATGGAATACCTTTATATGCATGCTGCAGTATTTTCAGGGGACTCTTCTTGTCTTCAGGGTAAAGTAAGAATTTCTCAGTGCTGATTGGAAATCCTTCCTTGCCACTTCTGCTTCATTTCTACCAACTACTACCTTTGTTATGCTGATCCTACCCATATCAAATGATTTCCAGATCCCATTAATGCTTATCCTTCATCCCCGTAAGTCCTTACCTTCCATTTCATTTCTCTGCTTTCATTTGTCTACCTGTCAGCCATCTTTCAGTTTCTGCCTATCTGTCTGCCTATGGTTGTTCGTTTGTTTGAAACATATTTTGTAGTCCCCTACTCATCCACATCATGTTTCATTATTAACATATTTATAGCTGACATTGGCTTTTCTCACCTCACCATAAGAGCATAAGCTCTGAAAACAGGAGCTTTAAATTCATTTATGTTTTTCATTTTACTCACTAGTATGTTCCAAGTACCTATAGGATTATTCTTGGCTCATTAAAAACCCAAATCAGTATTTATTGATAAATTAATGAAACATCATTTCTTTGAAACCCATTTTCGAAGATTTCTGTCTTTATTGTACTGGTACAGGCAAGCCTAACAAACTTCCATTCCCTATGTAGCTCAGAGAGGATCACCCTATCTTGAGATATTTGTTACTGCCAGCTCCTTCATGTGCTTTTCTCCCACTGCCTTCATACATTTAACACTTGTCAGGCTACTCTTGACTTGAATTTTAAAAATCATTTCCCAGTGGTGGAATAAAATTAGTAAAATCAGTAAAAAATACTGTTAAGAGAAAGGGTTGGTCATCTTGCTTTGGAAGTGTTCTTACCCTGCAGAGTTTATTGTGTTGTATATGTGGTACTCCCTCACTTCTGTACTCTCTTGGTCCATTTCTCCAATACCTGTCTGTCTGTCCGTCTGCCCTTCCCTCCCTCTCCCCTCTCTCTCCTTCCCTCCCTCCTCTCTCTCCCTTTCTTTTTTCATTATCCTTTTTTAAGTATGGTAAAAATAAATCTATTAAAATTTACTATTTGACCAGTGCTTAGTGCTTCACTGAGTAGCATTAGGCACTGTTCCATCCTGTACAACTGTCTTCATCTCAAACAGAACTAGGATGAAACAGTAACTCCTTTTTTGCTATTTCAAGCCTCTGCCTCCTGTTTCCATAACTTGATGTTTCCAGAAGCATAGAAGTACACAGTCTTCAGTGTGTTGTGTTTGGCTTCTTTAACTGAGTGCAGTGTTCTCAAGGGTCATCCATGTTGTAGGGCATGTTAGAAATTGCTTCTTTCTTAAAGCTTAGTAATGTTCCATTACATTCATATAACAGATTTTGTTTTTGCCTTCCTTTGTCATTTGACATGTGGTTTGCTGCCCCCCCCCCCCCCCCGCCAAACTTGGCTATGAGTGATTATGCAGTTATGAATACAAACCTACAGTTTCTGGTTAGGTTCTTGTTTTTATTCGTTATTGGATATATACCCTTGTAGTGAAATTCTGGATCATATATTGTTTAATATTTTTTCAAAAGAATCCCTGTACCATATCCTATAGCAGCTATATGGTTGTTTATTTCCATTGTTAGTGTGAATGCATTTTTAAATTTTTTTAATTAAGTTAATTTTATTCTAATTAACTCACAAATAAAACACAACACAACTAGTTTAAGGAAGTCACTGGAACAGTCCCAATTTCTGTCCTTCTCAGTCACTTGTTTGGAGGTAGAACAGCCATTTCACTTTGGGATTTACTTTTCCTATGTCAGTTACATTTCTGTGCACTCTCCACCACACAAGAAAGATAAAATATGACAAGGTATATTGATATTCTTTATTCAGAATTACATTATTTGTTCAGACATACACACATTATTTGCTGGGTCCTAGGAGCTATATTGGGCCCTGGAGGTATGGTCGTAAAATTGAAAATAAAGCCCATACCCCATTCACTATTAGACTCAAGGTGCTTAACATCCTTCTACACCAGAGCCAGAGGTAACGTGCTCCCCAGACACTGCGAGTGCTCCTAAGATGTTTCTTAACAAGGTCTGTGCATACAAGACACCTACCAGCGACTAACTGACTTAATATTACTTCCTTATAATTGTATCTTCTAATTTCTAGAAAAATTAGCATGGATTTTGTTAATATCTGCTCTTTTTACTACATTCTGAATTCTTAAAATACTGAGCCACCACTTGTTTTCCTACTGTATTTCTAGTGTCTATATCAGATAAACAGGTAGTGTATATATCTATATCTCTCTATATAGTAAATAAGCATTTGCTGTGTGTCTATAGGTTAAAAAATAAAAATGTATACCCCTTTGATACTTTTATATAAAATATAAAGGATATTTTGTTTTCTAAGTGAAATTTTATTATGTATAACTACTTTTTAAACTCCTGGTATTGGGCATCCAAACTCTGTATAGTGCCTCCATCTTTACTAACCTAGAACCAGCCTTGGTGGCTGCTCAGTTAATGTACCAACAATAATGAGGAAACTCACCTGTGTTGGTAAATTCTATTGTGGAACCTGAAATGAGGGAAAAAAATTACTGGATGTGAGTTGCCATTTCCAAATCATCTTGATTATCATAGTGACCCTCTAATAGAATTTATATGTTCTTCTCAAATACTGTATCTTAATTATCTTCTTCCTCATAGAATAAAGAGTTTTATATCCATGTTTTGATAAGACATTGAAAATATTAAAAGACTGGCCCTTTACTGATGTAGATATGAATTCTGTATACCATTGTATAAATTCTTTTAAAGGCTAATTATATTACATATGTGGTGATGGGTCAAATAAGGAGGCAAAAAAGGCTTTTACAATATTAGATAAAGAGAAAACCATTCCAGTGACATCTCTCCAGAATCAGAAAAATTTTATCTTACAAATAAATGTTAGTATTTTTGGAGTTGGTAGATATACTTCAACGAAGCAATGGACTCCCAAGTGCTTTATTTCTTCTAACTTTAAATGTTTAGCATGCTTTTAGCATTTCACAGTAGCATACTTAAACAGACCTTTCCTAAAGGCGCATGATGACAGCTATCTCCTATGAAAACCCAATAGCCTGAATTACTGGTGTCTTAGAGTAGACTAGTGGATCTAAATCTGTGGGTTGTGACCCTTTTAGGGTGTGTCTTAGTTAGGGTTTCATTGTTATGAAGAGACACCATGACCATGGCAGCTTTTATAAAGGACAGTATTTAATTGGGGCTTGCTTACAGATTCAGAGGTTCAGTCCATTATCATTGTGGTCGGAAGCATGGCAAGGAGGAGCTGAGCATTCTACTTCTTGTTCCAATGGCAGGTAGAAAACTAGCTCTCATGTGGTTAGGAGGAGGGTGTATCATTGCCCATCCATCCCAACAGTGACACACCTATTCCAACAAGGCCACACCTCCTAATAGTGCCATTCCCTGGGCCAAATGTATTCAAACCACCACATTCCACTCCCTAGCCCCATAGGTTTGTTCAAACACATGAGTTTGTGGGAGCCATAAAAAATACATTTAGTCCAACTTCCAGCATCCCTATGGTTTATAGCAGTCACAATAGTGTTAAAAAGGTCAAAGTCCCTTCTAAGATTTATCCAATCACTTAACTGTAGTCCCCAAAGCAAAACAGGAAACCAATTGGTCAAATTCCTAACTGCATCTCCATGTCTGATGTCCAGTTCCTTTCCGCATTGATGACTGCAACAAACTTTTTTCTCTTGGGCTAGCTCTACTCTTTAGCAGCTTTGCTTGGCAGGTATCCCACGGTTCTGCATCTCTTAACATTTTGGGGTCTCCAAGTTCTCCCAGCTTCTTCTTTCAATGTCTGGGATCCACACATGGTTTTCTGGGCTCTTCCAACGGGCTGGCATCACTTCTCCTGCTCTGTCCTCCGTAGAACTCTTGAATCTGGTTGACTCCACTCCATTGCCACTGTTGTTGTTCTTGGTCATCCCATGGTAATGGCATCTCCAGTATCTGAGGTCTTCTGCTGCAACTAGGCTTTACCAGTAGCCTCTCATAGGCTACCTTTATGGTGCCAAACCTCAACTCCTTTGCATGACCTCTTCAGTCCTCTGCTGTCAACTGCAACTTCATCAGTAGCCTTCCCTGGCCTCTCACAGTACCAAGCCTCAGCTGCTCTCCGTGACCCCTGCATGCCTTCAAAACCATTACCACCTGGGTGACTCTCACATATTACCAAGTCCAGATGCAGCACGAGGTACAACCTTGGCTATCTCTGGAACACAGCTTCTTTGTGCTCTTAGAAAACACTTCCCAGAAGATTTTACTTCAGTGATACTGGCCTCTTCTTAATCACCACTAATTTCTTAGCTCTAGCTAACCAGCATCAATTATTCCAGTAGTCCCTTCTATTCTTGATTGTAAAGCCAGAGCCACATGGCCAGAGCTGCAAAGTTCTGCTCCTTGCTGGGGCTAGAATATGGCTCCTGTTATTCTGTTAGCGCCTTTCTGTTTTCCAACTTCTTTACTGCCTAAGCTTGACAGTCCTAGAACTTGCTCTGTAGATTGACCTTGAACTCAGAGATCTGCATGGCTCTGTCTCTTGAATACTGGGATGAAAAGTGTATACCACCATGCCTGACTTAAGCTTTTCTTCACCTAGAAATTGACCTCTCCCAGGCTGGCCTTGAACTCAGAGATCTGTTTGACTTTGTCTCCTGGGATTAAAGGTATGTGCCACCATGCCTGGGCCTAAATTTAGATGGGTAGAATCTTGCCCCAAAGTTACCACTCCCTTAATCTGTTTTTCTCCTTGTACATAGCATTCAGCTCCATTTCACTTCCTGATGTCCCTTTATTACTTGAATCATGAATTTTATATTTTACCATTCTCAGCTTACTCCTTTTAATTAAAATGCCTTTCATAAGAGTGAACTTTAATAACTACACACCAAGTTTATCAGACTACATTGATACTTTCTTTGTCAAAGCAATTGCTTTGATAATCTAATCTAAATCTCTTCTCCTTAGCCTCAGACAAACTCTTTGAACAATGGCAAAAGGCTGCCATCTTCTTCACCAAAATATCACAAAAACAGTCTAGGCCACATACTAACATTCTTCTCCATTGAAACCTCTTGGGCCAGCAGGTCTACACAGTTCAAATCACCCTTAGCACCACCATCTTCCATATTCCTACAAGGATGGCCCATTAAGTCCACTTAAAGCATTTCATGGCTTTCCAAATCCAAAGTCCCCAGATCCACATTCTTCCAAACGAAAATATTGACAGGCCTATCACAGAAGTACCCCAGTCCCTGGTACCAACTTCTGTTTAGTTAGGGTTTCATTGCTGTGAAGAAACACCGTGACCACAGAAACTTTTTTTTTTTTTTTGATTTTTTTGTTTTTCGAGACAGGGTTTCTCTGTGTAGCCCTGGCTGTCCTGGAACTCACTCTGTAGACCCCACTGGCCTCGAAATCAGAAATCTGCCTGCCTTTGCCTCAGAGTACTGGGATTAAAGGCGTGCACCACTACCACCTGACTCAGAGCAACTCTTATAAAGAACATTTAATTGGTGCTTGCTTATAGGTTCAGTGGTTCAGTCCATTATCATATGGTAGAAAGCATGGCAGGCGTGGTACTGAAGGAGCTATGAGTTCTACTTTTTCAGAAGGCAGCTAGGAGAAGACTACCTCTGATGTGGTTAGGAGGAAGGTCTCATTGCCTACCTGAACAGTGACACACTTCCTCCAACAAGGCCACACCTACTACACCAAAGCCATACCTCCTAATAGTACCAAATCCTGGGCCAAGCATATTCAAACCATCACAGGGCATCAAATGATCCTTTCATAGGGCTTGCCTAACACCATCAGAAAACACAGATGTGTACATAATAGTAGCAAAATTACAATTATGAAGTAACAACAAAAATAATTTTATGGGGTTAGGGTCATCACAACACGAGGAACTGTCGGCGCTCATAAGTGTCACAGCAGTAGGAACATTGAGAACCACCACTCTAGGAAGTTCTATTTAGGTTTTTATGTGTGCATATAAGTATTCATTTCTCTTCAGGTAATACCTAGGAGTGAAATTATTAGGCAATATTCTTAGTGTATCCAATTTCAAATGTGATTAGTCAACAGGGTGATAATTAATATCCTTTGCTTTTATGAGAAAGGTTAGCCATTATTATCTCGCACCAGCACACCTGCCTTGATAATTGATACCCTAATAATATTGAGTCTACCAATCTATGAACATGGTATAATTTTTTACTTATTTAGATCTTTTACTTTTTTATATATGCACATATTTTTCACTATCCATTTATTTTATCAGTCATGGTTTGTGTTGTAGTTATGTTTCACTAGCTTCCTCAGCACATAAAGTAAATTTTTATTATGTATTTGAACATGACTTCTTTTCCTGTTGTTGAATTCTGCACTTTGGAGAGAACAATCCTCTTTGTATTGAATATTCTTGTCCTCTTCAGAGTTTTTTGCAGTGGTTGTAATGTTTATCTGTCTCATTTGACTGTTTCACTCTCCTCTATAACAGGGGAGCACTCTTTAGCCATAAACACTTGTTTCTAGTTTCTTTTTAATGTAATAGTGATGCTTTGTTTCTTAAACTGTTACATTCGTTCTGTACAATAGTTGTGGGAACTATTAAAAAAGAACCACCAAGTTCCCATGCTCCATCCAGCTATTCTCTGCCCTCCAACTCTCCAGTAGGGCCAGAGCTCCTGAGTTCCCTTCGCTGCCATGCCAGTCCTACTCACCGACCATCCACCCTGTGGTCAGCTGCCACAACACCCCGTAGTCCAGTAGAAACAAAACTCTAGAAGCTTAAAATTAACAAGTCAGATTTATATATCAATAAATTCTCAATTCACAAGATGCCCACACAATAATTTCAGGGCCAATTGATAATGGTACAAACTGTCCACCTAGATTAGATGAGTTAGTCCAATTATTCTATACTTTATTTTATCTCATCTACCTGTGGCTATTTGAAGTCACACTGGTCCAGGGTCCAGGATCATCTTCCTTTCCGTCCTCCATCTTGCTCCCCCCCTTCTCTGAGTTGTTCGCAGTCCCTGCAACTCTTCACTCTGCCTCCCTTTTCCTTGGTCACTTTATAGGCCTCCTGCTGCACTAATAGTGTAATTGGACAGGGAAAATCCTGTCACATATCACCCTTTCTGTTTAACTAAAAAAACAAAAACAAACAAATGAACAAAAACCCTTTTCCCTCAAAATATAAATTGAGTACAACTATTAACATTTTATAATGTATCAGGTATAAGATAGACCTAACACCCAGACCATCATTTTTGTCATTAAGATAGAATAATGTCATCTGTCCTAGCTTAAAAAACTTTTAATCCTACATCTGACTTATGTCCTGGCTTTAGATAGTATGCCTTCTGAAAACCATCCTCTCAAATCTATTCTCTCAATGCAAATAGCCTGGGTTGGCATGTGATTATAAGTAGTCTTTCAACCCCATCAGAAATCTGAGAATGACCGACATTAACTGAAAATATATAGAAAACCTAACTCAGCTACCAGAACTGAGACTACCTAGAAACAGCTGCCTACCTATAAAGCCCCAGTAAATCAGGAAGTTGGAGCATTTCTTCATCCTTCTGGCCGAGGATCATTTGACATATCTTAGAGAATCAAGAATATTAAGGATTAGCCTGTTCTGTCTCATCAGAACTAAGCTGTCCTAACCTGTAAATTGTGTTCTTTTTCTGGTCAGTATTATGTCTGTAGATGAAATGAGGCAATTCTTGACTAGTGATTGTCTCACCACAACTGGAGCAACTCCATTGATGCTCAATTTCGTCTTTGAATCCAAGAAAGTGGTGCTGTCAGGAGCAGACAATGGTCTTTACTCAAATGATCTTTAATGAGTATCCATAAATGTCATATTCTGTGGACTTCTGACATTTTTGAAAACCAACTCTCTATATATAAAGTAATCTGGACTGTTCTCCATTAACTACTCTCAGCTATTTTTAATTCAAATATCTGGAAACACCCCAACAGTAAACTCAGAGCCATGAATTTGCTATTTGGCCCATAACTCACAGGCTTAAACATCTCAGATCAGTTAATAATAACAGTTATAGGACTGGGTCTAAGCCCTGTACTTTTAAAATTTTTGTATCAATAGGAGAAATTTATACCAGTGAAAACCTTGATTTTGCATCACAATAAATTCTATACTAAAATACAAAATTATGACTTCAATTTAGTAACAATTAAAAAGATTTCTACCAAATGATATTATGGCTATGCAATAAATTCTAGCTATTTCCTCCCTGTTCCAATAATGACCATTTCTACATTCCCTAAAAAGACAACCTATAATAACCCCCTCTAGCCCCAAAACCCAGGGAACTGGAGTGATGACTCTTCATAACTTCTTCAACTGAATATGGGCATTGAGATATTTTGAAGGGGGTGTGGAGAAGGGTAGGGAAAATAGAGGAGTTGGTTGGCCTTAAGAAGGCCACACCAACGATTGATTTAGTCTCTAGTGTCTGTGTCTTGACTGGATCCTGCTGAAAGTCCGAGACCTCAGGAGTTCAAGCAGGTCAGTCAGGTCAGCATGTCTGACGATGACACTCACCAAGGCTGTATAATCGATAATACACAAATCTCAAAAGAAATTAGTATTATCAAGATAAATTTTTTGTTTGATTCTCTAGAATCTAGTCCTCTGGGGGGGGTCTCCCTTTGTCATATCTGATCCATATAACTCTGGAAGATGTATAGACTCTAATCACCTTTTCTAAACACTCAAAGACAAAATCTTTCTCCCAAAATAGCATATCCTCCAGTCTGCAACCAGGAAAGTTTGTATCCTGCCCTCTCTTCAAGAGGAATAATAAAACCATAAAACTCAAAAATCAAACCCATTTTAAAAGTTAAAACAATCCAAAACAAATGAAGTAAGCTAAAATGCTGTATGTGCATAGTTATGCTTAGGCCTGTCTATTCTGCCAGGTAGGATAAAAATCCAAGATTCCAGTGGAGCCCATGTTAGACAGACTTTGAGTATCCTGTGAGGTGTGTAAAGCAATCTTATACTGTCTTACTGTTCGGCTCTCTGACTAGAGCACCCATCTGCTGGAGCCACAGACATTTTATTAATACCTTTTATAATATCTATCTGTTGATCTCTCTACCTGGAGCCACAGACAATATTAATTAAAACCTGTACATAGCAGACAATTATTATCACTGCCTCTCTACATGGAGTCAATGACTAATTTTTCTCTATACTAGCTCTGAACAACCAGCAAAAATCCCCATGTGATTGAGATAAAATCTATAATAACTCCTTCCTAGAAGCAAGTAATCCCAATTTTATAATTTCACAGTTCAATCCATCTCTGCCCTAAGAAATAGGCAACTTCATTCTTCTCCTGACGCAAAGCATTCTGTAATTCCCCACAGCAATGGACCTCAGGGCCTGCTTTGTTTCAGTTCCCAGGCTGGGTCCACATGACTCATCTAGCGCTGTCTTTCTCTCACTTAGAAAATGAAACTTCAACTCTCTGGCCACTCATCTTAAATTTTTTGTGGATTCTTGCCCAACACGTTGGTTCGCCACTTGTTGTGGGAAATACTAAAGAACTGCCAAGTTCCCACACTCCATCCAGGTACTCTCTGCTCACCAACCCTCCAGTGGGGCCAGAGTTCCCGAGTTCTCTTTGTTGCCTCTCCAGCCCCACGCAATGACCGTCCACCCTGTGGTCAGCTGCCACAACACTCAGCAACCCGGGAGAAACAAAACTCTAGAAGCTTATAATTCACAAGTCAGATTTATATATCAATAAATTCTCAACTTACTAGATGCCCACACAATAATTTCAGGGCCAATTGATAATGGTACAAGCTGCCCACCTAGATTAGACAAGTTATTTCAATTATTCTATCCTTTGTTTTATCATATCTACCATTTTATTCTTTAAAACAACATTTATAGATACATGTTTTTAACTGCAAGTACTTACAGAGAATTTCATTGCTTTAGTTATATTACATCTTTGCCTTAGGTTGGGTTTTTGGTGTGTGTGAGGATGGTGGGTGTATATGTGTATCTATGTATGTATTTTATGCAGAGTATCAGACAGGACTGAATCTTACCATGTAGCCCAGACTCAATTCGAACTAAAGCTCCTCATGCCCCAGATCCCCAAGTGTGGAGATTATAGCTACATGCCAAACCTAGCCTCGGGTGGTTCTTTATCTGTTTAGTGTCCTTCCTTTATCCACACCCCTAAGTTTATTCATACATTTTTCCACTTTTTTTCATCTTGTTAGTAACTCTGCTTAGACCGAACATCCACCAGCTCGCTGTAAGGTTGCCTTGTCACTCCTTCCCCTCTGCATTTGGGACCCAGTTCAGCCCTCACTTAGCTGTAGCCTAAGGACTGAGAGTCTCAGCTTATACCTAAAACTTTCTATCTCAGGAAAGTCTAGTGCATTTCAAGTTTTCAGTTACTCTCTTACTACAATTAATGATTAATGTATTTTCTTTCCAGTGTCCCTCCAACTTAAACTGTAATTTAATAACTGGGATTATTTATTTGGTCAGCAGTTAGGTAGTTGTGTGGAACAGTTTTGGTATGGTGAAGGCCTTAGTGCAGTGGTTTTTAACCTATGGGTTGAGTCCTTTGGCAGACCTCTATTTCTAAAAGTTTTTATTTTATTATTCATAGCAGTAGCAAAATTATAGACATGAAGTAGCAACAAAAATAATTTTATGGTTGTGGGCACCACAACATGAGGAACTGTATTAAAGGGTTACAGCATTATGGAGGTATAGAACAGTGGAATAGACCATTTTAAAAATACTGTATATAATTTATGTAAGTTGAATGTATCTCTTCAGTTTAATAAATTATGGGTTCATTTTATATGTTAGGTTGAAATAATTGTCTAATAATAACTTTGATTTTAGAAAAAAATTCGTTTGTTTGGCAGTAATTTTCCAATTGCTTAGTCTTTGGCAGCTTACTCAGAGTATGCTAAATCTGTCTTATATAATTTCCCCAAGTGAGGGGGAAAAGAAAAATTAACTACTGTTTCTAGATAAATCCTGTTATTACTTGTTATGCATATCAGTATTCTGCTTTGCATTTGTTCAGACTGTATATTTTTTGTTTTTGTTTTTAAAGAAGTGACTCATTTGGAACAACAACTTGAAGAAGCTAATTCTGTGAGACGAGAACTAGATGATGCTTTCAGGCAAATCAAAGCTTTTGAAAAGCAAATAAAAACTTTGCAGCAGGAAAGAGAAGAACTAAATAAGGTAAGCATATATGAATGGATCCTTAAAGCTGATTGTACATTCTTCATCTATTATAATTAGAATATTGGAAGTACTCTTAATAAGTGATAATATATATTTTTCTATAAAAATTTGAAATGAAATTTTCATGCTAACATAAAATGATAGTTTAAAAATTTTTAAAGATTGATTTTATGTTTAACTGTGTATATGTGTTTATGTGTAGGGGTATGTATACCTAAATATTTGTGCCTGTTGCGGCCACAAGCATTGGATACACTGGCACTGGAGTTACAAGCAGTTATAAGTTGCCTAACATGGGTGCTGGGGCCTGAGCGCGGATCCTCTGCAAGAGTACTATGTGCTCTTAACCACTCAGCCATCTCTCAGCCCCCTACATTTTTTAATAATCATCTTGGTGTATGACATTCTTCATTAGCTGGCAGTAAGCAAACTCAAATTCTTGAGGTTTTAAAGTGCAAAATCTTTCGTTCATTTAGAAAGTTAGGTATTGACTTAAAAAGGAATGTAACTGAAAAAGATACCAAAAAAAAAAAAAAAAAAAAAAATAGCAGGGCTGGAGAGATGGCTCAGAGGTTAAGAACACTGGCTGCTCTTCCAGAGGTCCTGTTCAATTCCTAGCAACCACATGGTGGCTCACAAACATCTGTAATGGGATCTGATGCCCTCTTCTGGTGTGTCTGAGGGGAGTGACAGTGTACTCACATTAAATAAATAAATAAATAAATAAATAAATATCTTTGAAAAAAATAGTAGACTCTACTTTCTATAAAATTTTAAATACAAATTGTATGTCTTCAAGTGATAGTGTAGTGTTAATTTATATTTTCTATTTTCTAATGTAGTCACATATCTGACACATGTTTGTTCATTATATATTTTCATTATAACTTACTGGTATAAACACTAATAGGTTATAATTTAAAATAATTTCCATGGTTTACTTATTCTTTTGTTTTGTTTTTGGATTTTGGTTTTTTCGAGACAGGGTTTCTCTGTATAGCTCTGGCTGTCCTGGAACTCACTCTGTAGACCAGGCTGGCCTCGAACTCAGAAATCCACCTGCCTCTGCCTCCCAGAGTGCCGGGATAACAGGCATGTGCCACCACCACCCCGCTGGTTTACTTATTCTTTAAATATCATTTTTTTCAAAGTAGCATGCAAAAAAAGCTAAAGTAATTTTCATAAGATCTTTAGGTACCATTTAAATGGTACTAGACATACCAACAAAATTTATCCATGACAAAGATTATGTAACAACACAATTGAGAAGATACTATTTAAGCAGTAGGGAAAAGACTTGAGTCACATATTGGGAAGCACTATGGATTTCAGCAGCAGCAACAAAAAGTTGGGACTAACGATGGCCTATGCAGTTGAGAGGTCAGCCGTTCAGATCACAGTATACATTGTATTTGATGGCTTGATATACAAAATACTGATTACAGTAGAATGAAGTTTTTCTGGGGGCATGTTTTATTATCAGTAAGGAAATGGAGTTAGAAATAGATCACCTTATGCTGATAAGGGAGCTATTGTAGAGTAAATTGAGTTAGATGAGTACATTGTTATTTTCCACTTCCTGCAGTTTTGAGTTTTGGTTTGTATAGATACATCTGAACCCAGGGTCTCATAATAGCATTTGGCATTTATGTCAGCAGTTCTCTTTCCTTTAGTAGTAATATTGGTGATTTATGAGGTTTTATTTATTGGTATTATTATGTAGTCTAATTTAGTTAACATAATAAGCATAAATATCTGGTATTTTGACTTATAGGAACAAGTTTTTTATATAGCATTTTTTAGTACATTTTAATGCTAAAAATTCTGTAAGTGTATTTTGAAAAGACATTATTCTTAAAGAAGCTTATAATAATAAGTAAATAATGATGTGATTTGGATAATGACTTACAGTGAAGAGAAGAAAAATTCATTTTCTTTGTGTTGTAACCAATGCTTGTTTGCTTTTGTCTTTTTTATAACAACCATTCTGACAGAGGTGAAATGATACCTAATTCTGGTTTGATTTTGTTTCTGTCGAGATTGGTTTATCTTGAATAACTTTATGTAGTTGTTGGCCTTTTTTTTCCCCCTGTGTCTTCCTTGGAATACTGCCCATCTAGGTTTTCTGTTTATTTTTAAATTAGTTTAGCAAATATCTTGTTTTTATGATAATGTTAAAATGTTTTCCAGTATTGTAGTTTTTATATTCGTTTATATGATTCAGAAGTTTCAGTGTTGAGCGATGTTTCACATGCTGCATCTGTTTCGTAGTCCTGTCTATGTTGACTTTGGTCTGACACAGTGTTTCCTTCTAGTGTTGGCTTTGTCTATTCTCTTAAGTGGTCAGGTATCTTTACCACATATCCATTCATCATTTTATGTTATTCTTTTAAAAAATGCTTTATATTTTTACATGTTTTTCTGTTTGTCTTTTGATATTTATAAGAATACTTGAAATGTTCCAAAGTCTTCATTAACTGCACAGATTTAAGATGCCTCTCAGTGGCTTTTCTCTTTACTCTCTTTGACTAACCAGAGCGTGTGAGTACAATGTACATTTGTCAATATATTTAAATTAGTACATTTGTTGGCTCATACACTATTAGGAAATCAGAGGTTTAAAAAAAGTTGTCCTAAATTTTATCCTTACTTTTTTATGTCTGCTCTTTGATAGTTATCTCTCCAAACACTAGAAATTCACTTTTGCTTCCATGTTGCTACTGGGATCTTACTTAGTGCTCCTTTTGGTACCTGGTCTTGTGATCACTGTGGAAAGAATTCCAGTGAAACAGAGACACACAGCATAGGGTAGAAGACAGGTAGAATTTACTGCAGCACAAAGGAGAATACCTTCAAGGGGTGAGGCCGGCGGCGGCCACAGAGATCTTTTTTTTTTTTTTTTCTTCTTCTTCTTCAGTATAGAATAGTTTATTCAGGGAATGTGGAGGGAAGTTAAAAGGGTAGTAAAGCTGGGGGGGGGGGAGGGAGAAGGAGAAGGAGAAGGAGAAAAGAGAAGAGAAGAGAAGAGAAGAGAAGAGAAGAGAAGAGAAGAGAAGAGAAGAGAAGAGAAGAGAAGAGAAGAGAAGAGAAAAGTAGAGGCCAGTCATAAGCACATGGAGAGAGAAGAGGGAAGAGAATTTGGGGGGGGGGAGTGGAGCAAGGGAGCAAGAACCAAGAGAGCAAGAAAGGAACAAAGCCACAGAGACTTTTGTAGAGCAGTGCACATTCTCAAGGGATGAGAGTTCAGTGTGTCTTTCTATACTTAGGTAGGCTTTATACCATTTCCAAGTCTTTTAAATAGCTTTTTCTGAAGGCTGTTTCATTGTCTAAGAGATTGACAGACCATTTGGATCAGCTCTTATGGAAAGAGATGGTGATATATCTTTGTTATTTTTGTTGTTTGTTTTGTGGTGGTTGTGGTGGTGGTGGTGGTGGTGGTGGTGGTGGTTTTTGAACGTCTTTAGCCAGACAATAATATCATAAATTCTAAATGTGTGTCTATCCAACCAGGGCTAGAGATATGACTTAGAGCTCATTTTTTGACCAGTGATAAAAAAAAATCCTGCTGCTGGTTATGAGGGAGGGGTTTGTTCCTTTTAGACTTCAAAGCTATTAATACCCAATACCTAGCTGCTTAACAGTGTGTGATAAGAATTCAATTTTCCTTTTCCCAATATGGCTAACCAGTTACTTATATACATAATAGTTCTTTTCCCAGTTGTGCAGTGACACCTCTGTCATATACAAATTCTCTTTACATAAGTCTGTCTATATTCCTTGAAAACTGTGATAGAATTTTGTTTGAAATTATATTTCATCACTGATCAGTTACAAAAGAATTAATTGTATTACATTATATCAAATTATATATGTGTTTATTATTTTGAGTATACACATAAACAAGAGCATGGCACGGTGTTATTTTTGTTTGTATTTAATAGATAAACAACCATATGGCTCCTGTCATACTTAGCGTTCCCAATGCTGTAAAGAGACACCACAATGAAAGCAATTTTATAAAGGACACCATTTAATTGGGGCTGGCTAACAGGCTCAAAGGTTCAGTCTATCATTATAATGGTGGGAAGCATGGCAGCATCCAGGCAGACATGGTGCTGGAGGAGCTGAGAGTTCTACATCTTGATCCAAAAGCAGCCAGGAGGGGACTCTTTGCCATGCTGGGTGGAGCGTAAGCATAGGACCTCAAAGCCCACGCCCACAGAGGCACACTTCCTTCAACACAGCAACACCTCACACCTCCTACTAGTGCTGCTCCCTGTAGACAAAGCATTCGAATGCATGAGTCTTTGGGGGCCAAACCTATTCGAGCCACTACAGCTCTTCTTCAGTTTTTATCTCCTATGCAGTGCCCTGAGAAAGAACTGGATGCTGCCCTTTAAGTGAGGGGTCTATATAAAAGAAGATTAATATTTACCCAAGATATTTATTCAGGGGTTAACAGAGAAGAAAGGGGCAGTACTGCTCCCCAACTCCTTTATGCCTGAGTTTCCTGTGGAGTCTGAAGAGAAATGTCTTGGGCCTCTTCCCTGTGCCTATTGGAATTAACTATTAATTAACTATTCTAGGCCTTAGTTAATCCTCAAATGAGCAGCTTCACAAAAGACATTCCCATAGTCCAAGGCACGGACAATCTTGAAATGCCTTCAGAAGGTAAATGGAATTTTCTCACTGTTGAAATTTGTTAGGAATTACATTCTATGGCTCACATTTAGGAAAGGCCCCCTGTTTTAGTGACATTTGTTCAAGTGATCCAGTTGTGTAAAATATGAAAGCTGTTTTTGTCCAGTGCCATGGTCTTTTAAAGCATAAATGTGGAATCTTTTCATATACTTACAATTATTTAAATTTTATCAAGCACTCCGTCGGTAAGGTGCTTGCCTGGCATGTGTAGACCATCGTGCTCAGTCCCCAGCACTGCGTGAGCAAGTGGGCTGATGACCGTAGTGTTCAGTCCCCAGCTCTGCATGAGCAAGCAAGATGAGAAAGTCAAGTCTGACATCCAGGAATCCCTGTCTCAAAAACAGGAAGGAAGGAAGACAAAAGAAAGGGATGTAATGAAATGTACTCTTTAATGAAAGGTGTTGCCTGTCCTTAAATGTGTTATTGTTATTTCATATTTTAAATATCTTTAAATTTTATGGCTTTTGTTATTGGCTTTTGTTAGAGTTCTGGTTCAACACTGCTGAATTCTAGTTAACAGTATATGTTTTAGTTCTTTTCAAAATTTTCTACAAATAATAACAACTTTGTTTCCTACTTGGGATTTTATGGTTTCCGTCTTCTCTAAGCTTACTGTGTTAGCTGGGACATCAGTATAATGCTGAACAGAAATAGTAAGAACAGGCATTTTTGTTGATCAGTTTTTTTAAAGGATTAATTTATTTATTATGTATATAGAATTCTACCTGCATGTATGCCTAAAGACCAGAAGAGGACACCAGATCCCATTACAGATGGTTGTGAGCATTTTATGGTTGCTAGGAATTGAACTCAGGACCTCTAGAAGAGCAGCTAGTGCTCTTAACCTCTGAGCCATCTCTCCAGCTCCCGTGTTGATGATTTTAAAGAAAATGCCTCTAACATTTACCACTAATGCTTGTTGTGTATGTTTTAGTAAAATATTTTCTAGTAGATTAAGGGAATTACTTTTTATTTTAATTTTGCTCAATTTTTACTATTGAGGTATTGACTTTATGCAATGTTCATTCCTATACATCATTTATATGATTGTTTCAACTTTTAAAATGTAAGCCCAATTGAATTAATAGTTTTTATGTATTATTTGCTAATGATAATATGATAGCATAGATCACAATTATATCAAAGATTGTTTAATAGCACCATTTTAAGCACCATTCAATTATGTGTCTATATATAATATATATTAGTATATAATTAGTAATATATGTATAAATATATATGTATATATGTGTATATATACATCTATATGTATGTACAAATATTTATATATACACACATGTGGATAGTGCTTAAAACAATGCTATTAAACAATTTTCAATTTAAATGTGATCTATGCTATCATATTATGTAGCACATATATATATATATATATATATATATATATATACTGTTTTATCTTCATAAAAACCCATGAGTTCTATATTGTTTTTTTATTCTTGTTTGAGACTCAATTAGGAGCTGTTAACTTTCCCAGGGCCGTTAGAGATAGAAGGAGGCAGAGCTAGCAGTTTTATATTGTGTCTAAATCAAAAGCTCATGTCTAGGAATTTTATGCATCCCTGGAAATGATTTGCTCATAAAAAGTTTTTTTTAATCTATGAATTAAATTGGCTTACACTCTTTTCTTTTACTTTTCCTAGCTGTTTTTAATATGTGGTCATGCTGGTCTCAGAATGAGTGAAGCAGTGTGCTTTCTTCTTATTAGAAAGGTTTTCTATTTCTTACGTGAACTCTGTAAAATCTACCACGTTTCCTTTCTATTTCAGACTACGTTTCCCATATAGCTTTACTACAGCACCAGATTTTAGTATGTATGAAAGTGTTATTGTTTTTTAATTTTAAAGTTTTTGGTTTTGAAATTTTTCGTATTTATGATTTTTCTTTTCACTGTATGTGATTATGTCATTTTCCCATTTTTTTTTTTATTTAATAGCTGTGCCTTGAAGCATATCATCTGTATATCTGTATTTGTATCTGAAATCTACTGAGTTTGGCTTCATGGCTTAGACTTTAGTGATATTTAGTGAATATTATTGAAAAGAGTATGTATTTCCAAAACAGGGTGCACACTTCTATATCTATCTATCTATCTATCTATCTATCTATCTATATATATATACATATATATATATATATATGTATATATATATATTTTATAGGAATTTCTCAAGCCCTTTTGCAGGGAGGAATGCAAGACAGGGTCCCATTGTGTAGGATGGCCTTCTACTCAGGGCCTCCCAGGCGCTGGCTTTATCAGTATGGGCTCTATTTCAGGTTGTCTGCATAGGCATTGTTCTGCTTCCTTGATAATTTGGTTAGGACATTGAAATTCCTGTGCTGATCGATTTTCTAATGTTCTCTAGTTTGGGCAGTTTCTTTTTTAAGTACTTTGAGACTTCCCTACCTTAAATTTAGAAGTTACTAAATGTTAGACTGGTTAAGCCTTCCGTTGAGTGATGTGATTGTTTGGTAATATTCTATATTCCTAACAGTGGTTTTTCTGCTAACATCTCGATTTTGTTTATCTGGTATAACAAATTACCTTTATCTGGTGAGTTTGGCCCTTTATATCTATGTTTATTACTAATGTTACATTTTGTTGTCATGCTGTGCTTTTTTGTGTCCTTTTTTAAAATCAAAATACACATAGCATAGTATTTCCTATCTTAACCATTTTGAGGCATAATTCATCAGGGTTAAGTATATGTGTATTGCAATGAAACCAGGCTCCATAATTCTTCTTGTTTCTCTTGCTTGTTTGTTTGGTTTTTTTTTTTTAAATGCTCTACTAGCTCTGGTCTTTGTTATTTGCATTTGAATTTTACTATCCATATTAACAAAATCTAAATATATTAAGATAGTCACTGAAATTCTTCAGTGCCTCTAGTTGTGTTGCTTCTTTCCAGTTTATGTGCAGTCTACACAGATATTTAGTGTGTATATTTATTAGTCACTATAAATCAGACATTTAATATGATGTATGACATTTCTTCGTATCCATGTGTATGAGGTTCTCAGTCCTCAGTTTGCTGTGTGTTCCATTGTCAGCCTCAAACCTTCTTCCTGAGATAAAGCTGTAGCATTTCCTTTAGTGCAGATCCCTTTAGTGGCAACCTCTGCCAGTTTTCACTGTACTTTGGAAGTAATTTTCTGAGTCTACAATATTAATTTCTTGTCTCTTAGAAAGTTTTTCAATTCTTTCTTATACCACTTGTGTCTTCTGAATTTGATTATCTATTTTTCTGAGAGCAGAATATAACTGAGTTTCTCCCACCCAGCCCCATTTTTTACAAAAAGATTTATTATATTTTGTGTGTGCATGTATGCACATGTGAATATTCATATGCACATATGTGCATATGTCGTGGTGTGTTAGTTCTCTCCACCTTGTGGGACCCAGGGATCAAACTCAGTACCTTTACCCATCAAGCTATCTCATTGCCTCACCCCAATTTCTTTCTTTTATTTATTTTGTTAATTTTACATGGATGGGTGTTTTGCCAGCATTGGTGCCCAAGGAAGCTAGAAGAGGACATAATTTCTCTGGAACTGGAGGTACAGGTGGCTGTGAGCTGTCTGGCCTCTGGGTGCTGGAAGTAGAGCCAGGTCCTCCGGACCACCACCCATCTAGAAGCACCTGCAGAGCTGCCTCTCCAGCCCCAATTTTCTTTGGAGATTTTAATTTTTATAGTGTTACCTAGTTTCACTTTTACACATTTCTGGGTTTAGGTTTGGTTTTCCTTTTCTTGATTTATAAATATAGATTCCTATATATATATGTGTGTGTACATATTTTTGCATGTCTAAATGTCTTTCAGATTCTTTTATACACCTATGTGATAGTTTTTCTTAGCCTTTTCTCATTTCCAATTTTTTTCTAATGTCTCCTTTTATTTCTCCATCTGTCTCATACATACCACTCTAATGATGCCCAAATGCTCTTGGTTTCTTATATTGGTTTTGATCTTTGGTTCTTTGTAAAGCTGTGGATGTGGGCTCATGTTTATTTGCTGTTAATGTGTAAATAAGCCAAATTTCCTTCCTTCAAAGGCGATGCACATTTCCCTTCTGTTGGGAGGTAGGGAGTTACACTGACCTGAGTCTGCAGAGCACCTCTAAATCGGGAATCTAAGATTGAGAGATTTTTCTCCATGTAATTTGTCTAGGTCTTATTTTTCTCATCAAGAAAAGGCATCTATTTATTGTTTGCAATTACTCAATTTAATATAATCTCCCAAATATTTATTAAATTTTACAAATGCTCTTGAGCATCATAATTTATATTTCTACATTCTGCTCCTTCAGCTGCCTCTTTGCACTTGCCAGGTCAGTGTAAAAATTTGAGAGTTGGAGCTAGAAATGGCTCACAGGCCAAGAGCACCAACTGCTCTTGCAGAGGGGTCAAGTTCAGTTCCCAGCACCCATGTGGGAGCTCACAGTTACCTATAAATTTAGTTCCATGGGTTCTGAAACCCTCTTCTGCACAGGTTCTGTATGCATGTGGTACATGTGTATATAATGCAGACTAAACACACATACACATAAATACAAATAAACTTTAAAATAAGAGTTTGAGAAGGTAAGCAAGCTATTTCCTTACTGTTGTTAGAAGTAGTCCGTTTCCTTCAGCATTGTCCTGAGGTAAATCATTTTGGCTCTTCGTAACTTAATAATAGCTACTTTGATGGCCAAATTTGGTCTCTAGGTTGCAGATTTGTAACATATATTTTTTTTATAAAACTGTAGGAACTAGTCCAGGCTAGTGAGCGATTAAAAAACCAATCCAAAGAGCTGAAAGACGCACACTGTCAGAGGAAACTGGCCATGCAGGAGTTCATGGAGATCAATGAGCGACTAACAGAATTGCACACCCAAAAGCAGAAACTTGCTCGCCATGTCCGAGATAAGGAAGAAGAGGTGGACCTGGTGATGCAAAAAGCTGAGAGCTTAAGGCAGGAGCTGCGCAGAGCAGAAAGAGCCAAGAAAGAGGTCAGTAGCCAGGCAAATTCCACAGTGTCTGTGGGGTAGTGCTTTAAACTACACTTAGACTAGTGAAGTAATATGCATTCCAGTCTTTAAGTTTTGAAAAAGTTATTTTGTAGCTTGGTACTAATAACTACTGTGAATCTCGCCTTTCAAGCTATAAATTCCTTGGAAAGGTACTTTAAATAGCTAACCATGGATCTGTACATTTCTTTTTATGTTGAAGCTGGAAGTTCACACTGAAGCTCTGATTGCTGAAGCATCAAAGGACAGGAAGCTTCGAGAGCAGAGTGAACATTACTCTAAGCAACTGGAAAATGAACTGGCGGGACTGAAGGTATTGCTGACATTAATGACTCCTAATGAATTTTCTTCTGCATAAGCTTAATAGGAATGATGGCTTATTAAAACTCTTTGGTGCAGAATAAAAACCACCCATCCTTCCACTCTAGTATTCTTAATTGTTATTCTTACTAGTAGGAAGCTACTACATAGGCTGATACACACTTGCTAATCACATTCAGTTGCTCAGTGAAGAGCAGGAATCCACAAAGGACTGCCTACCTGAGCAGGACAGCCTGGTAGTCTACACACATGTGTAATAAGATTCCAAGGCTCCCTCTCTCTGTCATGTTTTCCTGCTGAGACACCTTAAGGAAAGAAACGTTTATTTGGCTAACAGGTTGAGAGCATTGTTTATCATGGCCAGGATGATGTGACTGCAGGGTCTTGAAGTCATAGTGCATGTTCATTCATGAAGTAGAGAGGCGAACACAGGTACTCATCTCATTAGCAAGCATCCTCTCTTTTTATTCAGTCTGGAACTCCATTTAAGGTGGGTCTTTCCCCACCTGGGTTTACTCATTCTAGAAACTCACTCATGAACATGCACCAAGGTTTGTTCCTGTAGCAGTTCTAAAGTCCATAAAGTTGACAGTCAAGGTTAATCCTCATGCCACCTACCTGTTCTATAAATGACCTAAGAGAGGCCAGTTCTGACTAGATAACCCAGTTTTAAATTCCAGTCTGGGCATTGACTAGCTGTGTAACACTGAAGGGAACCTTCCTTTCTCCTGTTTCATTTTGTTATCTGTAGCTCCTGTTCCTGGGGTATATAAATACATGTCCAAGTTCACACCTCATGCTGCTCAGCATTTCTTAGCCCAGTGATGGTCTCACAGGTGTGAAGTGAATGTCAGAGTCAACTGAGTGCATCTTAGAAAGTCTTGTCCTTTTGTGCTGCTTCAGAATCCACGTAGTAACCATAGTCTGGTTTAATGGCTGACTCATAGATCTGTTTCCTTACCAGAACTTTAATCAGTGTATTCAAAGCACAGACAAATGCATTGTTAACCTGTCCTGTATACATTATCATGTTTTAATACTTGTTTAATACATGTGCTATTCAGTGAATCGGTCATGTAGATTCATGATTCATATGGTAGATTTAGCCATAACCATAGTGACTTAGTGTTAGTGTTTGCAAGTAAACATTCTCCTCTGCTATAAGAGACATGAACTCTGTTTTTTTCTTTATTTAATTCAGAAGAACTAGAGTGCACCCTAGAAGTCTTAAGCATCTATTTTGCTTAGCTTTATTACTACTATGACCAAAATGTCCAAGAAAATAATGGAAAGAGAAGGAATTACTTATTTTGCCTCAGTATTTGAGAAATCCCATTTATAGGACTTAGTTTATTGATTCTGGATCTATGATGAGACAAAACATTGTGGTGAGAGCATAAGAAGAAAGAGACTGTTCATTTTCCTTCAGGAACTGTAAGGGCAGTGTAGGAAGTGAGCAGGCTAAACAGCCCTCAAGGATATGGCTCCTTCCCAGAGCCTTCCTCCCACCCTCTAACTAGGCCCCACTCCCTTCTTCCCACTCCCTCCCTGGTGAATCCATCAAGGTATTGATGCACTTAGAACAGAGCCTTCTTGCTCTGTCTGAGTCGTAGCTGCTCTTACAAACACACCTACAAGTAGCTACAGGAAGGGCAGCATCAGCCAATTCAGGGTCAGCATTAACCCCTCATAGCATTCCTTTCTTTCTAGCATTATTTTACTTAACCTTGGTATTTACATTTATCTTTTGGGGCCAATATTGTCCTTTTTTCTAAGATTCCACATCATTTGATGGATAATATACAATGATAATGATATCAGATGATAACAACTGTAATGAAAATAGTTGTTGGGTTTTGTATCTTTGATAGAGTGAAAAAAAAGGGGGGGTTAAATTATCAGTTCTACAGTTCTTTTTAAAATGTCACTGATCCATGAAATCATGGTGTGGAGGACCTCTCTCTTAAAAGAAAAGTAGAAGTTAGGCCAGCAAAGGCTGGAACATTGCTGGCTGAAGGAGCTGGAAATGGGTCACTCATGTGATACTCCACTAGCTTCATATAAATGTTGTTCTGTGTGACTCTTGTGTGAAAATGTCACACTATCAGTGTGTGAGTGTAGTCTTTTTAAACCTCCAGTAGAGTTGAAATCATTTGTTCTCACTAAACTTCTCTGTTTTACCACATGGCTGTAACCTGCACTAAGGTGATAGGGAATCAAGAAGAGGAAAGCTGGGGTGGAGGCAAGGGGTGAGCTCAGATGGAGGGAGGCTTGCCTAAAGGAACCAGACACCCAACACCTAGTTCTCAGCACAGAAGAGATTTATTTGATCTAGAGGGAAAGAGGGCAGGGAATAAGAGACCAAGACAGGAGACAGAGAACAAGGGAGAAAGAAAAGACCAAGGGGAGGGGAGGGAAGGGCTCTGCCTCTGGATAGAGAGGAGACAGACAGCCTATAGGCAATGGCAGTTTGTAAAGGTGAAGGAGGAAACTCCGTGTTAGGATGAGGTGTTTAATTTTGATTGGGCATGTTAATTAGGGCAGCCAAAGGGGGCTTTTCATTGCTGGACTTCAGTACTTTGATAGCTAGACCTTGGGAGTCAGCTTATGAAAGAGGAAGTGGCCGGATAAGGGACTGGACCTTGGGGGCTAGCCTTAGGCATGCAATCTAATGGTTCTTAGGAAGGCAGAGGGCACTGGGAGGAGGGCAAGGCCTGTCAGAGCCCTGTTTGCCATGCACCAGAGTCCCTTAATATTGCAGCAGCAGCAGCAGCAGCAGCAGCAGCAGCAGCAGCAGCAGCAGCAGCAGCAGCAGGGAAACTTGGCACTTTACAACACTATAGTGAAGGCAAGAAGGGTTTAGCTGACCTCAGTAGAGGAGCGGTCTCAAGTTTCAGTCATCCTGGGAAGCTGTCTTTGATAGTTTAAGTCAGCCATTTGTAAACATGCTTTCTCTGACCAGGGGAAGTTCCTCTGACCCTGACCTGACAAAGGCTTTGCCTCCATCTTCTGAGGTATTAGGGCCCTTGACATGACCAAGTCAATAATATATATCCACTCAGGACTCCATCTGCTCCCCACAGTACCTATTCATCCCTTAGGATATTTTCCTAAAATAGGACTTTCTATAAAAAGTATATAAATAGGTTGTTAAACCATCTTTTAGTTCCTTTAGGGATTATAAGAATTTTCATTCCAGTAAGAATAATTTTCAGTGGTCCTTGGTGGCATTGGGCTGTAGTCTCAGGTACTTGGGAGGCAAGGGTGGAAAGGGCTCATGGTCAAGGACTGAGCAGCTTAATGAGACCTTTCCACGAAAGTACAGAGGGCTGAGGGAGGGCTCAGTGATGGGATGCTGGCCTGATGCACAGAGCTCTGTGGTTTATTTCTAGAACTGCTGGAAATGGACATGAGTGCCCTTAACAGTTCCAAGGACAGAAAAACTTGTGTCGTAGGAAACCCACTTCTTGCAGTGTGCAGGTCATCATAGAATTTTGAGGTATCGAACAACATTATGACCAAGTAATCCTAACAGAGATATGTAGAGCTTTTATTCAACAGAATGCAAATTCTTTTTAAGTACGTTTAGTAAACTCCAGAACTGACCATAGGTTGGGCTACAAAATAATCTCTGAATATAAAAAGATTGAATTCCACAAAGAATCTTCTCTAGCCATAGAGGAATGGAACTGGAAGCCAACAGAAGAAAAACTTTGGTACTCAAAAATCTGTGAATGATAACAGCACACCCTGAAACATCAGTGAGCCAAGGACAACGGGCCTGGGAATTAGGATGAGCTTGGAGGCACATCTCATCGGAACTATGGACATTGCAAAGGCTGCATTCCCAGGGAAACTTGCAGCTTTAAATGCCTGTTTAAAGAACTACAGTCTCAAATCAGTAACCTAATTATACTTTACAGAACAGAGGAGGGGGTAGAAGAGCAATCTGGACTCAGATAACAGAAGGAAAGAAAACCCTGGGTGTGAGGGTGGTAGCTCACACACTGATCTCTGCACTTAGGAGGCAAAGGAAGAAAAATAGGAGAGCTAGGTCATTTTGGGTACATAGTTGAAAGTCAGCCTGGGCTACATAAGTTTCTGTCTCAAAACAAAACAAAACAAAACAAAACAAAACATAAAAACATTAGATCAAGTCATGAACCTCAAACTTTATTTGAGAAGATTAACACAATTGAAAAATCTTTAACTAGATGGAACAGAAAGGGGAGAGAGAAGAGGGAAAGGGGAGGGTGCAGATATTTCAGATCAGAAACAAAAGTGGCCGTTTTCTTTATGGCCATCAGAAAGTAACAGAACTGTGTGCCTCTAGGGTAGGTGACCTAGATGAACTGAATAACCTGAACTGACTCACAGTGACAGCACATCCGCAGGAACTGTATAGCTAACAAAAAGGCTGAATGGGTAATTTAAACTCTGTAACAAAAAGTTCAGTGCCAGACTTCCCACTGATGAACTGAACCAAACATTTAAGACATTTAAAATAAAGTTTGTTTGTATTTACTTCCTTAAAATTAATGATATACCAATATTTGGCTTTTGTAGTTGAAGTGGTTGAATTATGTGATATGCAAATTATATCAGTATTTTTTTTTTAAGTATCACTGTTGTAAACCTAATAATTGCTAGCGTTCTGTACCTCTAATGTGTTAGTTTGCCAGGGCTGTTACTAATACAAAGCAGTTTACAAAACTAGAATTGATGGTTTGCGTTTGGCAGCAAAGGCTCAGCCTCAGCACAGTGGGGAGGCAGCTTCAGTGGGTCTGGCATCTCTGCTGTCCTGGCCTGTAGCCTATCCCTTGACATATCTTCACGCATGTGGAGCTCTCCTGTGTGCCGTGCCATCTCCTCCTTGTAGGGACACATTCGTACTCAGCGAGAGTCCCTAATGACCTCATTTAACCCGGTTCCTTCTGAGAGACACTTTGTAAATCAGGTCACATCCTCAGCTATTGGATCTTCAGCATATGAATTTTAGGGGGTGGATTCAACACTGGACACTTTTACTTTTTGTAGAAAGTATTTTCACTTCTAAAAATGATAATGTTCATAATTTTAGTGATTATAAATTATTCAAGAATATCTACAGTGAATATTCTACAGTTAAAAAAATAAACTTCTAAAACTTTAAAAAATATTTTTATTTAACATGTTGAGTGCTTTGCCTACGTGTATCTTGAGCATAGCACATGCATGCAGTGCCGCAGAGACCGGAAGTAGGTGTCAGGTCCCCCAGAACTAGCGTTACAGATGACCCTGAGCTGGCATGGGTGTGAGGGCAGAATGAGGGCCCCTGAACGAGCAGTGAGTGCTCACAAGTGCCGAGCCGGCTCTCCAGCCCCAGATGCTTGTGATAGGATGGTTTCCATTGACACGCGTGCGTGTGCTTCTTATTATATCCTTTTGAAAAATACATGAAATAAAGTAAACAGATCATTTCAAAACACATAAATGCAGATCTTTGACAATATGAAAAGCCGAAAAGTTAGATAGTTCTTTGCATTTCTTGGTTTGATTTACTCATAAGCTGTACTTTCTCTGTAAAATTTCTATTTGTCCATTTAATTTCAGTCTTAATATTTTCCTTATCAACTGATATAAATTTTTTGCACAGAAAATTTTTACTTTTTCATAGTTTTCAGTGACTACCTCCAGCTCACCATTTGTCTTATAATTGTATTTTTCAATTGTAAAACTATAGAATAATTATCTCTTTACTAGTGTTTCTTCTATCACTTCAAAGTTTGGCTTGTCCTGAGTGATTATAAATATTTAATTTTGCTTTCTTTTAGACATTTCCATAGGTTTTTAAAAGTACTGAACTGTTGAATGTATTTGTAGTTTGTTTAGACAAGTGGTATAAAACAGCGGTTTCATTTATTAGCTGTTGCCATTAATTACAGATGCTTTTCATGTTGAGTTCAGCTCCTCACCTAAAGAAGGTGTACACAGGGTCGGGCGTGGTGGCGCACGCCTGTAATTCCAGCACTTGGGAGGCAGAGGCAGGCGGATTTCTGAGTTCGAGGCCAGCCTGGTCTACAAAGTGAGTTCCAGGACAGCCAGGACTACACAGAGAAACCCTGTCTCGAAAAACCAAAAAAAAAAAAAAAAAAAAAAAAAAAAAAAAAAAGAAGGTGTACACAGACATAACTTTGTTAACGACTATTCCTATCACTTTTCTTTTTCAGCATTTTCTTGGCTATTTTGAAATTACTCTACACAAATGAGAAACATTTTTTTTCATTCTTTTCTATGCCCAGTGCTTCTCTGACCTTTGAAAGGGCTTTTTTTTTAAGTTAAAAATACATAGAAAATAACATGAAAAATATTGAAAGCATAGGCATTTTTCTATTTTTCTATTTAAGTATATTTATAAAGACTTACGAGTTTTTTATTAAAATGAGGAAATCCCACTGTTATTTCTTTTGAGTGTTATCTTCATGTTTATGTGTGATTTTTTTTTTTTTACTACTAACAATATTTATTATGTTTCCTTATTGGTGGCTTTAATATCTAGATTTTTTGCTAATCTTACACTGTCATTTTCAGTACTAGTATATCATTTGGGTTCTTTTTGGGAAAACAATTGCATAGATGTAATATTTTTTAGTTTTTCTTACAATATTCATTTCTGTTAAGTTTCATGTGTTAATGGGAATAATTAAAATCCCTGTAATACAAGAGTGACATCCATTCTGTTGATAATATTTCAGAATTTAATGGATGAATTTCTGATGTTTAACTATTATTATTTTGTCGGATAGTTTAAAATACTTAAACCTAAAAAATGGACCGAGTTCTCTTATAGTTTTATTGTGGGACTTAAAGAAACACTTTGAATTTCTGGATTTAATTAAGTATTTACTAAAAGCAAGGGTAGCTGCTGAGAGGGTCACTTGGACTGCCACCCTGTTGAAGCAGTGCATTTATTGATGTGTTCAGTTTCCATTGTTACTGGCAAGAAAACATCTGCTCTTGGGCAGATTGGTTGTTTTTGTTCATTATTTAATTTCATTTTCAGTGTTTGATTTGGCTTTTTGAATTCTTGCATAATACATTAATATATGATTCAACTGAAATTTAAATTAGTAATCTCATCAAGTTTTAATTTCAGGCAAAATTTTCTTTGAAACTTTTTTTTTTTTTTTCGAGACAGGGTTTCTCCGTGTAGTCCTGGCTGTCCTGGAACTCACTCTGTAGACCAGGCTGGCCCCGAACTCAGAAATCCGCCTGCCTCTGCCTCCCAAGTGCTGGGATTACAGGCATGCGCCACCACGCCCAGCACTTTGAAACTTCTTATGCATATGTCCCAACAACCAATTAGCAGCAAAGATGTTCTTGATGTGATTAGAGTTGAGGAATTGTGATGTGGGGCACAGACAGTGGGACTTGAGAGGTGTGTTCAGGTACCACTTCACATGCCTAAAAGCAGCAAAGGGCAGTGAATATGTAAACTGGGGCTGAAGAGGTTCAGTGCTTAGGCGCACCCACTACTCTTCCAGAGAACCCTAATTTGGTTACCAGTACCCAAATTGGACAGTTGGTAATCGCCTGTAACTATAGCCCCAGGAGAGTGAGCACCCTCTTCCAGCCTCCATAGCACATACCTATGTGGCGTACAGACACACAGGCACACACATAAATATACACATAAATAAAAATTCTGAAAGAGCAAGAATCTGACTTCCTCTGACTCCTCGGTTCAGAGTTTCACATCCAGAAACTTGTGAATAGTCTCTGTCTGGCTCATGGCAAATACTCCTTAGTGAGTGGTCACACTGCAGTGGGCTCCCTCTACCATTGTCTCTGGCCCATGCCAGTTCCTTCTGTACTCTTTAAATTATGTGTTGCACATCTGAGAGAGAGATGGTGTTTCTCTCTCCACATGAAGGCACAACTACCATCAGTTGACTTAGTTAGGGTTACTGTTGCTGTGATGAAATAAATACCAGGACCAAAAGCGACTTGGGAAGGGAAGAGTTTATTTGGCTTACACTTCCACATCACTGTTCATCATCCAAGAAGTCAGGATGAGAATTCAAACAGGGCAGAAACCTCAAGGCAGGAGTTGATGCAGAGGATGTGGAGAGATGTTGCTTACTGGCTTGTTACTCATAGCTTGCTCAGTCTGCTGTTTTATAGAACCTAAGTCCGCCAGTCTAGGGATGGCACCACCCACAACGCACTGGTTTCTCCCCCAATCAATAAGAAAATGCCCTTTAGGCTTGACAGCATAATCTTATGGAGATATTTCTTAAATTGAGGGTCCCTTCTCTCAGATGACTCTAGCTTCTGTCAAGTTGACATAAAACTATCCATCACACCAGCATTTCTGCCCTGATGACTGGCTTCCTCCGGAACATGGTGTCCTTCAGCTCCTGATCTCTTGCTGTAATAAGCCTATACACATATGCTCTTTTAGTTTTAAAAATTCTATTGCCGTATACTTGGACAACATTTTAGAGAATACGAATGACCCTGAGAAACTAAAAAACCCAAGAACTCTTAGAACTCTTAGAATTTCTAGCCTGTCTGTTTCTGCTTATGGAGGTAACTAGCAGAGCCTTCAGACTCTGCGTGTCTTCTCTTTCTTTTTGAAATATATATTTGAGAATTTCATATATGTACACAGTATATTTTAGTCATATCCATTCAGACTGTCTCCCTCAAACTCCTTCCAGGATCTCTCAGAATCCCCATGCCAACTTCATGTCTTTTTCTTCATTACCCCACTGAATCCAGTCAGTGCCGCCTGCATGTGCATGTGTAAGGCCACTCACCAGCAAGGGCAGTCTGCCGGGAGCAAGACTCCTGAGGGAAACTGACTCTTATTCCCCCAGTAGCCAATGGCTTCTTGACTAGGTGTGAAGCCTTGTGAAGCCCTCCTTGATCTGCACTGGAATTTGGGCTGGTTTGGTCTTGGGAAGGTCTTGGGGCAGGCAGCCACACCTGCTGTGAGTTCATGAGTACAGTCCCCTGTGGTATCCAGGACACTGGTGAAGTGCTCCTTCCCATCTGTCTTACAGACTTCCCCCTCTCTTCCTTAATGGTCCCTAAGCCCTGTGGGGAGCAGTATGACATAGATGTCACGTCTAGAGCCAAGGACTTTACCCTCGCCTGCTCTCTGTACATTGACCAGTCGAGAGCCTCTGTATTAACCACTGCCCACAGAAACAAAGACGCTTGTGCCGTGGGGGCTGACAGCTGCATGGGCATGAAGGCCAGTGTGGAGAAGACAGCTTGCTGGCCTTTTACAAGACAGCAGGCTTTGACTCAGGCCGTGTTTGCAGTACTAGGCAAGAGTTTCATTCTGTGAATCAGGCCTTAAATTCAGCCAAAAAGTAGTTACTCCTATAATATTCATGCAGGAGATCTCATCCTAAGTAATAAAACAGCACGTTTTAACCAAAGTTTTTCTCCTCTAGCCGTGCATTGTCTTGGTTGGTTTTAGTCAATTTAACACAAACTTAGACATATCTGGGGAGCAGGAATCTTTAACTGAGAAAATGCCTCCATAACAGTGGCCTATGGGCAATTCCATGGGGCATTTTCCCAATCAGTGATTGACTTCTGAGGGCCTAGCCCACTGTGGGCGGGGCCACCCTCAGCAGGTGGTCCTTGGTTATTTAGGAAAGCCATCCCCTTCCATGGCCTCCACTTCCCTTCCTGCTTCCAGGTTTTTGCCTCAACTTCCTCAGTGATGGACTGTGACCCAAGAGTTCTAAGATGAAATAAACCATTTTCTCCCCAAGCTGCTGTTAGTCATGGTGTTTATCACAGCAATAGAGACCCTAACTAGGACAGTAGCACATGCCTGTCACCCATGTACTTAGGTTTTGGGAGCAGAATGAATGTTAGGCTAGCCTGGACTACATAGTAAGTTCCATGGTCTTAGTGAGATACTCTATTTTAATGTTTTCCCTAAAAGTTAAGAGACTTGCTTTTTCCTAATGTGGGTATAAAGATGTTTGACCTTTGTCATTTCTTTCTGTACAGTTACAAAAGCCTCCACTCTTTTCTTCTTGTACATTCTAGCTCAACCATGCCTTCCCCCATTTTAATCTTTGAAAGACATGAACATAATGCAACCTTTTTGACTGTTACCTATTACATATAAGATGATAGGGTTTTTTAAATATATCTCAGCAATAATCCTAGGTAGAAATGTAAATGTTGTGCTGGTTAGTTTTCATCCACTTAACGTGAGCTAGGGTCACCTGGGAAGAAGAAACCTTGATTGAGAGAAGGCCTCCATCAGACTCCTGTAGGCTAGTCTATAGATTATTTTCTTAATTAATGATTTATATGAGAGACTTCAGACCACCTGAGGTGTGCCTGGTCAGGTGATCCTGGGTGGCATATGTAAATGTAATCCTGGGGGCGGGGTATTTCTATGCCCCCCTTTGCTCCCAAGTGATGGCAAGGTGTTTCTACATTCATTCTAGCACATTTTAGCTCCCACATAGATACAGAGACCTGGTATTTTTGTAAAAGGCCTCAAGCACAATCCTAGGCACATTCTGAGCTGTTCTAACCCAGCTATACTGTCAACTCTCCAGCCATGTGGTCGTCACCTACATCTGGGCCTTCCCTGGGTCGCGGTGGTCCACATTGGTCCTCATAGCTATCCTCTCATGGCGACCTTATGGCGAATCCTCCTGGTCTATTGCCACAGTCTTTCCACCTCTCTTCTCTCCCTTGCTCTGCAGTCTCTTTGTGACTAGGACAAATTTAAATCAAGAAATTGGGCAGTGGTGGCACACTCCTTTACTCCCAGTACTCGGGAGGCAGAAGGAACCTGAGTTCTTTCTCAGTTTTCTTGAGTTCGTGGATTTCTGAGTTTGAGACCAGCCTGGTCTACAGAGTGAGTTCCAGGACAGCCAGGGCTACACAGAGAAACCCTGTCTCCGAAAACCAAAGGGGGAAAAATAAAGAAATCATATAAATGCCAACAAAAAGTTTAAATTAATTTCTAATCTTAATATGCAGGCTTTCTAAAGTATCAGTGACACCGACTATAAAAGCATATAAACAGAGGAAAGTATTTGTAATATATAGCAGAGAAATAAATAATTGTTTTGAGTGAGAATATAAATAAGAATGGTGTACCAATATAGTCCCTGATAGAAAGGAGTTATTTCTTATTTTATTTTGTTAATCTTTTGTTATGTATGTAGCAAAAACAAATTAGTTACTCACCAGGAATATGCAGCATAGAACATCAGCAAGAGATAACTAAACTGAAAACTGACTTGGAAAAGAAAAGTATCTTTTATGAAGAAGAAATATCTAAAAGAGAAGGAATTCACGCAAGTGAGATTAAAAATCTGAAGAAGGAGCTGCATGACTCAGAAGGCCAGCAACTTGCTCTCAACAAAGAAATTATGGTTTTAAAAGACAAATTGGAAAAAACCAGGAGAGAAAGGTAAGAATCAAATTATTTTCTCATCTAGGAAATATCTGCTATGTGTATGTGTTGTCCCAAGTCCTAGGAAACTCAGCAGTAGTCATATCCTGGTTCCAGCAGGGAGAAGTCAAGATTGCTAAGCAGGCAGTTCTAGCGCAGCAGGGCATGGCGAGAGGGCAGTAGGGGGAAGCGTGGAGGCAGCGCAAGAGCGCAAGAGGACCTCTGAGACCTGCGAACTGTCCAGGGAGGACATCTAGAGAGGCAGCAGAGTGTAAGCTGCGAGTGCCCAGGAAGAGGTGGCAGAATGTGCTGGGACACAAAAGAAAGAGAATGTCGCACAGTCAGAGAACAAGTGCTACTTTCTGTGACGGATACACACATAGAAAATCAGGAGTGGTAAGAGATGAGACTATGGAAGAAAAAAATACCCAGGTAAAGTTGTGAATTAATGTAAGGCCTTTGCACTTACTCTGTCCTAATGGATCAAAGGGAAGTTACATGTTAGTGTTTATATTTTGGAATGCTCACTTGCTACCTTGTGCAGAATGATTTAGAAGCATCTAAAGGAATCCAGTTATAAAACAAGGCAGTAGTCCATAGATAGTATTGAAATTGGAAGAAAGTGTGGTAGATTCAGAAAGTCTGCAGAGAAGAGAGACTCTGCAGGACAGAAGGAGTGGCTGTGAGGCAGCAGGAGGAATGGGAGCTGCACTGAGGTTCCAGGTCTCAAACAACGGAACAGATGCCGACATCTGTCCCTGTTAATTATATTGAAGCCCACGTTCTCTAACGAATGCAAAGTACTGCTGTGGAAGCCTAGGAGTGGGCAGGCTGAGCAGAGTCTCTCAGTGCCTGCTCACCGGAGCCTGCTCTCAGTGATAAAAGGCAGTAAAGAGAATGGGGGCAGAGCATTACAAAATGATGCGTGCGAAGAACACATCAAAGGAGGAAGAGGAGATGACATGCTGGAGGAAGTTTTGCAGAAAAGGTAACTTCCCAGTAAATAGTAAATAAAGTTTAAATTTATGCTACTGTGTAAAATCATTATACAGAGAAGAGCCCGCCCATCTGTTCAAAAGTCCTGCACGCACACCATGGAGTATTAAGAGCCCACTGTAAATGAGTTTCAGATGCTCAGTAGATGTGGAGTTTTATATGTGGAGTGGGCTGGTTTCAGGGGTGAAATACAACTCTGGGTGTCACTTTCTCTGGCATTAATGCTGTTATCTGAGTGTGATCATTTGGACAATAAACAAGAGGGTCTTGGTAATGAGCCCTGGAGCATCCCAGTCTTTAGACCTGGGAGATGAGAAGTGATTCAAGAGAATTACAGGAAGAAAACCAGGCTAGTGTGATTTTTCTGGGACCCTGACCAAGACAGCATGTCCAGTCTGTCATTGAATATAGGACAGTATGAGGTCTGAACCAAGGAAAGAACTACACAGTGACATTTGCATTTAGCATCATGTGACTTTTGTAATAACAGTGTCATTGGAAAGTGATCACAGGAAGGAGTCCTGAAGGGGACCCATTGGAACAGTGTGCATGTAACACTGGTGCTTAAAGGTGTCCCTGCACAAGCAAGCAGTTTATCTCAAGTCACTTGGCTTTGTGGTGGTGGTGTGTGGTGTGTGTGTGTGTGTGTGTGTGTGTGTGTGTGTGTGTGTGTAGTAGAAATGAGAACATTTGTAATCTGACAGAAATTATCCAATTGATGGTCCAGTAGAGTTGGGAGGAAGGTATAGAGCAATGAAAAGATCAGCCTTACTCAGCAGGCATATGCAGTTTTGCCTGTAGAAAAGAGACTGTAGAGTACATGGTGAAGTCAGCTAGAACGGTGGCTTTGGTTTTAGTGTTGCGTTGGGAGTATTGAATGTGAAATGCTCAGGAGACATTGATGTGTGGAGTATGTTCTCAGTTTAAAACTCTGGCAAGTATCCAGTATAGATCTCAAGATCCAGTGGTGTAGTAGATAGTATCGGAGCCAGGTGCCGAGGTCAAACAAAGTACTCAGGGAGAAGAACGTTCGGAGAGGAAGCGAGCATGTGAGGGGGCATTCTGGGAGCACTGGCATATACAGGAAAGCAGAAGGAGGGAGTCCCCTAAGGCAGATGGGAAGAAGGCACGTCACTGCTTACTTACAGACAGTCAGCACCGTCATCTGGAAGTAGCGGCTCTTGGGTGGTGACGCTCTCAGTTTGGGCTGTTGCTGTGCACAGCCTCTTCCCTGTCAGTGCCTGTGCCTTCTAACAGGACGCTGACAAGACTACAGTGTTGCACGCTCATGACTTCAGACATGAGGGCCCGGTGAGGGCCACCCTCATAGTTAAGAGGCCTGCACTCTTTAAAACTTTTGTGAGACCTAAAGAAGACAAAGAAGCTACTTTGGACAAAAGGAAAATGGGAGAGAAACTGCCAGGCACAGCCCATGTTTTTCAGCTGGCTTGGGACTAGACAAGGAACAGCACTGAGCTGATGGGAAGCTTAAACTGGGAAGAAGACTTGGCAGTGGTGCTAACTGGGACAGGTGCTTGTGAAAACTTAGCACGTACTTGACCTTGGGAAATACAGTCTGGATTTTATAGGTCAGAAGAATAACATCTGCACCTGCCTTTAGTTAGTCAGGAGGATACTGTACACATAGTAATCTAGCAGCTGATGGACAAAGCTAGCCATTAGGACATCTAGGCAGAGAGACACACATTTGTACTATGTGTTTAACTTTTCTACTACATTGAAATTATTTAAGGCCAATATTATTAAATATCAAGATTCAGGTAATTATTAATTTCTAAGTATTAACCATTTTTTACTGTCAATAAGCTAGTTTATTCTGATTTCTACATATTTGCTATGTAACTGTTACAAAAATATTTTTTTCAGTTGACTTTTGATCCAATTTCTTTTTCTGATTTTCTGTTTTGAATTGTTAGTCAAAGTGAAAGGGAAGAATTTGAAAATGAGTTCAAACAACAATATGAACGAGAAAAAGTATTATTAACTGAAGAGAATAAAAAGTTAACAAGTGAACTCGATAAGGTGAGTGGTTGGATCTCCTTTGGTGGAGTGCATGCTGGGTGTGGAGCACTGTGGTTACACCATGTCACTTTGTATATGCTGTGATAGCTCAGGTGACCGTGTTTCAGTGGCCAGTTTTTACTGTGCCCACTGTGTCAGATTTAGTTTTGCTCACCCCATCTTTTTGCCCTGCTGAACCTCTCCACATCACCACCTTTTATTTGAGACACTGTTTCATGTAGCCCAGGCTGGACTTGAACTTATTTTATAGCTAAGATTAGCCATGATTTACTAATTCTTTTACCTCTACTGGAATTACAGTCATGTACTACCATGCCAGGTAATGTGTGTGTGTGTGTGTGTGTGTGTGTGTGTGTGTGTAAACAGGCATACATTTTTAAATGCCAGAATCTATAAAGCTGCTGAGTCACAGCACTGCCCAAAGCAGGTACCAACATAGGATTCTAAAAGCAGCCAGAGACACACATGGTACTCAGGGTAAAAGACTGAAAGCTAAACCTCAGTAGGAGAGAAGAAAAGAAGCAAGCCAGGAGAAAAGAGAAGGCACTTTCCAAACACTGAAACAAAGTAACTGCCCTTGCAAATGATTAAATGTTGAGTTTCATAATGAAACCTGCAAATAAAATAAGACATGCCAAACAATTGTGTCACATTCTCAGTGGATTGTGTTTTAACATAAGAAACCTAGGTTAGGATTTTTTTCTAAATAGAAATTTCAACAATGGGAAGTTTGTTTTCAAATATTTCTATAGTATTTGGTTGTACATGCATGGCCAGGTAGCTGCAGTAGACTAGACGTTGGCAGTGTATGTTCCTCAGTCCATCTCTCTCCCACCCCTGCCCCCCTTTTAAAGCTAAGGTCTCTAGCTGAAATTAGATGAAGGTCACTGCTTCAGGTGGCCTGGATGGACAGTGAGCCACAAGTCCCCTACTCTGCCCTATGCTGGAGTTGCAGGTGCCAGGTGCCTCCTGCCACATCGCCCTTTACGTGTGTCCTGAGGCCCAGAACTCAGGTGTTCATACTTGGCACAACAAAGACTTATTGACTGAGCCATCTTCTAAGCCCCAAGTTTAAATTTAGATATAAAATGTTTATATTTAAAGTGAAAGAGCCTCATTTTAAAATAATATATATCACAGATATTTTTGTATAATAAAAACATATTTTTTCCTGGAGTCTGAGTGAGAGAAGATGGCTGTTGGAGAGGTGGGGTGGCTGCTGAAGCTGGGTGTTGGGTTCTTGAGAACTCACTCACAGCAGCCACTGCTTTCACTGATAAGTACATGGTTTATTTTATTTCATTTTCTTCATTCCTTTGAACTAGTATTCATTTGTATAGTTTCTCTTATATTTTAAATAATCTTTATTTTTGTTTTATGTCTATAGATGTTTTACCTGCCTATATGTTCTGTACATTGTATGCATACAGTGCCTAATAGAGGCCAGAAGAGGGCATTGTATCCCCTTGGCCAGAGAACCAGTTGCTCTTCCAGAGGATCTGGGGTCGATTGCTAGCACACACAGGATGACTCACAGCCAAGTTTTTTATTTGCTTGTAATTCTTTATAGTAATTTTGTAAGTTAACAGGACATTTGCAGAAAAGGGAGGTAGGAGTGAGAGAAGAAGGAAGAGAGGATTTGGCATGAGGAATTGGATAATTTTTTCAAGTTGATGAATATTCACAATTAAGACCAATTTCATGTAGGGCTTGGCAAAAACCAAAGAAAGCAGGAAATTTCAAATTGTTCATTGTTTCCAAATTCTTCAATGTGTCCTCAGTATTATTATATAGCATAATAAGACAAACAATTTGAGTTCAAGGTTTTGCATTATCAGATGGGATAACAGTATCTAAGTACTGTAATGTCTTGTTCAGCCACTCATGCCTTCAAACTACCTTCCAGCTAACTTCATTGTATGAAAGCTTAAGTCTGCGCAACCAGCACTTAGAAGAAGAGGTCAAAGATCTAGCAGATAAGAAGGAATCAGTTGCCCACTGGGAAGCCCAAATCACAGAGATAATTCAGTGGTGAGTGCCCTCCTGAGTGCTGTGGTGGGGGCAGGGCTGTGGCCAGGGTTGGAGTGACTCTGAGTCCCTGACACCCTCATTGTCTTCCTTTGCCATGGAAATAAGGTTACTTTAAACTTGTAAAAATGGAAAAGTAACTCTTTAAAGAACTTGAGAAACACTTCCATCTGCTTTTGATATTCCCTAAGATCAAAATTCCATATTTATGGTTATTTTAAGAAACTGATAGCCTGAGAAAAATGTAAAAGGTGAACAATAAGTATAACATAGCAGTTCACATATGGCATTTTTAAAGTCTTAAAAGATTGATTGGGACTTAGATTCACCAACTATTTCATACACTCTGAGGACTAATTTTGATTATTTGGCCTATGAATTTTGTCAGCTTCATATACTAAGTGATTGTTACCATGCTTATAAAGGTTTGCATCTCTTTTACTACATAGAGAAAAAGGAACCCAGAAAAGACTTTTTCTTAATAACATTTATATTTATTTAAATCTTTACCCATTTTAACCTTTATATTAAAATAGCTAGTTCCTTTATATATCTACAAACCCATTTATTATTTATTAAGGATTTTAATTTCCTGTGGTTATATCAGCTTAATCAGTTTTCTACTTTCCTTTATCAGATTTCTAATACCCTTCTTAAATCATAATCCAAATATGTCTATGCTGACCTAACTGTAGAGTTCTTCTGATAACTAATCTTTGCTTACACATGTGCCCAGATTGTGGAAATTTACTTGTGTTCCAGAAAACAGATCTGTTAGTTTGTTAGTGTTAAATTCCTATCTATACCATTGGATTTGTTTTTCTAAAGGGAGTCACTTTAACATTTGGCCAAGTTTCTAATGGAGCTGAACAATAATAAAGGGTAGAGCTGGAAAATTGCTTTATCAGCCGGTGTTTCCAAAGCCTGTGATCCCACTGCTCTGCTTCCCAGTGACAAAGACAATGGGAAGGGAGCCAAATAAAGGAAGGATTTTTCATTCATTCAGTAACTCGGTTGTTCATTTTTAAAGACAGTTCTCACCATGTGCTCATTGCTGACCTCAAATTTTTGGTCTTCCGAAGAAAAAGGAGCAGCATCTGAACTGTGCAGTGAAATAACTGCTATGTGAAGATGCCGAGTACTATGGATGACAGAGAGCCATCCGTGAAGTCAGCTTAACTGCTGCAGTGAAGCACTACGCTGTGTTAGCCACTGGCCCATAATACAGTTTGAAATAACTAGAAATTTCAACAGTAGGAAATTTGATGTTTAAAAGTGTGTATGTGTGGAGGTAGACTAGGATCAACTTTGGAATGATTCTTCAGTCACTGTACCTTTTTAAATATATGTGATTTAACAAATTTTCTGTCTAAATCATACAGATTTTTATTACTCCGTGACCTTAAGATAATAAAGAGAAACTGGATTTGGATTTCTTTAAGTTTTAACCTTTATTCTTTCATTATTTTTCAATTAATATTTTTATAAAACATTGGTGCTTCATTATAACCCTGATTTCTGCAGAATATCATATTTAAAATTTTCTAACTTCAGCTTTAATTAAAGTATGGTTCACGGATGATTTACTGTTTGTCAGATGTAAGCTGGGCTTCCCTAAACACTGTCAGCTTCCATTCGTACATAACGGAGTAGTTAATAAATCTGTCCCCACCTCCTGACAGGTAGCAGTAGCAGTATGGCCAGTCTTTTAAAGGAGTTCTTTAAGTATTTAAGTTTTTGGCACTTGGTTCTTAATGAAGCTTTAAATTACATCTGTCACTGAAGTTCTCCTGTGTTTTCCTCTGTACTGTGTCCACCTTTGTGTGTGTGTGCTCCAGGGTGAGCGATGAGAAGGATGCGCGAGGCTATCTTCAGGCCTTAGCTTCTAAAATGACTGAAGAATTGGAAGCGTTAAGAAATTCCAGCTTGGGGACACGAGCAACAGTAAGCCCTGCCATCCCACACAGAGCCTCATCTCTGTGACCAGCAGAAAGGACTTGCTAAATCTGACTGCTGAAAACGTTCTCATGAGAAATATTTTGGATCTTTATAAGAAAATATAACACATTACTGTTAGCTCTCATTGTATAGCTACTTATTATTGAAGGAACTGAAAAGAAAAAAGTTATCTATTTATGCGTATTTACTGTTATTTCTGGAAATGTAGTGAAATGTAGTGAAAACGTATTTTTTACAAGGTGCATGTTAGTTCTACTCAATTATCAGTGATATTGATTATAAAATAGCTGCTAAAGGATGGCCTTGTTGGACATCAAAGGGAGGAGAAGCCCTTGATCCTGAGAAGGCTGGATGTTCCAGTATAGGGGAATGCCAGGACAGGATAGAGGGAGTGGGTGGGTTGGTGAGTAGCGGGAGGGGCGATGGAATAGGGTGGCTTTGGAGGGGAAACCAGGAAAAGGGATAACATTTGAAATGTAAATAAATTAACTAATTAAAAAATAGAGGGGGGCTGGAGAGATGGCTCAGTTAAGAGCACTGGCTGGTCTTCCAGAGGTCCTGAGTTCAAATCCCAGCAACCACTTGGTGGCTCGCAACCATTTGTAATGGGATCTGATGCCTTCTTCTGGTATGTCTGAAAAAAATAAATAAATGATAACTAAAAAAATAAAATAGCTGCTAGATTCACTTGTACTATGAAATCTTAATAAAATGGGGAACTAAGACATAGCCATATCATTCTATAGGATATGCCCTGGAAAATGCGTCGTTTTGCAAAACTGGACATGTCAGCTAGACTAGAGTTGCAGTCTGCTCTGGATGCAGAAATAAGAGCTAAGCAAGCTATCCAGGAAGAACTGAATAAAGTCAAAGCATCTAACATCATAACAGAATGGTAAGGACCAATAATCCAGTTTATAAGCTTTTGAAGTTACATGTTTCATTGCCTGTCTATTAGGGGTTGTTGTTTGTTTGTTTGTTTGTCTGTTTTTTTTAAAGCAAAAAATAAAGACCAGAAGATTGGGAATACAATTCAGTAGTATAATGCTTGCCAGGCATGCCCAAGGCCAAAGTTCTGCCCCTAGCTCCCTGACAAAAGTGAGGAACTGGCTTGGGAGATAGCTCAGTCACTGAAGTGCTTGCCTTATAAGCATGAAGACCTAAATTTGAGCCCCACATTTTAAAAAATGCTGGGAACCATAGCATCTGTCTATGGTTCCCAGAAGGAGAGGCGAGGAGAGGGAGAAAAGAGGGAGAGAGAAGAATTCCAGCTCATTGGCCAGGCACCTAGCCAGATCAGTGAGCTCCAATTCAGTGAGAAACTTTGTCTCCAAGCCTAAGGTGAAGAGGAAGACACTGATGCTGCCCTCCTCCCTCCGTCCCACACATTTGTGCACACATACCCAGACACAGACATGTGAGACAGTGACCACAAAAAGGTGTCAAGATTTGAAAAGCAAAGATGTGATTCCAGATAATGTCTCCTGCAGCCTTGTTCTCTTCAGGCTCATCCACAGATAGGTTGTTGATGTGAAATAATAGGCCGTTCTTAATTTCTCTCCTCACATGTAAAGTTTAGTTAACTCAGTTTTTTTTCTATTAAATCTAAAATTCTCTCACATTCTGTATAGAATAAAACTTGTAGCCAGAACAAAATATAAATATCTGAAAATTGGAACCTCTACCATAGGTCTTTTACAAATGGCCACTTTATTGATGTTAAATTTAGTGGGCGTTTGTTTTGGGGGTTTGATATGTTAAATTTTGCAAAGGCAAAATAATTATGATTATTTTTATTATAATTATTTTCAAGGTTCCTTTATTTATTTAAAAATAAGCAAACTCCTAGTATCCAGGGCACTTTGCTACTAAACATATCCCCTTGATTCTTGTCATAACAGTAAAACATCTATTGTAGATGCATAAATGATAAAACAAAAGTTTTTAATTGGATTAGATATAAAAATGATCCAGAAATAAGTCACAGGACTAGACAAATGGCTCAGCAATTGAGTATCCTCAATGGTTTTGCAGGGACCAAGGTTGGGTTTTCAGCAGTTCGATCAGGCACCTCACAACTGCCTGTAAGTCTAGTTCTGTAGAATCCAAAATGCTGGGGCCTCCTTAGGGAGTCTGTTTGCATGTGGTACACATAAACTCATATAGACAGACACACACATGTGAAGAAACATAAATCTTTAAATAATCAGTTGGTGGGTAACATTGGAACAATAGTAAGTTCACATTAAAAATGGAACTATAAATTTAAAGATCCTTCTGGCTCAAAAAAGTCAAAACTTCCAAAACCCTGAGAAGAACCACAGGACTACAAATTGAGCTGTGCGTGGTTTGCCACCCTGAGACTTACACCGTAGTCATTTTTTTCTTATTGAAGGGCAGACACACTCCTGTTGAATTATAAACATTTGGTGTAAATGACAGGAATAAATTAATAAGTGTGTTTTAGTTAAATATACTTGTGAAGCGTTGAAAGAGAAATTTTTATGGAGACTATGAAGTAGACCTCACATAAAGAGTTACCGAATGCCGTTGAGTGTCTGTTTCCTCGTGCTTTACCTTGCAGTTTATGCATTTGCTCATAAAGCAAAGCTGAGTCAGATTGACAGTTATAAACACATGTGTATGCTCTAGCTTATACATGGTGATATATGAAGAAAATCTATAATTTCAGGATTCTAAAATTAACCTTTAGTTTCATAATATTGTTAAATGTAATAATTCAGCTCAGAGTCATCTGATGTTTTATAAAGGGACGTGTAGCCTCTGCTCAGTCCTTGGTCACAGTGTGGCAGCAGCAATCCTGTTCTGATGCTTGTCAGTGCTAGGGGTTAAGCTAGGGCTTCCTTCATACAGGCCAGGCAAGTCCTCTGCTACTGAGCTGCATCCCAGACCTGGTAGCCCCCATCTTTACCTAAATGAATGAGCCTGGCTTGCTTTATTAATTTGTGTAATAGTATGTGGTGGGCTGCATTTGTCTTCATGCAGTAGTTAACAGTCTTCTAATTTAGCCTCACAGATATTTAAACCCAATAAGCCCAGCTACACAAAACTAATGACTGTTTTCCTTTCCCTGCTTATTTAAGTAAATTGAAAGATTCAGAGAAGAAGAACTTGGAACTGTTGTCCGAAATCGAGCAGCTGATAAAGGACACTGAAGAGCTTAGATCGGAGAAGGGTATGAGAATGTGTGTTTGCATCAGCACTTGCTGTACTGAATGGCCATTGTTACAGAAGAGCCAACCTACTGCATAGATGGAGGATTCTTTACATTAGCAACCACACATGTACACACTCTGGAGAATTCATACAAACACACAGTCATGCGTACATACATGTGCATAGACATATACATGCAGACTAGATGAGCTATTATGTATTAGTTAATATACATTATATTAAGAATTTTTAATTACAGAAATAACTACTTTGCCATGAATTTGGCTGTAATTTCAATGTTAAAGAATACTTCATGAGTAACTTTTGAGTTGGGATAAAAGTATTTTATGATGTGTTTATAATGTTCTCACCTGTCATATGAGGTAATCACTTCAACAGTGGTGCTGTATGGTAACATTAGAACTTAGTGAAGAAACTTGAAAAGGTGGAAGTTGTTTGGAGGACAGAGTCTTGTTGAATAGCCCATGGTATTTTTGAATTCAGAATCCTCTTGCCCACTTGCCCAGAGTGCTAGGATTACATTTATTAGCACTTTCTATGTGCCTACAGTATACAAAATCGTATGGGTACAGGAAAAACAGTCAGGGAAACAAAATAAAATAATTAAGATGACTAACTCAATTCTTTTACTAATGAAGAATTATGTGGGTGTTTGTTGTCTTTTTCCAGGTTGATGCTTACATTGTTTGTCTCTTTTTTCATAGTTCCAAAGCTTTATTATAGAAAAGTAGGAAGAGAAATGAGATGGAGAAGTAAAGAGAGAAAGAAAAGATACAAGAGGGGGAAACAGGGGAGGCGGGACAAGAGCAAGGGCCAGAGAGGGATTTTAAGATTTCCCAGAATATATTAGTATCGAGAACTTTTGTTCTTCTTTTTACATTTACCTAGCTCAGAGCATGTCATAACCCTATGATAAAACCCTCTTATACAATTTTTCCATAATGTAGTCATTACAAGGGTGATGATTTAGTAAAAATAAGTTCAGAATGTTACTTATTATAGTAAAGACATTTTATATAGAATTATCAAAACTCCATTTTTCTGGCAATGGCCATCATTAATTACTGGATTATATAAGGGCTTTATTTTTGGCTAAGAGTTTCTCTATTTCTTATATCTAAAATACAGAGAGGGTTGGGTCTGGTTGGATCTTTAATGCCTGCTTATACTAAGGAGAACAGACTAACCACCTGAAAGCACTACGGTACTTTATGGTACCTCTTTTCGTTGATTGAATTTCTTTTTCTTTTTCTTTTTCTTTTTTTTTTAAGATTTATTTATTTATTTTATGTATTCACCATTGCTCTCTTCAGACACACCAGAAGAGGGCATCCAACCCCATTACAGATGGTTGTGAGCCGCCATGTGGTTGCTGGGATTTGAACTCAGGACCTCTGAAAGAGCAGTCAGTGCTCTTAACCACTGAGCCCTCTCTCCAGCCCATTAATTAAATTTCTTAATGACAAAAGTGAATAAGAACTCATAATACCAGGATAAGCCATACTGCCAAATGATCATGCTTGATTTTAATTAATAAACAGTGGAGAAGTATATTAAGGAAGAAAAAGAATATGTAATATGAGTGCCTGTGGTTCCAAAAGCAATTTAACCAGAATGACACCTGCGACAAATCAGATTGACTGCATTATTTTTTATATTATATCCAAACTTAGAAGACTTTTAAGTTTCTGGCACATTGCTTTATGAAAGCATGTTAAACAAAGGCTTTCTTATTCAGAATATTGCAAAATTTCATTTATGTTACACCATGATGTAATGTGCTATTTAACTGAGTTTACAAAATTAGGGCAGAGTCCTTTTCTATATTTTATTTACTATTCTATTCCCAATATCTAGAAAAGTACCTGCTACAACATTTGTGTGTGTGTGTGTGTGTGTGTGTGTGTGTGTGTGTGTAGGTAGAGAGAGAGAGAGAGACAGACAGACAGATAGATGGGGGAGGTACATGCCTTTGCATACATACATAGGTTAGAGAACAAACCTTCAGAATTTATTTCTCTCACTTTGTGGGTCTTAGAGATTGAACTCAGGTCTTCAGCCTTGGCACCAAGAGCCTTTAGCTGCTGAGCCATCTCAGCTGTTCATAATAGGCTCATGATAAATATCTGTTGACTAAATACCGAACTGACTGTTTGATAATTATGTTAGAATAACATTAATATTGAGATGCACATAAATGAGTGATTAGGAGATGACTAACTGTAGAATGCTTGCTTTGCAAGCATGATATCTGAGTTTAGATTCTGAGCATCCACATTTCCATCAACCCAGGGGCGATACACCTAAAATCCCAGAACTGAAGGGGAAAAAAAAAAAAACCTGGAGTTCACTGACAAGCCATTTTAACCAAACATGAGCTTTAGTTTTAGTGAGAGACCATGTTTCAAAAACAAAACAAAACGAAATGGAGAGGACAAAGCAACCTAACAGCTGACCTCTGACCTCTAGATGTACATGCATGGTCATACACCCAAATAGAGATACAGAGAGCACCTGCCCTGTGCTGGATAGAGAAACAAACCAGTTGGCAAGTCTTCATGATAGATGCCAAAGCTGTACACTGGGGGCTGGAGAAATGACTCAGCAGTTCAGAGCACTGGGTGGGCTTCTAGAAGACCAGGTTTAATCTTCAGCACCCACAGAGTAGCTCACAGCATCTGTAACACTAGTCCCAGGGTTCTGATGCCTCCTTCTGACCTCCACAAACACTGCATGCACATGGCATACAGACATATGTGAAGGAAAAACATTCATATATATAAAAAGTTTTTAAATTAATTATAGGCTATTTCTGCTTTATCTCCCCTAATATTTATTATCATCTTTATATTTAGAGAATTTTTGAGATTTGTATTTAAATTATCATAGCCAAAAAGTATCTGTACATTTTTTTAAAAAAATTAATCTGAGAAAAAATAAATTTTCGGTTCTTCATTTTTCAGTAAGGTAATACATGGAATAGGAAAAAATGTAATTAACTATATTTTATTAATGAAATAAATATATTTCATAAATGCTGAAAAGATTATTTTTTAAAACATATTTTAAAAGATGTACCTTGTTTGGCTGGTAAATGAATTTAGAAAAATCACAAATAGGCAAGCTTCTAGTTTTATATTTTTTCAAATTGCCCAAAAGATATTTTATTTTATTATTATATATTAGATCAGTGGTTCTCAACCTTCTTAATGCTGTGTGATGCCTTAATACAGTTCCTCATGTTGTGATGGCCCCACCATAAAATTATTTCAATGCTAGTTCATAACTATAATTTTGCTACTGTTACAAATCTTAATGAGAATATCTGATACACGGGATATGGATATCTGTGAAAGGGTTGTTCAACCTCCAAAAGGGTCATGAGACATAGGTTGAGAACTGGTGTACAAGACGGAGAAGTTAACTAGTGACTGAGGACTATCGCGTTAAGCTAGTCTAGTTTAAGGGTTGAGTCTGGGAAACACTAATGTATTTTGGTTTAACTATGTAGAATTAATATGATCAACTTTGAAACATAGTAGTTTTATTTTTAAAAAACTGTAATAGATTGAGAGAGGAGAGGTTATCCATGAAAATTATTTTTAGTTGTTCTACTTTAAAAAAACAGTTGCCACTGTTTTCTAGGTATAGAGCACCAAGACTCACAGCATTCTTTCTTGGCATTTTTGAATACGCCTACCGATGCTCTGGATCAATTGGAAGTAAGTACCTGCTCCAAAGACCTTCTGGGCTCCATGTACAGCTTACTCTGGGACCTAAAGTTACTTGCAGTAAAACTGCAATAGCAGCAGCATAAGAGAATCTAGCATCATATAGATAAGTGAATAGAAACAGGTAAGGGAGGAATGTTTGCATTCTTATGGAAGTACGACCACATTTGTATGTAATAAAAACACCTAAGAGTCTGAAACCAAAAGCTGTTATTAGACTTAAAAGCAATTTCAACTTAAACTTACTGAAGAAACGGTGAAAGCAGGGAAAATCCCAATTTTTGAAATAGGTTTCCTTTTCTCCAAAGCTTGGATGCACAGTAAAAGTAGTGAAAGCAATAGCATGCACTGCAGCTCACTGCCGGCTCATGTTCCAGTCAATTCCTGAAGGAGTGTGCACTAGAGATGCTTGATGATAAAAGTGCTGATCTCCACTCTGCTAGCTACACTCTAGTGACTATGTGGCTCTTTGTCGTTCTTTCCTTTTTATTTAAATATTTTGCTGAAAAAAGTAATATGTTAAAGGATGTTTTATGTCAGAAAATATGAGTTACTGGTTATGGCCTTGTGCAGCAGTTAGAAATCCTGGATGTGCAAGGGCTCTAAGAACTAGAAAGTGCAGTGAGCACAGATGACAGATTGATTGGTCCCTCTCATCGCTTATGTTCCATCCGGAAGAGTGTGGAGCAGACTCTGATACCCTGGTTCAGTCGTTATTTTCAAAAGTGTACCATTAATTTAATTAGCAGTGAAATGCCATGTACTGCTGTTTTATTACATTGGGGACAGTAATTGAATTTCATTTCTTGGGGAAGGGAGGAAGAATCACTCTGAGAAGTAATCCCTAAATTCTTGACAGTGGTGACAGTAACTGCTTTTCTCATTTACTTATTTGAACAAATGCCATTTGCTTTTCAATTGTTTTACAAAATTTTGATTTATTATTTGTTTGTATTAAATTGCTTCATCCATATTTTCTATTTTTTTATTGCTGAATTCGTTAAATAGGATTCCTTTTCTTCTTCCTCATCCTCACTGATTGATTTTTTGGATGACGTAAGTCTTTGATTTTCAACCAATGCATCCTTCAGTAAAAAAAGATCAGTGAATTGATTTGAAGAATTTGCCTAGTAATGTAATCAGTTTTAGAAATACCAGTTGGAAACACATGTGAGCCAAATGCTTCCTTCTTATAAATATAATGGTCTATCATTATTAAATGTAATATAGTAAAAAACAAAAAACAAAAAAACCACACTTTCAAAAAATGCTTTGGCCTTTGGCAAGTCTCTGTGTTTCCATTCTTTATAAGGAAGACTGGAACGCTTGCTTATGCACTGTCTCTGTCCATGATAATGGCTCCTTTTGTCTTTCATGGTTTCGCTTTTATTCTCTCCTTTTCTTTTTAGCACTTTGCTGTTTCTGTGTTGTTACTTTAAAAGAAGCCTCTGATGGAGTAATTAAAAAAGTGACATTTTAAGAGTTAACATCTTAGTTTTATTATAACACAGTAAGAATATAAATTAAATTTTAATGCAGACAGATTTCTCTTCTAATTTTCGAATTCTCAAAGTAATTTTAAGTAAATTGTGCACTATATGCCCCATTTGGCAGCATTAATATATTCTATCTGAATTAATTGTGTAGATTTAACACTACATAGGTTTCCAGTGAGTGTGTGGTACATCGTCCCCATCACTGGCGTTCCCTTCACTTCCTGTTCCACTGTAGATGACTCAGAATCTTTGATATCCTGTTGAACTTACAAACTCTGCAGAAATTAAAAGATGAAAGAGTTTAAATGTAAACAATGTACATTAAAGTATTTTAAATGAGGGGAGATTAATTAAATATTTTATTCCCAATATTTTGTTAAAGTTCAATATTATATTCAGAAGATGATTTTGGCATTATTTTTCACTGGAAAAATGTTTATATTATTTTTCAAATTCCTAAACAAAGAGACTTTTTGGTGTGTTTGAAAATATACTCAAACCTGCTCCCCCAAAAAATAGAATTTTTTGTCGTTCTTAAAACACTAATGCTGGATGGTTCTGCAGTATAATTGAAAGATAACTGTCCTGAAAACATCACACTCCATGTCTCAGTCTGCTATTTGTTATGCTAAAACAATATTGTACTTTCATTATCACATTAGAAAACTTGAGGAAATTACGGAGTTCTATTTACCAATAAACTATTTTCACTTTTCCTAAACAAGTTCTTGCCTCCATCCTCTGCTTTCCCATAAGCACTCGGGTCGTAAACCCTGAGCAACTCCATAGAGATCTGAGTGCCCCTCTGCAGACTCCTGCTGCAGGGCAGGGACGCTCTGAGCTTGCTCTTCTAGGTGTAATGGAAGTGCACCCAAGCCAGCCCGTTCATTACCAGCCGCACTTTCCCAGACCCCCTCAGCAACTGTTACACAGCACAAGCTCACCCAGCACAGCACTGAGTCTTAGAAAGGGGGCAGAGGGCTTCCTAGGACACAGTGAGTGGGGTGAGCTGAGGAACAAACGCTGCTGAGTTTCTGTACAGGTTGTTTGGTGATTTTTGGTTTGGTTTGGTTTGGTTTTGCTTCACACTTTACCAAGGCACAAGTTGCTGTTCTTCCATTGTTCTGGTAAACCTACTTGGCCTTTCAATACCTAGGTTTGCCCATCTGACAAATAGTTGAAGCTATGGTCCTAGTCTCATAAATTGGTGTGAATATTTAAAGGAGTTGTATAATGCCTTCAAGAATTTTAGTCTATTTCCTTACTAGCTTGGCTGTCTTCTCCTCACCTTCAGCTCCGTATCTTGTCTGGCAGGGTTATTTCACTGAAATGCTGCTGTCCTTGCTCCTTACCGCTTATCCTTCCACCTGCTAGTGATATAAACCATAGCATCTTCTTTGGAATTGTCAAATCCCATTACTGTTGGAAAATGATAGGTTTTTTTCTATTAGAGAGAGCTAACAGTGAGCTCCCCTTTAAAAAAAATTTCTGTTCTTAATTTTTACTTTATTATATAATCCTCTTGTTTCTATTTGTTGTTTATAACTATGACTATGTTTCCCAGTGTTAACCATTCACTCATTTTATTATTAAAGCCATAGTAAAATTATGTTTCAATAGTTCATGTTTCACATCCATCATATGATATTATGAAACACAAGTTCAGTAGCTCCTATTGTTAGGTATTTAGATTCTTAAGGAATAATTGAATCTTCATTTTTCTTTACCCTACATCTGGTTATATTATGCATCTTCCTTATACTGTGTGACTTTCCCTGCATTAAGTATGTTCTAGTCCTTAACTAACCTCAGATATCATCCTTCTGGTCATTCACTTCTATCTTCTATTATTGCTATAAAAAAGAATGTTGAAGGACTAATGTTTAATTGCAGCTGGAGCCTCCACATGTAGGACAGAGGGGTCACAAGTTTAATTTGGTGTTGTGTCTACATATCATCTGTCTTCTCAGTTCTTCCCCACACGCATGTCCAGGGTTACCTTCAGAGTTCTCGGTTTTGTTACTAGTAGTCCTTGCCTCCAAGTTTACCTTCTGCTTTTCTCCTACTTTTATTCTTTGATTCGGGCTACTGAAATTACCATTTCATTGTTTAGAACAACATGAATCTAGTCTCCTATTCACTATTTTTCCTGAGATTGTTTTGTCTGTTTATTTACAATTCATATGAATGCTGGAATTTTTATCAGGATGGGGAGATGGTAAGGGCAGGATGCCTTAAGTCAAGCTGTATAGTTGATCCTGTGTAGGAATAGCTTTGGTTTATGTAATTCCAGTCATTTTGATCCCCAGGAAAGAGAAGAATCAGGCAGAGCAGGGGGTGTGCTCAGTATTCTGCAGCTGCAATGTAAGAGGTCGGCTGTTTGGGCTGCTTGCACATGGTATGGACTTCAAAAGAACTCTAGAAAATAACAGTGGTCTAAGCCTTTGTTTATCACACCTTCCTGTCTGTCAGAGTGGCCTTAGCAAGGGTGACTTTTAGGGTTTTCATCTTTAGGGAAAAACACAAGTGTAGAGACAGGATTTGTGTGGCATTTCTTAACACATGTAAAGAGGCACATAGTTTTACGGAAATGAAGGGCACTGAGACAAGAGGATAGAGGAAGGGCTTCCCATATTTAAATTGCAGTAGAAAAATAACAATCTCTTCTGTGGAAATCCATATCTCTTCTACCTTTCCTTTTCACTCAGCTCCATACACATCCCTAATCCTGGTGAGTTCACATGAGGCCTAGCCTCACGTTCTGCATAGCCACCAGATGAGGACAAATAGAAATTAAAGTTCCAGTATCCGGAGTTCAGACATGGAAGAAGACACTGGATCCGTAATCCAGCTTTCTATTTACCTCGTATTGCTTTTCTTCCTCATATTCTGTCAAACAAGAGAAATGAGTTATTTTAGCAGGCAGAGTTTATACATAAATGTTAGCGTCAATTAAAATCTTACTGAAATGCTCCAGAATATTGACCTCAGTCATCCTTCCCCCTTCGCTGGTGTCATGATTTTTACCATCACTCTGATAGTGATCCACAGATCTTATATTTTCACATAGTCAGTCTCAAGGTCTGAAAATATTTTCAAGGCAGACAATATAGAACTGTGCTCTTGTTTTCTCTGTTGTCAGTGCTGATGATTCCTAACTTAGCTCTCAGCATTTTAAAAGTCACCTTTGAAAAGAGTAGGAGTTGTATGTAAAGGTATAAACCCAAACTCCTTAATTATATATTTCATGAGTGGTGTGTGTGTGTGTGTGTGTGTGTGTGTGTGTGTGCGCGCGCGCGCGCGTGCGTGTGCGCACGCACTTACGCTTTACTGTGGTTTGAATAAGTTTTATTAAGTGATTGCAAACAGTAACTCAAAAATAAATAGACCCATTGTTGAAACTGTTTACAACTTGATGGAACACTGCCATGTTGATCACTCTGTGTGCAGTGAACACTTCAGCCATAGACCACATCTGAGTACTTGTCTCCTTACTGTTATTATCCTACAGTTTTTCCTGGATATCAGTGTACTTGAATGTATCAAAATGATGGTGTTGTACATATGTCTGTATGCTATATGTTGGTACAGAGAGCCTGGGGCCTGTCCTATGAATATGTGTAACGTGGTGTTCTCTCTCTGTTGAAGCGCTCTCCGTCCTGTACTCCAGCTAGCAAAGGCAGACGTGTAAGAGACTCTCGCACTGTGTGCTGTCCCAATGCCTTCTGCCTGTGTCCTGCCCCGGCCTTTGGCTGCAGAGCCCTTGAGCATGCCCCGTGTGTTGCACCTCTCCTGCATGTGCTGCTGCTCCTGCTGCCTCTCCTCTCCTCCCCTCCCCCCCTACACTCTGTGGCTCTCTCTAGTCCTCCATTTTGTCTTTGGCAGCAGAGCTTTAGGAATGTTCTTCATGTAAATGTATACAACTAAGCCACAAAACAGTAAGATACCTTTTAAAAGTGTGCTTTTTAAGTTACTGAAATACAAGGTAAATGAGTTTCTCATAGAAAATATGATGCACTCAAATGTGTAGTGTCCAGGCCATTTGTAGACCTTGTTGACTGGATTTTACATAGATTGGTTCTGAAGAAATTGTGAGGTAGGTACTTAATGGATGTTAAAGGAATTTCCCTAAATATCTTACACAGTATAGATTTAGGAAAATAATTTTAATAATGATTTTTTGTAATCTAAGATAATTTCAAGATTTAAAAAGCTTCTATACATTATTGACTCTGGAAACATCTTCCATTGCCAGTGTGAGCTCCATGCATCTGGACCTCAAAGTGTTTGGCCACTTCCCAGGCCCTGTGTGGCTCTGATATGCTCCAGGTGGAATCAGTATGTGGAAAAATCTTGGGCTTTCATAAGCCAGCCTGTCCCAGCACTTACCACACACACCATGGAGATGATTAAGTGCATTTGCATGCAGTGTTAAATAGCTCTAAAGGACATTCATTGGAAGATAAAAAGTGTAACTTTAAGCTGTCAGCTTCATGATTAGCAAGCACCTTTATTCCAAAGTTCCTGGAGATGGAAAGTTGGAGATGTAGTACTTCCTGGTAAGCATGAGAGGTAGTAGGATGCCCTTTGATTCTTTCTGAGCTGATGAAGGGTTGTCGTCACACAAACATGAGTAATGGTAGTTACAGATAATGTGAGCAACCCCTCAGCTGTCAGTGTTGGACTCAGTGGATCTATGAGTTCATCTGCCCTCTATTAGCACAGGTCAATAAAAGATTTCTGTTTCTACAGATGTCTTGACTGTTTTGAAATTTATAAAGTTAAGCCAGTATATACTTGTATCTATCAAATGAATCTTGATATGTGGTAACTATTTTGTAATGGGAAGGTTAGCATTTGTCTATACTGGATTTGAAGTATCAGCCTGTGAACTGAATGAATTCACGATGGCTTGTTTTTAATAAAGTTATAATTCAGAAAGGGTTTGTTTTATTGATGATTTTATTAAATATTAGTTTTATCTGATTAATAATCCATGTACACTATGGGAGATTTGGCCACATAGAATATTTCATTGACTCAAGAAATAAGAAAAAATAATTGAGGGAAGTGACTGCTCTATGATTTTCACTCTAACCCTGGATCTTTATATGACATCTAATAAGCTGCCATTAACCAGAACCTGTCAGTGTGGTAGTCTTGATTATCTCCTTTCCCAGCTTCCTTCAGTTCCTCCTTGGCTTTGTAGCTGACTTTTTTCTTTAATTTGTAAAGCAATGTGTTTTAAGGACATAAAGGACATGAAGTCTAAATTGCCCAGTAGTTCCGTGGGAACTTTGTAGTGGTGTTGTAAAGTAGTCTCTGGGACATGGTTGTAACATTGTTATTTCCCTAGACACAAATACTTACCTAATTGTGGCTTTGAGTCTAATGTTGACATAGGATTTCATATATACCATGTTTCCAGATGCTTTTTGTAAACTTAAAATTCTTTCCCTTGAAATAGCACAGAAATAAGTAAACATCCTAGAGTTGGCCATTCCTATGCTATTAACCCTCATCTGTCGGTTGAAGATGTAAAGTTCTATTAAGTAATAAATTAAGTATGCTATAAGAAAAATGTTATAAATAGTATTGTTAAGGTATGGATATAAATGACTGGGGAGAGTTCCATCTGGTTCTTTTAATACTGAAAGGCACAGACTGTCTCATTTCAGATTGTTCCTTCAGATTTTGGAGCAGAGACCATAAAGAGCCAACGTACAGCTTAATTTCCTGTTACTTTCCTTAGAGTGTAGAGTTCGTATTCAAGTCAAAATACTGAATATATAAAGTCAAAATACTTTAGGAGAAATTTCCTTAAAGAAATTTCCAAAAATAATGTAACTAGTAAGACTATACCTGAGTCTATAAGATTAAGTAATTTTTATTTGTTACAGGATAATACAATATTATATTTACTATTTTCCAAATGAAATAATACTTCTATAATACTAGAGGTTGGTCATAAGTTCAGTTAACAGAAATAATTATTTCACTAAAAGTTTTGTGTTCTGAACACAAAACATTAGATTCTTTATTTCAAGAATGCTTCTAGCTAAACAAATTTCATTTTTTTAAAAAAGCAGATTTTTTATTTTAAATTATAGGTCCTGATATAAACAATATATTAGATGCAAGCTGATTTTTACTAAATTATAATTTATTATCTATATAAATATCTTTCATGTTTTACTTTAAAACTAGTTGCTTGTGTGAGTGCTGTTGCCTGGGTGGCTCTACCATCTTGAGAGGTACAGCGTATCAGGGACGCAGAGTCAGGGTGACACAGTCATGGTCATTGTCTTAGTTCTTGCTTATTACAAAACTATGCTGTCAATGGAAGGAGTTCTTGGTGAAATCATCTGAAAATCAGACAGTTGCCTGATTCTGGAAAGAAAAATACTTTTATTTTATTATAGTACTTTAAAAATGTGAGGATAATTTGCTAGAAAAATCTTAATACATTCAGGGACCGTTGTGGACTTTTTTCATGACCCTGTTGAGCATTATGAACAAAAAAAAAATCAAAATATTTGGCTTTTTATTATACACACACACAAACACATTATATCTATTTGAACTAGGAGAGCATAAACAAAACTGACAGTATAGTAAATGTCTTTTTGTTCCTACTCATTAGAATAAGTCATTAAAATGTTTTCTTAGAGAAAATGAGTTAATAAGAGTAGAAAAAATATTTTTAAAGTACTCTTTCTCAGTGGATTATAATTTTAAAATATTGAGTAAATTTTTTATACTGTTGGATTAAGATTTGCTTCCAAGGTCTGTCTGAACAATATCAGAGTACTCCATCCATTAATATTATGTGTTGCTTTTTAGCTGTTTACCTTTTTATTGTTGTTTATTATTAAATCAATGTAGCTCTGCTCTTATGTATATCATATTTATTGGCTTTTAGTATATTAGTAACTCAATTAACTACTTGGACTTAATGCTAAATATCTTTAATAGTGTTCATGAGTTAAATATAGAAATGATGATTACATTTTTATAAGATTTTAGAGTGCTCTGTGTAAAAATGTTATTCATGTATGTGTATATGAATTATTGTCAGCTAATCTTTTTTTTTTTTTTTTGGATTTGTTTTTATCGAGACAGGGTTTCTCTGTATAGCCCTGGCTGTCCTGGAACTCACTCTGTAGACCAGGCTGGCCTCGAACTCAGAAATCCGCCTGCCTCTCTGCCTCCCAAGTGCTGGGATTACAGGCGTGCGCCACCACCGCCCGGCTGTCAGCTAATCTTAAAATCAATCTTAGGCATCTTTAATTCTAGTTTATTTAATGAATATCCTGAAATTTTTGTTAAGTACTTCTGATTAATTAACCATTAATTACAAATACATGGTAAGGATTAGGATGCAGTTATAGTTAATTGTAGTTAAAATGAAAACCAGTCATGCTGGTGATGATTAAAACTCTGATAAGGAGTGTATGCAACATGTTTTTCTGTATGCCTTGTTACTCTGCATTTAAGAGAATATTCATATTGGCAGCAGTCCCAGGACAATGTGACAATGACAGCGCAGTGTCTTTATTTCCCTAGCTTCTGCTTTTAATAGAATCTTTTAAAAGATTTAAGTTTGATGTTCAAAAAATTTTTCATGTTCAATTATGCTTTTTGTTTCTTGCATTTGTTAGAATTATGCATAGAAAAGTAGAGTGATAATTTTCAAACTCCATAGTGGTTTTTGTTTTCAAAAATCACAATGTTATTGTAAATTATATAGTTGGATTTTTTTAATATTCCTGCTCAATGCCATTTCAAAATACTACTGCTATGTAGTTACTTAGTTTCTTTTAAAAAGAAAACTAATTTGATTTTTTAATGAAATTGAGTTTTAGTTTAAGAGCATACAGCTCTAAATGCACATATAATGATTTTTGTTATTCTATTTTATTGTAGCTAACACTGGTTTGTCTTTCTAAAATAGTTCTGTAGTTTTCAATATAGCCTCAGTTTACTTGATGCAGCTAAGAAAGTAATTTTTATTTCCTCATTTTTCTTTTTCATTGACACTGATTAGTGAAAACTAATTAAGAAACAATAAATTATAAATGGCAGAAATTCTTCAAAAGAAAAGGATTTCCATTAAAGGGTTCAAGAATTCTGAAGTCAGCAATCACAAATTAAACTGATAGTGAGTCTCTTCCTTGTCTAGCAGCTCCCTCGCTGCCATGCCGCACCTTCGTGGGATCCTAGAGCATGCTGGTAAATGTCAGTACACTGCTTAATAAACTGCCAGTTTTGTGCCACGGACGAGAAGGTGGAACAGCTGCCTGCTCTGATTTGGGGCTGGACAGTATAGCACTGTGCTCAGTTCTGTTGGCCCACGGTCCCATAACTCAGGGAGTAGGCCTGCTGTAAAACTTGGGTCTAGTATTAGTGAAAAATACAAGCTATCTTCCCTTGACTGTAGAGATATTGAAATCAGAAGTCCTAGAGGTAAAAGTCATTTGAACTATTTATTCCTATTCACAAAATTACCTTGTATCCAGGGGTTTTTGTCTTACTGTTGAGTATAAGTGTTCCAGGCTTTCATGATAGCTCAAAAAAATTAACTTATTCTTTTTTTTTAATTTTACAATTTTTTAATTTTCTATATTCTTTGTTTACATTCCAAAGGCTTTCCCCTTTCCCTGTTCCCCCCTCACCATATGTCCCATATGTCCTCTTCCACCCCACCCCCCCAACACCTATTCCCCAATCACCACCCCACCATTTCTCTGCTCTATTCTGGTACTCTCCTACAAAACTGGATCCAGTCCTTTCAGGACCAGGGTCCTCTCCTTCCTTTTTCTTGGGAATCTTTTGACTTGCTAATTGTGCCTGGAATAATCAGAGCTTATGGGCTCATTAATATCCACTTATCAGTGATTGCATTTCATGTGTATTCTTTTGTGATTGGGTTAACTCACTTAGGATGATATTTTCCAGATCCAACCATTTGCCTACAAATTGCATGAATTCATTATTTTTTAATTGCTGAGTAGTATTCCATTGTATAAATATACCACATTTTCTGTATCCATTCTTCCTTTGAGGGACATCTAGGCTCCTTCCAACTTCTAGCTATAATTACAAAGTTTCTGTAAGGCAAAGGATACAGTCAGAAGGACAAAACAGCCATCAACAAATTGGGAAAAGATCTTCACCAACCCTACATCCGACAGGGGGCTAATATCCAATATATACAAAGAACTCAAGAAGTTAGACCCCAAAGAACCAAATAACCCTATCAATAAATGGTGTATAGAGCTAAACAAAGAATTTTCACCAGAAGAAATTCAGATGGCCAAGAAACACCTTAAGAGATGTTCAACATCATTAGTCGTCAGGGAAATGCAAATCAAAACAACCCTGAGATTCCACCTCACACCAGTCAGAATGGCTAAGATTAAAAACGATGTGGAGAAAGAGGAACACTCCTACACTGTTGGTGGGACTGCAAGATGGTACAACCGCTCTGGAAATAAGTCTGGCGGTTCCTAAGAAAATTGGGGATGTCACTTCCAGAGGACCCTGTCATACCACTCCTGGGCATATACCCAGAGGATTCCCCTGCATACAATAAAGACACATGCTCCACTATGTTCATAACTTATTCTTAAAATAGCGCAGTTTTCAATGTGTAACCAATCTTCCACTGGCACACTCCATAACAACTTGTATGATTGAGTCATTTCATGTTCTTATTGTAAAATATTTCAGAGCTGCTTATTTGCCTTGCAGTTTATATAATTAAATAGACAATAGAATAAGGAGAATATAACAAGTGAGAAACACTCCTGTTTTATATAGCTAATAATATAATTTGATTACCTTCTCCTTAACTGCCCCTAAATAAAGTTGTGAATGGGGCAAATTTGTCTTGAAACTCATTTGATTCTTTACTCTCCTCTTCCTATTCACAGTTCACTGTCCAAATATATATATAAAAACTGGGCCTCTATGATTCTTATTGCTTTGAATGTTTCAGTCATGGCAGCGCCTTGGTAGAACATAGAGGACTGGCTATGCAGTGAAGAGTTGGATTCAGGCCTAACTTGCAATTTCTCAAAGCATACCAGTTTATGGAATCATCTTATGCCACACATGTAGAGCTGGTAGTGGTATCCCTCAGCAGTTCCACTTTTTACAACCTAAAAACAAAAGACTTAAGTTGATTAGTAACTAACTGTGTTGGTTATCTTCACCAAGCCCTTACCTTGTGGACTGTTCGAATGGTGGCCTATGCCCACCACCCTCAGAGGCCTAGGTGGATAAACCCATAGAGGGCTGCTCCTTGTGTTCACCATTCCTAGTCTGTAACTCCTGCAAATTTACCAGATGATAACAATTCTCCATATTGACCAAAAGGTGATGGTTTTATATGAGCGACATATCACAACTCCAGAACAGTTTTTATTCTGGTTTCATTTCTGTTTTTGTGATTTCAGACACACACACACAAAAAAAACAAAAACAAAAACAAAAGCCCCAAACCAACACCTGTTCATAAGCAATATAGGAAAGGCTTTAGTTGGCTCATGCCTCTCACAAAGCCCCAAAGCTGGCCAGCCACATCCATTGTCAGTAGCAGAGAGGATTATGCACTCACAATGCCTGCCTGCTCTCGTCAAGGTTGTCCTTGTCTAACACAGTTCAAGAGACCCTGCCTAGGGAATGGCGCTGCCCAGAGTCAGCTGAGTCTCCCTGTATCACAGCTCAATAGGCTCTCTCACTGATAAGCCCATAGGCCACTGACCTAAATAATTCTTCACTGAGACTCCCATTCCTAGTGACTCATAAGTTGTAGCGAGTTGAATTTTAAAACTATCCACCACAGTATTCTAATCTAACTGTACATGAACTAGTAGTCCCAAATTGAGAAAATTTTTTGTATACTTAGACATGGAATCCAAATACCTAGAACCCTGATTGGCATGAAAAGGGGAGCTGGAAAGTTACTGTCTGGGAAACTGTTTCTGATCTCTAATCCTGATCATTTACCATTCAACCTAGAGTTTTAAGAAGTTTTATTTGTTCACTTAGCTCTGTACACTAGGTCTTTATCATTTTAGTACGTGTTCTGATTTACTTTGTTAATTCATATTCTCATGTCTGTACTTAAATCTTCCATCAGTTGTAATTTAGAAAGGGGTACATTGTCCATCATCATGTCCCTGCCCCAGAAGTAACCCTCGTAATAGTAAGAGAAAGTAGTTTAGTCCTTTTGTTAGAACATTGCTGTTTTTTATATACTACCTTCAAAACAAATTACCTGATTTTTCCAAATTATCTAGGAACTTTGAAATTTTCCTGTTTCATGAAGATTGTCTGTTTCATGCTAACTTTTAACCCAAAGTATTTTCAGTTTCTAAGAGTACTTAACTTTAAAGGGTACATCTGACTATAATATTTCTTCTGTTGTAAAATAAGATTGACATGAGTGCCAAACACAAAGCTCATACTAAATTCCTTGTCCTTTTAATTAATATCTTGAAAAGAACTAAATTTCACTGTCTGGGACAAAAATCATGTATAATTTATAGCATGCATCTCTTATCTCATATATATGATTCTTGTGTATGAAATATAAATGTTGTACATGGAGTACAGATTACTGGGTAAGCCGGTGCTCACGGTAAGAGGTAACCAGCGAGCTTGGGCTGGAGCTTTGATTGACTGCTTAGGGACTGTTTGAATGCCTGCCTGTGCCATTGCCCATGGCAGGCCACTCCTAAAGTCTGCCACTGCTCACCCGTAGCTCCCATACAGCTGCCAGAGTGTAGCCGTTCTCCATAGTTAACAAACTGGAGTAACTTGGTGCATTTGTGCAATGCATCCTGAATGTGAAGACTCAAACTGAGTCGTTGTCATGACCGTGTTATAAGAGCTCCATGCTGTTAAAAAGTGATTCCTTGGGTTGTTTTTTTCCTGACATTTTCCTAGACTGATCCAGCTGACAACACTTACATACGGAACCTGAGCGTCAAGTTTTACATCCAATCGAGGCCCACATCTCCTTCCACATCTAGGGAAGCTGAGCCTGTTAACGGGCCTCCCGGGAGCAGCCAAGCCTCACAGCTGCACACTTGGGTTGAGGAAAGAGCATTGAAATTTTAAGTGAAATGTGTCTACGTACATTGTGTGCTAAATTATGGTTCATTAGATGTCATTACATTTTGATGATATAGAGAGAAATAGAAAGTTACCACTCACATAAAATAGGCAAAAATAGATAGGTAGAGAAGTAAAGGTAGTTTTTACCTAGAGAAGTGTGCAGACATATACTTATGTAAATATTACATTCAAAATTTGTGGAAACAGCATTATTAGATACAAACTGTAGGCACATGGCACTGAAAGTGCCATTCTTGGTTTGTGTTTAATAATAACTAATCATTGTATCATAAGATAACTTAGAAATAAATTTGTTACTAGAATAACAACTGAACAACTGTGGCAGCTGAATAGTGTATTCTAACTGCTCAATTAGCAGTGGGTACTCACTCAACTAAACCATGCCTTTTAAGAGTGAAAAATACTATGTTAACAATTTACATCAGCCAGTTGCTTTCAGCAGCCCATTGGTCAGTTTTCTACCCCCAAAGACTACCTGCAAACTAATAGCACATTGCAGAATGTGCATTTAGGCCATTGATTGTATTTTCTATATAAGCTTTAAGCCAAAGGTGTTGGGTAATGGTCTCATGAGTCACCACTAGGAAGAGTGACTTGTTGACATCATCTCTGTAGATTGCACTGGATCTGGGACACATTTCTTTCCATTTTTTGTTTTGTTCTGTTTTTGGAAATCAGCTATGACTTAGAGCTTTACAAAACAATGGTAAGAAGAACTGCTATAATGACATGCACAGCACTCACAAAGCATAAACATTGTCCCGTTGTGGGAGACTTGACTGCTTCCAGCCCCTCGTTGCTAAAATGAGTGCCAAGGGGATGATGATGTAGTAGTTTTGCTTTGACACATGGGCAGTGTGAGTCAAAGTAGTTGTATTTTGTATATACCTTAAACCTTAACTAGTTAGAGCTTCCCAAATTGTTTTCTCCAGTGCTTGGATCCATTTTCATTCCCCAAACCCCCGCAGTATATGAGAGTTCCCCATTTCCCCACATCCCTGCCAACCCTTGCTACAGTCAGATACTGACTTTTTCCCAGCTGGATGGATGTGAAGGAGCATTTTTATATTTTTGTACTAACTTGGGTTTCTCCCTTTTCTAATGGTATTTAGCATTGTTTTATGTGTTCATTGGCTATCAATGATTTGCCTGTTGGTGTCCTTTGTCCATTCATTCTGTTAATTTTACTGTTTTGTTTTAATGTTCTTTTTAAGTCTGAATATGAGTTCTTCACTGGGCTGTTGGTTGCAAGCATTTTCTTCCATTCTGAGGATAATTTTTAAATTTTGTGTTATCTTTGTTTTTCAAAATGTTTGGTCAGCTTTATTAGTCTTTTCCTGTATGGCTTCTGCTTTTTGTGGTTTTTAAAGTAGTTTTTCTTTATGGAAATATATTTCTTTCATATTTTCTTTTAAAGGTTTAAATTACTGCTTTTATGTATTTAAGACTTTACAAACTGAATTGTATTGCTACGTGGAGTGTCTCTATTCTGCGACCCTCGGGGACCCCCTCCTCCACTCCCCACCCCCACCCCCACCCCCCCCACCCCCGCACTGTTTCTGCTCCGCATGCTCGGGCCTGTCATGGCCTCCCTGTCTGTGCTTACTCTTGCACTGATTCCCCATTGTCTTCATCACTGCAGCCCTACACAGTTCTGGGACTTGGGTTAGGGTACCACTAGTAACCACCGTGTTCTTTTCCTTCTTGACCTTTTAGTTTTGAATACCACTTCTACTGTTAGCATGTCAAATTCTGTGTGACTCTTTATTAGAATTGAATTAAATGTATATATTTGCATGTGGAAAATCGGCGTCTTCATGATGTTGGCATTTCCACCCGTGAACATGGTGCACACAGAACTCGTTTCTTTTCATTCCTCAGAGTTCCGTTGCCCTCGATGTGCTCTGTGCTGCTTGTTGATTTGTTCTGGCGCCCTAAATTTCGTGTCATGTGTAAGATCCAGTTTAATGCAGTTTTTATAGGCATTGTTGATCTTTTTATCCAGCACCTTTGCTTGAGTTTTTAATTTTAGTAGCTTCTCAAGGACTTTCTATAGAACTCTAATGACAGTTTTGCTTGCTATTTTGTTTTATTATCTTTTGCATACTTTTTTTCATTGTTCCTCTTTTTTATATTTATCTTCTCAAATGTTAAATTATAGCTTGGGCTTAATATATTTTCAAGCTGTTCAAAAGTAAACAAAATTTAAACTGAATATAAACTCACAATTCACAGAAAATTGAGACTTTCAGTCAAATTCCATACTAGGATTATAATTTATATATGATAGTTTTTGAGATTATGGTTAGAAGCAGAGTACTACCCAACTTTCTCTTAATATTTTAGTATTCTGTAACTTTATTTAGGGCTTAAGTTGTTTCCTTGTGTGCTTTCTTAGCATCCTAAAATGAAGTTACTGTCCTTTTTAGTTTTTTCTTTACTAATTAAGTCTCCTTCCCTACATTAACTTCCAATAAAACCACTGGTTCTCTTTATTCAAAGAAGCATCTTATAAAATACTTCATAAAGTAGGCTTCATTCTACTTACAGTAAAAATATGGTTTTTAACTAAACAAATTAAATTCTCTATCCCAGTAGTATCAAATAATTTAGCCCCTCTATTTAAAGTTAATTTATGTGCAAGAATCCCACAAATCTCTATGTATGCAAATCTATGTAATTACATTTCATATGCATAATATATATTTTAAATACGAAAATCTACTAGGACTGGTGAGATGGCTCAGCTGGTACTTTACTTGCTGGGCAAACCTGAACTTTGTCTCCGGGTATGCAGAACTTATGTTCCACATAAGTATAGAAGGAGAGAAGTAACTTCACAGAGTTGCCCTTTGACCTCCCACATATGTTCATCTAACTCATACACACATCATGCTTGCACACACCAACTCATACACAATAAAAAGTTGTTTAAGAGATTAATCTTCTAAATATGATCATCAGTCTTGCTAAATATTAAGGTATTTTTAAGGATCAATGGGAAAAATTCCAATGAATATAACAGTATCTCCACTTTTGTATAAGTTATATGCTGTGATTCTTGTTTTCTTTTGTGGATTTTATTTTCTAATTTATTTTTAAAGTTCTAAATTGAAATGATTGTAACTGAGAAATACTTCATTTGTAAATATTGTGAGATCAGATTTAAACTACAGTTCTGTGGAAGCGTGTCCCTCAGGGAGATTACACAGTGTCTTGATAGCCTTCTTGATGTGTTGTCTGGCTTTATTTACTCTGGTCTTTTTCTAGTTATTTTCTAAGTAAAGTGAGTGTTTGATGACATTTGTTTCCTCTTCTGCCCGGGATGCAGATTGCAGACTGTGCTCCTCTTCCAGTCCACACACCAACCTTAAGGAAGAAGGGATGCCCAGCTTCAACTGGTTTTCCTCCTAAGGTACTTGGTTCCAAAACATGAGAGTGAATTTCTTCTACTTTGGATATTCTCTGTGAGTTTTGTTGCTGATTTCCTCAAAGTTATAAAATTAAAAACTTGGGAAGAAAACTAATTCTATAATGAATATACATAGCATTCTGAATATTAGATGGTATATTCAGTATTTAATTCTTAAATTCTGTCTCAACATCAATTAGAGGAGCCTCCAGGAACCCCTCATTTTGTTACCTGACAAAAGCATTAAGATGAGGTCCCTTGTTAGAGAAGATGAATCCAAGTTTAATCTATCACTAAGAAAGAGAAATGCTCAGTCAAAAGTCCTTGACTAGGGCCTTGCACATGACAAGCCATGAAGACTGAGCCCCTGGTCTAAGCAATGTGAAGAGACTCTAAAAACTGGAGACCAGTGCTTCTTCCCCAGAACACAAATGGTGAATAATCACAAATGAGAGAGGCCAGTGGCTCTGAAAACTAATTTTAAAAAGCATGAAAGAATATGCATTAAACAAAAGAATTATTACGGGCCATTACATGAAGCCAGACAAAGTATCAAGTTAAAATAAACATAATAAATATCCTTACCAACATTAGTAATCTCAGACAGGATAAAGCAGGGATATGAAAAATAATGTAGAAGTGCCTACATACCTGACAAAGGCTGTAACTACTGAAGTCCATATAAGGCGCTAATACTAGAGTGAGCAGAACAGGCAGAGTCGGACAGTGCCTCAGTCAGCAGTGAGGTGAAGACCGAAAGGGGAGTTGTACGGCAGGGACCCTGTCAGCTCCATAATACAGTAGGACCTTCAGTAGGAAAGAGGCAGGATTAAAGAAATAGGAAGGGTCTGGAACCGTGGCTCTGAGGATAAGAGCTGGCTGTTCTCAGTGTCTGTGTCAGGCAGCTCACAGCCACCTGTAACTCCATCTCCACAGCTCTGATTCCTCTTCCGATTTCCAGGACACTTGACTTATGCAGTGATACAAACTCAATAAAAACAAATCTTCTTTAAAAAGAAATAATGGCCTAAAATTTCTTCAAATTGGAGATGGAAAGCTTCAGTAAAAGATCCAAGAAAACACTTAAAACATGTTCACAATGTTTAAATGTTTCCCAAAAATGTGCTTATTTAGATGATAGGAACTAGAATAACAACCATTTGGAGAGAGGAAAGCTCAGCAGGGAAATGTGGGCTAGAGCGGTGGCACCTCCCCAGAGCTGTCGCTGTGCGGTCCGTAGTCTCAGCACCCTCGGACAGGCGGAGGCAGACCTGGCACACACAGTGTAGCAACAGAGATGCTGCCTCAGCACGGTGCCCGAAGAAAGCTGTCCATGCTGTCCGCATGAGTCCCCTGGCGCCTGCACCACCCCTCCCCCATGATGATAGTATTTTTAAAGAAGTGGGGAAAAGGAAGATTTGAAATGATAAAGAATTCAGGAGAAAACTGAAACTAAAATATTTCAGAAATATAAGCTAAACTCCTAAATTCTAGGTCAGACAAGGTCTAAGAGACAAAAGATGAGAGTTTCTCATTTCTGTCAGTAACTGAGGAAGAAGTAGAAAGCCTCAAGTAGATGGCTAAGAAAGACTGGCAGAAAAGAGCCAACGTGTGTAAAGATAAGAGTTCCTGACATGTCACATGCAATCAGAAACACATAAAGTTATATTCAAGAAAAACTCATAAAGTAAAAGTAAACTTGAAGCAGAAAGTACATGTCTGTGCAGAGTTTGTGAGGTTTGTCTCAGGTGCGTGCGGAGCCGCAGCTCCATGCAGAGGCGTGGTGAGAAACAGAAGGACTGACTCTCTGTCGTGTATTTTGCAGCGCAAGACTCATCAGTTTTTTGTGAAGTCCTTCACTGCCCCTACCAAGTGTCATCAGTGCACCTCTTTGATGGTTGGTTTGATAAGGCAGGGCTGTTCCTGTGAAGGTAAGAACAGCAGCCAGGAAAAGACAGCTCTTGGCTTATGACAGTCCGGTTGCTAACAGGGCACATGGGCTCCAAGCAGGCCATGGGGTTGACTTCCATCACTGCCAAGCTGCGACTCTGAGCAAGAAGTATAACAGAGATACTAGGAAATGCTCCGTGGATTTACCTCTTATCCTCCCTATAGTGAAAGCATGTGAACTGCAGCTCCACATGCCCCTTCTGAATGTACCTACCTCTATAGCCACTGAAACATGTTTTCAGATGATTGTCAAAAAGCTGCTGGATAGAGGGCGGGGGCTGGGGGCCGTAGTCGTGAATGAGTGCTTACCACAGAAACAGAAGGACCAGTAGCACACATGTAAAGGCCAGTGGCCTGGCTGTGATCTCAGCCCTCAGAAGGTAGACCTAGGAGACCCTTGAGGGTACTAGCATGCTGGACCAGTTGAACTGGAGCTCCAGGTTTGATGAGAGACTGGGCCTCAAAATCAAGTGGGGAGTGGCAGATGGGGGACGATGCCTGACATCCACCTTGGATTCCACATCATCACATACTGTGAACATGCAAACACATATGCATGCATGCATGCACACCACATGCTAATAAAGTGTTCAGTATCTGAATGCTTGTTAGTAACTCTTGCAAGGGAATTTCAGGGCTGACAATAAGTTGCAGTAGTATAAAAAGCTAGAAAAACCCTCCAGGGAGCTCTTCTGTAGGATCATGCCTTAAGTCAGCCGTGGTACTTACAAGGTTGGGGTTTGATCACTAATATTAAAGAGAATGATAATATAAATAATAAAAATATTTACTGCTTCTCAGTGAACTTCTGAATGGCAAGCAACTGGATTTGTTTTCCCTAGTGAAAAATGGTTATTCAAAATAAAGTAGAAAAAAAAAGCATTTGTCTAACATAGCACCATGCATGCAATTAGTGCCAGTGAAGTTGTTTGTTGTTAAAATGAAATTTTATCTAAATTGTGTCCTTTTTTTCCCTCCAAAAGTCTGTGGGTTCTCATGTCATATAACTTGTGTGAACAAAGCTCCGACAGCTTGTCCAATTCCTCCTGAGCAAACTAAAGGTCCGCTTGGCATAGACCCCCAGAAGGGAGTGGGGACGGCGTATGAGGGCCACGTCAGGGTGAGTACCTCTGTGCGCCCTCAGTGCTTGGGAGAAAACTTAATGAATCAAACTCATTTAAATAATATTTCAGCTAGAGTCATGATTACATGGATATGAATTCTAAAATACCACAAACTGTTCTATACTTTCTATATCTCGAGATTTGCAAATGTTGAAATCATAAAGGAGTCTTTGGGTTCTGGTCTTACCTGAGAGGTAGAATGTGGTTAGGTTAAGCTAGGAACTATGGAGATGTTGGCCTGTCAGCCTGAGTAACGTGTACCGTGGGACCTGAGTGTCAGTTTCATCTTATAACTACATTTGCTTATTACACTTTTCTCTAAAAAGCCGTGAGTAACCTGTATTTAGTGAGTTTTCAGTTCAGAGACTGAAGAAGCCACCGGGAGCTACAGTGTTCCCACTTTCCCCTTGCTGTTGGCCCCATGTCACACTTGCAGCCTTATCAACTAGAGAGCAGGCCCAAGATAGCCGTGCACAGCCTTCAGGTGTCACCTGCAGCTCACCGCCATTTTTTCATTTGAGTTTTGTTTGTTTGTTTGTCTGACTGAAACTGAACTAAGATCCCTAAGCCGGCGGGAGTGAAGAAAGGGTGGCAGAGAGCTCTGGCTGTGGTCTGTGACTTCAAACTGTTTCTTTATGATATCGCCGAGGGGAAAGCATCGCAGCCCAGCTCCGTCATTAGTCAAGTGATTGACATGAGGTAAGCCCGAGGAATGAAGACAAATGCATGTGTCACGGCAGCATAGGGATCAAGGTTTATGGTCTTTTCTTCTAGATTACTATGTTTTGGTAAAATTTGTGTCAGTTTTTAGATTTAGCCCTATGGTACATACTAGAAAGTAGGAAGTTAGGGATAGTTCTAGGTCAAGTTGGTTTATTTGGTGAGTATGTGGAGTCAAAGTTGGGGTCTAAAAGACCAGTTATGTAGTCAAAGAGTCCTAATTATGCACTATTCAAGTCATCTTCTGAAACTGCAAAGTGCCTGAGTGTGTAGTGAAGGGGTAACTCTCACACCAGCCCCTGGACAACACACTAAAGCAAACACCTAAGAGTCTGTTTCCCTATTGTCCAGACTCGCCGTGTGCCCCTCAACACTTTCCTCCTTTTCCCGGAACTTCAGGCACTGTCCCGGGGGTTCTTTTCTCTCACAGCTTCAGGCATTGCTCCTGATTGATGGATCGCACATGTCTCCTATTCAGACATAGCCATTGCTCAGAATGCACAGTTCCTGCTATGCCTAGTGGTATCTGAAGCACAGTGGGATACGAAGGGAGTATCAGCAAGGGTGATGTGGAGACCTGCCAGTGGACTAGTGGGAGCTAGCAAAGGGCAGCTCCTTGCTTAGCCCGCACAATTAAGGAGAACACCACCAAGACTCTTACAACTAACATAAGCCCGAGTCAGGACTTCTAAGGCAGAGGGAGTGGGGGGCTCATGACAGCATCACGGGACAAAGGAGTAAACCATGATTTCAGATGAGAAGACACAGCATGCATGAGATTCATTATGGCAGGCAAGAGAGTCCAGAGCAGCCTCTTCTGGCTGTGTGCTTCCTGGCCTTGTGTACTTTTTTTTTTTTTTTTTTTTTTTTTTTGGTTTTTTGAGACAGGGTTTCTCTGTGTAGTCCTGGCTGTCCTGGAACTCACTCTGTAGACCAGGCTGGCCTCAAACTCAGAAATCCGCCTGCCTCTGCCTCCCAAGTGCTGGGATTACAGGTGTGAGCCACCACGCCTGGTTTCTTGTGTACCTTTGAGAGTCACTGTTGTATCTAGTGTAATGTGCCACTGCCAGGTCACTCTGATGAAGGACCTTGAGTACTGTGAGTCGTTCTGTAGGGGAGTCTTGTGTTTGTTTTTTGTTTTGTTTTAAATTGAGCTTGGGTGTTTATACAGTTAAGCTTTGAAGATTGCTTCATATATGTTATTTGGGTATGTAAGCAAAACCATACACACATAGCAACATATAATAACCTTAAATGTTTAACTTTTATTTCAGAGATGAAGAATTTTCTGTGAGTTCAGTCTTGGCTTCTGATGTTATTCACGCAAGTCGAAAAGATATTCCCTGTATATTTAGAGTAAGTCTGTAAATGACTTGAGCACTTAGACACTTTGGGTTTTGTGCACGTGTTTGTGTGCACATGCATGTGAAGGCCAGATGGTGATATCAGATGTCTTCCTTGATAGCTCTCCACGTTGTTTACTGGGATGGAGTCTCACAACGCCTGCTGCTCACAGCTGGAGCTAGGTTAGCCAGCCAGCCTGCCCCAGCCATCCCGGGCTCTGGCTCTGGAGCTCTGGGACAGAGACAGGCCCACCTGGCTTTCACCTGGGTTCTGGGGATCCCAGCTCTGACCCTCAGGCTTGTGCGGCACTGCTTCATCCACCAGCCAGCGCTCCAGCACCTCATTACTTGTTTGTAATGAATATGTTTTGCTACTCTTGTATAAATTATAAAGTTACTAGAACAAGACCTAGACCTAGTGCTCATTTTTGTAGCTATATCATCCCATATTCACATGAATACAAAATTGTGCTAAGACTTGAAGAATACATCAATATGTTTCCAAAGTATTCTTCATGTTCTATAATATTTTTGAGTCCCAGTTAACCTTCAAATAAATATTACCACATGGAGATTCTAAAAAAAAAAAAAAAAGTTGCTCTCTGTAAAACTCTCATTGTAAAAATTGTGTTTCGGTTGTCTATTTCTTTATAACAAATAATCCAAAATCTGAGCAGTGCTTGTTTGTCACTGTCGTGGGATGCTGGCTGCTCACTCTGTGCCGCCTCCGGCTTGTCTGGGGCAGGAGTGTCTGAAGAACTTTCTCTGTGTCTGTGGCTTTGGTGCTGGCTGGCTCTGTCGTTTCTCTTCACATCCCCCCTCTAATTGCATACAAATAATTGCTAATGGTCATCTTGGTGAATTAAACAGTACAAATTTGTAAAACTATTCTGTTGTTATACTGTCCTAATTTCTATTTGTCTATGAATCTTACATCCAAGGAAGGTCAAAGGTTAAAGTTCCTTCACTTTCCAGGCCAGCAACTGTTCTCCTGGCTGGCAAGGGAGCCCATAAAGGTTCACTTACCTGGAACTAATTTGCAGTAGAATTGTATTGTCACTGATGTTTAAAGCATATATAAGTATAAACAAGGTCTCTATACATACATGTAATATATGTGTATATTGTATAAATAATAAATAGCTTAAAAGTGCTCTGGTTGACTTGTAAACTTTATGCATACTGTTTCTAGTGATCTAGTCTTCTTTAATGATAATATGAAAGGTCATCAGGAAGCAGTAAGACTTTCGGAACAGTCTGATATAGTGCTTCAGAGGTGAGACCTGCTCTAGCTCTATGCCATTGAGAGATTGATTACTCACTTTTCCTTTATCGTGGATTCTTATATATACACTTAGATTATAATCATAGTTGTTGTCTCATGAAGCTGTTAAGAGAGTTAAATGAGTTAATTACCTTTCTTTCTGGTACTTAATAATTTTGTGTCATATTAAATTAGTGTCTGCATTTCTATGGTATTTTATGGCATTATGTAACACAGAGCATAAAATGACAATCACATTTTGACTTGTATCACCTTCTACTGTTTGACTTGTAGTGTTACAGTGAGACACTTTGATTCAGTGTAGCTAAAATGATAATTTAATAAATGTTCATTTTCCTGAGGAGTGCTAAGCAAATGAGCATAATTCCGAAGCTAGCATCAAAGATGTCTGTTTGCTAATATGGTGACTGTTCCGTGTTTCAGGTCACAGCTTCCCAGCTCTCAGCACCTAGTAACAAGTGCTCCATCCTGATGCTAGCAGACAGTGAGAGTGAGAGGAGTAAGTGGGTGGGAGTGCTGAGTGAACTCCACAAGATTCTGAAGAAAAACAAGTTCAGAGACCGCTCAGTGTATGTTCCGAAGGAGGCTTACGACAGCACTCTACCCCTCATCAAAACAACGCAGGCCGCAGCCATCATAGGTAGGACTCTACAGCACTCAGATCGTCAGAGCTGGTCACTGAGCTACATTTTGAGCTGGACCAGCTTTCGCACAGGAGTCCCCAGGGTCTGGGATAATGTGCAGATGTTTGTGGGATGAACAGGCCTGTGGCAGGCTGGTGGGGTGAGTGCTTGCGTGAGTAGAGGTGCATTAGCTTCTGAGATGCACTCATGCTGAAGTCAAGCTGCTCGGTTTTTTTCTACTTATGTAATTGGAACAAAAGTAGAAGTTAGTTCCTAGAGTGCAGGCATTTGTAATATTTAATTGCGGAGTATGAAATCATAGCGGCCTCAGCCTGCCACCAGCAAACAGCAGTTCCCGTGGGAGGATGTTTCCCTTTGCTCTGCTCTGAAGTGCACAGCCCACTTCCCTGCTTTCTAGTAAACTATAGGAAGTTTAGTGAGTGGGAGTCAGATGCCTTCACGGTGCTTCTAGAGTGGATGGTGTCTGTGACACTAGCAAACTAGGTTGTTAATGTTATTGTTATTGAATAAGCATTTACTTCTTTTGATAGGTACTAAAGCAGATTTTTAATTGATAGTTCTATTTTAAAAGGCATGAGATATTTGCCACTGTAATCTGAAAGGAAATATTTTGATATTGTTATTTATCTTCACTATTGCACCAAATGTTATTATCTGCTTTATTCAAGAATCTTTATATTACTTTTATCTGATGAAAATGTTTTATGTTTGTGTCTTAAATAGATCATGAACGGATAGCTTTGGGAAATGAAGAAGGATTATTTGTTGTGCATGTCACCAAAGATGGTAAGAGAAAACCCAGTTATTCCAGAGTAACCTTAAACTAGGTATTAGAAAACTCCTGAACCTAGAGTTTAAGAGCAGAATTCTGCTATGAAAATTTCTAGATATAATTTAATATTTTTTAAATCAAAAGATTTCTGGTTTTCTTTCTCTTTTTTGCTCTTTTGAGACAAGGTTTCACTCTGTAACTCTGGTTGTCCTAGAACTCACCCTGTAGACCAGGCTAGCTAAACTCACAGATCTGCCTGTTTCTTCCTCCCAAGTGGTGGCATTAAAGGTGTGTGACACTACACCCAGCTTTAAATCAAAAGATTTGTTCAATTCTGTTATCCCTTTTAGGTTCTAAAGCCTCAGTCATGCGTTATCCCTCCCCTGTCGATTTATTGAGTAGTTCCACTGTCTAAAGACGGCACATAAAAGAAAACTACAAACTACTTTCCATTCTTAGTAGTGCTTTAAGAAGCCATGTCTGAAATCCCCTGGTTCAGTACAGTAAGTTTTTAGCTCCCAAGGGGGAAATTAAGTGCTGAGTGAAATAAAGCAAAACCAATTGAGTTTGCTATTCATAAACATAACACTGATGTTCTTAGGTTCTGTCTTTACATCAGGTTAGATCTTGAGAAAGCAATTCATTTAAACTTGATGAGTTTGTTATCCATAGCAATATCTTGAGATGGGTAGGAAGATATGCCAATTAGTGAAGTACTTGTCCTGTAATCATTTGATTCCCAGAAACAACAGAAAAAGCTTGACATGTGTGTACTTGTGATCACAACACTGGGAAGGCAGAGACAGATGGATGTACTCCTCTTAGCACTGGCCAGCCACCCTGACCTAATGACCCAAATCCCAGGTCCCAGTGAGAGAGCCTGACTTAGTAACAGAATGGGGGTGGACAAGATAACTCTGCACATGAAGGTGCCAAGGAATCCTGGTGACCTGAACTTGATCCCTGGAACCCACATAAAGGTGGACGAAGAAAAGACTCCACAAGGTTGTCGTATGACCGGCCTACCTGTGCTGTAACATGCACATGTTTTGTTTGAAAAACAAACAAAACCTCAAGGCAGATAGCTGCTAAGAATGAATACCCTAGGCTGGTTTCCGGTGGCTCCACACTTATGCCTGCATATACAGGCACACATAGACACACACACACACACACACACACACACACACACACACAAGAAACACATGAGGAGGTGGTGCTAGAGACGTGACTCAGCTGTTAAGAGCTTGCTGTTCTTACAGAGGACCCAGAGTTCAGTTCCCAGCACCCACATGGTAACTCACACCATTTGCAACTTATGTTCTAGGGGATCTAATGCCTTCTTCTAGCTTCTATGGGCACAGGCATGCAAGTGATTCACAGACACATGTGCACAAAACACCCACATACATAAAATAAAACGTAAAAAGAAATACCTAAAGAGAAGCATGAGTTGCCCCGTTACTTAGATTTTAAAAATAGGAACTTCGTAGTAAAATTCCTAGATTTTAGTACCAAAAGGCAAACTTTGTGAAACATAAGCATGCTTTTATACAGGGATTTCTTGTCTTAACTAACAGAGATCTCAATGCTGAACTTAATACTAGCTATCAGTGGTCTGAATGATCTGATAATGGGTTTAATGATTGATCTTCCTTTTTCTCTCTGTGATTTTTGACCTTTGTTACTTTTGTATATACGTGTCTTTAATATGGGTTGGGTTATGTACTTTGGGGTTTAATTTAGATGCATTTAATGTTGTTGTTTCTTCCTGTAGAGATTATTAGAGTTGGTGATAATAAGAAAATTCATCAGATTGAACTCATTCCAAGTGACCAGCTTGTTGCCGTGATCTCAGGACGAAATCGCCACGTCCGACTTTTTCCTATGTCAGCTTTGGATGGGCGAGAGACAGAGTTTTATAAACTGGCAGAGACTAAAGGGTGTCAGACCATAGCTGCTGGCAAAGTGCGCCATGGGGCTCTATCCTGCCTGTGCGTAGCCATGAAAAGACAAGTCCTCTGCTATGAGCTGTTCCAAAGTAAGACCAGGCACAGGAAGTTTAAGGAGATTCAAGTCCCATGCAATGTCCAGTGGATGGCCATCTTCAGTGAACATCTCTGTGTGGGATTCCAGTCAGGATTTCTGAGATACCCCCTGAATGGAGAAGGAAGTCCGTGCAATATGCTCCATTCAAATGACCATACACTGTCATTCATTACCCAGCAACCAATGGATGCTATCTGTGCAGTTGAAATCTCCAACAAAGAGTATTTGCTGTGTTTTAACAGCATTGGGATATACACAGACTGCCAGGGCCGAAGATCTAGACAGCAGGAACTGATGTGGCCAGCAAATCCTTCCTCCTGTTGTAAGATTCTCTCTATTGTTGTCTGCCTTCTTCCCGTTTTGCTATTTCATTTACTTTAAATATAATCACTTTTACTAACAATTTGTTTTTTAATCATTCTTAAGGTTTTCTGCAGGAACTAATTATGTTGCTCATGTAAAATAACCATATATTGTAAAACCTAGACAAAGAGGGTTAGTATTAAATGCTTATAAGTAAAACTAATCCGTATATTGTAAAACCTAGACAAAGAGGGTCAGTATTAAATGCTTATAAGTAAAACTAATCCTACTGGGATACATTTTTTTTAATCTCCATGTTGTTGTATTTTGAAATAATCCCAAATCATTCTTTTCATTGTCACCCCAAGTACAGTAAGTGTCCTTAAGTAGCAGTAGCACATGAGACTCATGCGGGGACTTACTAAGTGAGTTATTGAACCAGTTCTCAGAAGGTAGAGTGTAGCCTTTGTTAAAATTGTTACTCCACTTTATATTTTATAGGTTTGTCTTAGTTAGGATTTTACTGCTGTAAACAGACACTATGACCAAGGCAACTATTATAATGGATAGCATTTAATTAGGACTGGCTTAAAGGCTCAGAGGTTTAGTCCATTATCATCAAGACAGGAGCATGGCAGCGTCCAGGCAAGAATGGTGCAGGAGGAGCTGAGAGTTCTACATCTTCATCTGAAGGCTGCTAGTGGAAGACTGAGTTCCAGGCAGCTAGGATGAGGATCTTAAAGCCCATGCCCACAGGGACACACCTACTGCAACAGGGCCACACCTCCTAATAGTGGCACTCCCTGTTCCAAACATTCAAACCACCACAAGGTTTATACATAGATTTAAATTTACTTATTTCACTTTCTCTGTAAATATTAAAATATTGCTATGTCATTTAATACTTTTATCACTTTTAAAAATAATCACTATTGAGTATGTATTATTTTACTATATGAGATGAAGTCTTGAATGGAATAGATGCAATGCATTTTGCCAGCACAGTAGGGAAGACTCCTGACAGAACAGTCGAATGTCATGTTACAGTTGCGGTCAGCAGAGTATCTGATCCACACTGCTTTGTTTGTAGTGGAAATCTCTTGAGCCTGTTTGAATGCTGGGAGGAAAGTGCCATTAGAGGATCAGTAGGAAAAGGTACACTATTTGGAAAATGCAGAAAGTAGAATAAAATGCTCCAGAAGGGCCCAAAGAGGGTGGAATTCAGAGTTCTAGTAAACCACTACTGCAGCAGGAGGTGGGGACAGTGGAGGGATGAGGGATGGGGCCGTCCAGGTAAAGTCAAGTGAGAGAATGTGGGCCTGGACGAGGCTTATAACAGAAAAGCAAGGAAATCTGTAATAAAAGAACAGCCAAACCCTCTAACCCTGCCACCCAGATTTAACTATTTACAGTGTTTTGTTTCTTCTGAAATGAACCTTTTTATCAGCGACATAACGAGTAAATGAATGCTGTTTTGTAACTGAGCATTCTAATGTGAAGTAAAAATGAAACCGTCTGTCTCATGTCTGTGAGTAATCTGTTGGTGGCCATCGTTCGAGTGAGTCACATACTCTGGACTTGTGTCCCCATTTCTTCCACAATGTGTAGTGAGCATCTGTTCTTGTCATGCAGCTGCAGGTGACATGTGTGTAGCATACATGTCTCTAGATACATGTGTCATGCGTCTCTTGCTTTCCTGTTCTGGAATAGAACACTTAGGTAAACATTTCTACACGTTGTATGTTTGTTTCTCTGTCAACAGTTTAACTGCTTTAAAAGCCCAACTCTTTAAAGTGCAATGAAATTTCTTGTTGGACAAGGTGTGTTAATTGACTCCCTCTGTATTGGGCTTCATCATTTGAGCTATGGCATACCAGTTCTTAATGATTTATGTGATCACTTCAAAAGTGTTTTTAACATTATTCTTATGTAATAACTATGGGGTTTTGAAAAAATCCACTCTACAGTTGCTTAGGATAGATCTTTCAAAATGTTTGGGGTTTACTAGTTCACAATAATCAGCAGTCTGTGCCTTCCTTCCTTCCTTCTTCCCCTCCCCCCAGGTTACAATGCACCATATCTCTCCGTTTATAGTGAAAACGCAGTTGATATCTTCGATGTAAACTCCATGGAATGGATACAGACTCTTCCTCTTAAAAAGGTAATGGAACACTAAAACATGGGCCAAATGGTAACTTTTTAGTTTTTCCTTGCAAAAATTCATTGTACATAGTAGCATGTTGCATAAGAATATGTTCATGAGTATATAGTGTACATTAGGCTTACTACCCCTCAACCCCAGAACCCCACAACTTTCTCTATCTGCTCCCTCTCTTGGGAGGGTCTCAGAGATCACCAAGACCAGCAGAGTGTCAGTTTGCATGAGGCAAGAAGGAAGTCTGGTTCAGTGTGACTCAGTAGCCATTTAGTGTCACTTCCTGGTGATAATTAACTCAGTCCCGTGTACACAGTGAAGGTCAAGCATGACTGTTACTAAAAACGTAGTGTTCCCTTTTTTTGGGTTGCAGTTTATCAAACTGATTAAATGGCCACCCTTTTCCCTGCTGTCTTTGTTCATTTACATTTTAAAGATGCATGCATGTTGTTATATATACATCCAGTTCATTGATTTTTTTTCACTACTATAAAACCATCTTTTAAGTGAATAGTGTTTATCCATTCTCCAATTGACAGCATCACTTCTAATTGGTTGCTATTGTCAGCATTTCTATGTAGGTCCTGATGAAGGTGTGGGGGAGTGTCTTTACCCCATCAGTCTCACAGTGGCATTGCTGAGGGCTGCAGCTGGGGAACCTTATGCAGTAGTGCCATGTTCTTTTCCAAACCATCACTACAAATGACAGTCACATCCACATCATTTACAGGTTCTTTCTGACCCACATCTTCCTTAGCATATCATTTTATAAATTGTAGTAAATTGTTTTATCACTAAATTTGTTTGCATGTCCTAGTTAACTGTGTTTATCACATTTCATACTTTTTCTTGCAGGCTGTCTTAGTTAGAGTTTTATTGCTGTGAAGAGACACCATGACCAAGGCAACTCTTATATAGGAAAACATTTAATTGGAGCTGCCTTAGAGTTTCAGGCGTGTATTAGTCCATTAGCATCATAGCAGGAAGCATGGCAGTGTGCAGGCAGACATGGTGCTGGAGGGTCCAAGAGTTCTACATCTCTATCCGAGGGCAGCCAGGAGACTGTCTTCCTCAGGCAGCTAGCCATAGGCTCTCCCACACTGGGTGGAGCTTGAGCACTAGGAGATCTGAAAGCCCACCTCCAAAGTGACACACTTCATCCAGTAAGGCCACACCTCCTCCAACAAGGCTATACCTCCGAATAGAGCCACTTCCTATGGACCTATGGGGCCACTTTCATTCAAACTACCACACAGGCAATGCCTGGTCATCTTTGCTCATTTTGTTGTTGAGTTTGCCAATTTTTTTTTCTTTCTGGCTTATTGAACTTCTTTTGTGGATCCTGAGTTACTGACACACAGAATGAATGGTTTCCATTTCTGTGATGTCTGAAATATTTTCTACAACAGAATTATTAACTTTACTGAAATAAGATGTTATTCCTGTTGTTGAGGTGTTTCCTTTTTCTGTTCTTAAGAAACTTCCCTACTTCAAGACCATAAAGATACACCCTTTATTTTCTTCTAAGTTCACTGTTTCTGACTCCTGTATGTGGCTTCGTGCAGTATTTTGTTCATAATAGGCTTTTGCTTGTTGCCAATATGCCTGTGATCACTTAGACCTGTAATGTAGTGTAAGGTAAGGATCTGGCTGTATTGGTTTATATGAATGGTTCCTCCATCCGTTTTATCAATGGTCCCTTTTCTATCAGCACTTTCATTTCCACATATGTGGGCATACAGTGTTTACTGATAAGAATTTATAAGCCAGATGTGTTCTTTACTGATTTAATTTTTTGGTCACATTTTTTGGTGTCTTTTAAAGGATCAGTTTTAAGGTTTATTTATTTCTACTTGATTTTATTTGTCCATGATAGATTGCCTTTAAAACATTATTGTTATAAGCTAGTTTGTTTAAATTATGTGTTAATAAAAATTTCTGACTTGAGACTTTTAAAAAGAACTATATTTTGACATAGGTAGGTAGGTGAAAGCTCTTAATAGTATATTCTTAATAGACTAAAACTTTTATGATTTAATTTTTAAAAGTTTTATTGGAATATTAATTTTATTTTTATTATTTTAGGTCCGACCTTTAAACACCGAAGGATCATTAAATCTCTTAGGGTTGGAGACCATTAGATTAATATATTTCAAAAATAAGATGGCAGGTAAGGAGATATATTAATAGGATCATTTCAATGGAAATATTACAATAGTCCAAGGCATTTGGATATGAAGTGTCTCAGCTCATATTTGTATCAAGCATATCTCACTCTGGAGTGTGTGATATGCACTGTTAAACTCTGGCAAGAAAGTAAAGACAAGCTGTAAGCAAACAGTCTCTTTATGCCTGTATGACTGTATAGGCCAAGTGCCTGCCTCTGACACACATTTTCCTGAGGAGCACCCAGGTAAGGAGAAAAGTGACAGCTGGATGTGTCTTCTGTGCCTGTGATACTGTAGACCTAGTCATTAGGCCTAAATCACGACCCCATCTCCAGCCATTCACAGAATCTCTCAAGTACTGAAGACAATCTAGGAGGAGGCTAAGAAGGTCACAGGAGTGAGTCTCCAGAGTAAGGACTTAGAATGGGAATCCAGGAAAGTGAGGCTGGGAGAAAATAATCTGTGGAAAGTGGGAGGTTTCTCAGGGGCTGAGAGGCGGCTCTGCAGTTTAAAGAGAATGCTGCTCTTTGAGAGGACTGGAACCACCAGAACCACTCGGGACAGAGAAGGCAGTGTGAAGATGGTGCGGGTGGAGTGACTGTTAAAGCCAGGACACCAAGACATGGAGGTTTTGTTTCTCCTCCAGCAAAAGTGTAGCATCTTACACTTATAATCAAAAGTGGGACTTTTTTGTAAGCTATGCTAATTTCAACATGTATCTTTTTGCATTTTCCACTGAAAATTACTTCTTGCTTTCTGATTTTTAGTACATAATTCTTAAACTATCACAGGTGTACATACTGTACAATTGATTGCAACATCACAGAGATTAATGGGTAGGAAAAACTTTATCTAAACAGTATTATTTTCTTTCTCACAGAAGGAGATGAACTTGTAGTTCCTGAAACATCAGATAATAGTCGGAAACAAATGGTTAGAAATATCAACAACAAACGGCGTTACTCCTTCCGGGTCCCAGAAGAAGAGAGGATGCAACAGAGGAGGTATGCGGTTAACCTGTGCCCAGCATCCCTCCATGCTCCCGTCACCCAGAGAACCATCTAGAATCAATTTAGAAGAAAGAGTCTCTGAAAATTGGTCACTCAGCTGTGGTCAAAGTGTGTAAGGTCAGAGTGGCTTATTGGAAGAGTATCTGCCAAACATGAGGAACCTATCTCCAGCTGCAGAGGGATCCCACAGGGATGAGGAGCACCCCTCAGAGTTGTAGTATTTTAACACTCATTTCTGGATGTATTTAGGACAGCTATAATTTATGGCACATATAGCTCTATAATATGAGTCATCTGTGTAGATAGCAAATTTGTATATGCTTACAAAGTACAGAAGCCAGGCATGGTGGCTCAAGCCTGTAATCTTAACACTTAAGAGGCTAAGGCAGGAGGAATACCTTGAGTTTGAAGCCAGCATACCCTGAGCTAAAGGGTAAGATCCTTTCAAAAAAAAAAGTAAAAGAAAAAAAAAGAAATTCAGATTAACTTTATTGTCCATGAGCAAGCAGATGTAGCTATATTAAAAACCATTTCTAAAGTATTATCTGTTGTAAAAGAAACACATAATTTTTTAAATTATCTGCAAAGTAGAGCCGAAGATCTTTAATGTAGGGGATGTAGCTGGGTGGTGAGCACTTGCTGTGTGTGTGTGTGTGTGTGTGTGTGTGTGTGTGTGTGTGTGTCCCCGTCCCTGGCTTCGATCCCCGGCACTGAGCAAATCACACAAACAAATCAAATCCTAAATCTCAAGATCTTCTTACTTAAAATTTAAAAACAAAGTAGTCTAAGGAATTGAATTATTAATAATGTTATTCAAATTATATCTATTTTTATAAACAACATATGCTTAATTATTTAAAGTTATATTGATTAAATGTGGAAATACTGTCTAAACAGGTATTCTACCTTACAGGGAGATGCTACGAGATCCAGAAATGAGAAATAAATTAATTTCTAACCCAACTAATTTTAACCACATAGCACACATGGGTCCTGGAGATGGAATACAGATCCTAAAAGACCTGCCCATGGTAAGAGGCGTGAAGAGCGGTGTGAATATGAACGGCGTGAGGAGCCAGTGTTAGCTGCTGGGGAAGAATGTACACATGGGCTCCATGCATGCACTGCTTCACAAGTGAAGCACCTAGTGAGGACGTGTTCTTCCAGCATGACACAGTATGTGTAAAATGCACAGTGGCATCTGATGGAGGAAACTTACAGTTCAAAAATCTGACCAAAGTTCTTAATCCAGACAAGTCTTCCATTTTGCTAATACAAGTTTGCTACTGTTGGTGAAAGAAACTGCTGTATTTGAAAGGTTCTATGACAAATCCCAGATGCAGTTCCCAAAACTTCAAGGTTTCACTCAGTTGAATGCAGATATTTGGGTGTTTTCTCCTCAGAAGTGCACATGGGCTTCGTCATTCATAGTCACACCTCTCAGCTAGCTGTGAAATTCAGTCTGTTCCTTTGCTCAAATCCAAGCATGTTTCCTGGCCAATTACGTGTGAAAAGAAATACCACACTGGAAGACTGTTGTACTTTAACAACAGGATGAAGATTGCATCCACAGACCCATTATGCTGAGGTTAAAATTACTAGTGGCATTGATTGGCTGAGTCTCCAGGCTCTCTGCTCCTGACGTGTCATGACGTGTCAGTGTCATACATTCCTAGCAGACCACTAAAATCCAAAGTGACCTGTTAGTCAGTAGGGCTAGCTGCTCAATTGGGCAAAAGAACTTCAGAATAATTACTATTTTATGACAGTTTTAGAGACAACTGTGAATACTGACCATAATCTCTCCTAAGGACATCTATCTAAATTTCATTAGCAACACGGTGGTAGGAGAAAGGAGAGAGAAGGAATAAAGTGTGCTGTGTAATCAGAATTGTATTGTCAAAGTTAGGATATAAAGGGGTTTTTATTTATTTCCTGGAAAGAAAAATAAGTCTACATTCATTTCAATCAAAATATTTGGTTGCAAATATCACAGTCACATGGTTGTGCTTTCTATTTTCACATCTTTGGGGATGGAGTGGTGGTAGCCACAGCAACATTCCTTTATTGAGTTCAAATTATTCACATTATTCACATTCAAATTACTCCTTTGGAATCTGTTAGCTGTGTGATGTATTAGCTGTGCTGGGTAAATATACAGTATCCATGAGCACACAGAGTACACATTGTAACTAGATCACAGTTATATACAGTATCCATGAGCACACGGAGTACACACTGTAACTAGATCACAGTTATATACAGTATCCATGAGCACACGGAGTACACACTGTAACTAGATCACAGATATATACAGTATCCATGAGCACACGGAGTACACACTGTAACTAGATCACAGATATATACAGTATCCATGAGCACACAGAGTACACATTGTAACTAGATCACAGATATATACAGTATCCATGAGCACACGGAGTACACACTGTAACTAGATCACAGTTATATACAGTATCCATGAGCACACGGAGTACACACTGTAACTAGATCACAGATATATACAGTAGCCACGAGCACACGAGTACATACTATAACTAGATCAGTTATATACAGTATCCATGAGCACAGTAGTACATACTGTAACTAGATCACAGTTATATACAGTATCAATGAGCATACTAGTACATACTGTAACTAGATCACAGATATATACAGTATCCACGAGCACACTAGTACATACTGTAACTAGATCACAGTTATATACAGTATCCATGAGCGCATGAGTACACACTGTAACTAGATCACAGATATATACAGTATCCATGAGCACACTAGTACATACTGTAACTAGATCACAGTGAAGCCAGGCTAGCAGCTCAAAGTGTGTTAAACTCAGAGCTGCCCTGCGTGCTGCTGGGTTTGTAAGCTATTCTGCTTCCCAACCGGGAGCGAGAGCATGGGTGTCTCCATTTCCCACTGCTAACACTGCTCCAGAGTCTTCGACTGCTCTGCTGTCATCTGGGTAGTGCACACAGCATGGCCCTGAGGTCAGGCCTCTGCCATTGCTGTTCTTGCTATTTCGTTTTTCCAAGTAGAAGTTACATGCCAGGCACACAAGGCTTTAGTAGAACTTTTTGAAATATAACAAACAGTTAAATATGACTATCTTCATAGAGTGTAGGTGAGAGACCAAGTATGGTGCACTGTTTTAGCAGAGTTTTTGATAGTTTTTTCATAAGTGTGTGGTATTGAGGAATGGAGAGATAACCAGCTTTAGTTGTAAAAGTATTTTGTCGAATGGCATGCCAGCTAAATCAAACTAAGTTCAACAGTAGCAAGGCTTTGATAGATATTAACCTTTTAAATTAAAATCATATTTTAACTATGTAAAAGGAATTGTAGAAAATGTTTATGTACTCTTCTATTGCAGTATTTCCCTTAAGGTGGTATAATCTCAGGGTTTAGTACTGTTCTGCCTGGGCTCCACCAGGTGAATTGTTTCTGTTCTTAGGTCTTCCCAACCATCACATCCAACAGAGCGTGGGCCATGCCTTAGTATTGAGAGACTTTAAAGTCCCCTCGGCTTTACTTTTTTTGTTTGATTTTTTTTTATTTGGGGTTTTGTTCTTGTTTTTTGAATCAAGGTCTTACTTTGTGCCATGTCTGGCCTGGAGCTCTCCCTGAGGACTAAGCTGCCTTCAGACTCATGGAGATCCAGCCGGCTCTGCTGTCAGAGCAGGCCTGCACCATGGCGCCCGGCCAGCCAACCGGCTCCCTTCACGCTCTTACCACTTGCATCTTTTGTTCGTTTTGAGACAGAGGATTGCGTTAGCTGACCCTGACTGGCCTCAAATTCACTATGTAGCCTAGGGTAGCCTCAAATTTGAGCCTGTCTTCCTCCTGCCTCAGCCTTCTAGGTACCCTAGGTATCTGTCACCATACCCACCAGAAATTTATGGGCTTGTATTATTGCTAAAAATATTTGTATTATTAAGCAAAACAATTTCAGATGCTATTTGTCATTCATCTGCCAACTGGCTCCATCTATCTGAGCGTCCATGCTGGCCTCTGATTCTGATTAGACTGTTAGTTTGGGGTATTTGTCGTCACCTGGTTTTGTTAACTCCACAACCACCTCCCCACAGCCCCAGATCAGTACTTTTTCATACCAGTTCAGTCAGTTTTTAGTGTGCCTTTTATTCTTTTAATGCTTAATTACTGTGTAAGATAAATCCTGTTCTATTTCCAGGCCAAAGTGTTATGCTCTTATAAAACTGTTCCTCCATCTGCACATGTCATAGACAGCAGAATTTTCATGTATCCAGATTTCTCTTTGTTTCCCGTTATTTCCACATGACTTTTCTCATTTCCCATGCAAAGGATCTAGCTCTCTGAAGGCATTCTTTAATCCCTGACACATGCTTCCTGAGCACATACCCTGTGCCCAGGCCAGTGCTTCTCTAGGGGTAGCCTCTGTGAACCCACACAGCACTGTGTGTGTCTGTAGGAGTGCTCACATGCAACAAGCACTGGGAGTTTAATGTAATCAATGTAAAGGACTCTGTCCTTTCCAGTCAAATGGGATTATGAATTATTCCTCCCTCGCCCCTCCAAAAACAGATGAATTACATTGATCTGGCAACATGTCTAAGAGCTTCCAAGTCCCAGGGCTGTGTTGATGTCTACAAAGAACATGGGCCCTGCATGGTTTTATGCCTTGTCATAATTAAGTCAAGATCATGTTCCTGTGAAATACGTAGGAGCTCAGAACATCTTAAAAGGCTCTTTAGAAGTAAAACTCTGCTGCATTTGTACAGATGTCCTGAGATGACACTGCTTTATCTTATGTATGGAAGGGGCAGTAACCTTGGAAAAGTCACTTCCTTACCTCTTGTATCAGATGTGAGCCTTCCATTTCCATCTTAGTGTGTGGAGAGAAGAGAAGCAACTAATAGAAAACGGTGTGTGAGTCTTAGGAGAGAGACTGAATTAGCTTTCTTGAAGCTTTACCATTTATTTACGTGTGGTTTTTGTTGTTAAGTGGTTGCTAGAAATACAGGAACATTTTTCTCCAGCCCAATGCAAGAGTGATTTATCACTGTAATGCTCATCACCATATTCCTCACGTGGCGCATTTTACCTGTTCTAAAGTTGTTAATGACCACAACAGACTGAACTCAGCAACCTCTTTAAGAAGCAAATTTGCTTCTTGACCTGGGGGGTGCAGCCCAATAGTGATACAGTGTTTTCTTGTTATTATATGCATGGAAGGTTGGGTGTAGTCCAGGACACCCTTAGTACCATCCCCTCCAAAAAGATAATTTTCTTTCTTAAAATCAAAGATAGACAGACAGACAGACAACCTTAGAAAATAGTGATTTTTATTCACGTTTCTAAAGTAAATGAACTCACAGGTAAAGAACCTTTCTTTTGGGCTTAGATAAGTCCTGAGGGATGGTGTGCTCTGGAAACAGCCATTCTTCAAGAACTGAACTTGGAAAAATCTCCATTATAGGAACTGGCTGGCCACTCGGCGGCACCCAAGTGTGCACTCAGAAGCATTTATCAGGCCGTGTGAAGCCTTCTCTTTAGACTTTTTTGTAACTTCATTATTATTTGCCTTTTAAAGAACATGTTTGAACATTCAAAGCAAAATATCTCCTTATTGAAAATATGCTTGGAGACAAACCAGAAATAGTATAGCCTCCAATTCTCACCATTTTTGCTATAAGGAAATAAGATCACTAAAGGCCAGGACACGTCATAAATTGAGAACTGAGGAGAAGTGGCCATAAACTCAAAGGGCGCAGGTTTGTACTGTGTATTTGGAAGTGGTCTGGGGTTCCCTCGTCCTCTCTTTAGCTTCCTTGCTGCTTCTGTGCTTGGTGTTCTGATGTTGTGGAGAGACTTTTGCAATGGTTTTGTTATATCACCTAAGACAATCCTGAAGACTCTGGAAGCTTCTAGGGACTTTAGAAGCCACACTGCTACTCACATAATTCTGGTAAATGGGAAATGGTCTTTTGAAAATCTGTTATTTTGAGTAACTGATTGCAGAATTTAATCCTCTAAGGCCTGAAAGAATTTCACTGGCACTAGTTCTGAGATCTGCCTTGTTCTCTGTTGTGTGTTGTCTGGTGTCACTCACCCTGATCCATCAGTGTCACCTTACACCATTTTTTTTTTCTTTCTGTTGTTTCGATAGCCGGGTTTCCCTTATTCACCCCTTCATCACCACTCCGGCCTGATCTCCTCTCCGAGCAACTTTGAGCACATCTATCACATGACTGTCAATTCTGCTGAACAGTTTCTCTCTCCTGATTCCATAAACCCTGGGTACCCCCCGTCCCTGCGCTCTGCCCCTGGCACACCACACTCTGTGACTCTGAGGGTATGAACAGCTGAGTCGAGCTAATCTTGACTAACCGCGTGTGCATTTTCTAACCACTGAAGTGGCACCTTTGGGAAATGGTTACCCATTCCTCCTCCTCAGCTGCCAGCTTCAACTGCTTTTTGACTTCTATTTATCCTCCTCTTTCTCCTCTTCTCAGTCTACCTTGTTCCTTCTTTTAAGGGAAATATGGAGAATAAAGAGTTTCTGTGTTTTTTCCAAACGCTGTAGAGGTTGGTCTTTATTGGATAGAGTTTTCCCATTATGTTATTTTTCATTCTGGATACCATGTTAAAACAAAACCAACCAAACAGAAACAGCCCAAACTGGATCCTTATTAAAGCAAACAGAAAAAGGGCTCCCTGCACTTCTGAGGTTTTTCTTTTTTAGCTGTTCTTTATCCTATAGCCACTTGAGTTCAGAGAAATGCTTTATATTTGATGAGATTATGGTCTGTGTAGAGCATCTTACCCACAGTCCTACCAAAGCCTCCAAGGTAATGCTATAAATAATGAGCAAGTAACAGGAAGAATCCAAGTTAACGTCAGTGTTTACAAATCTTTGCGTTGCTGATGTGGATTTCATTGCAGCCGAGACACATGATAAGAAAAGTTAGCAAGGGACAGCAGAGAGGCTGCTCCGCCCTGAAGAAGCAGGCACCGTGGGCCTTCCAGTCAGCCTAGGCCTGTGTTAGCTGACATGGCTGTTAAACTCTCTATTTTATCAAGTAGTATCTGTGTGTATGAATGTTAAGGGAAGTTAGTTTTATGAATATTTAAAGTAGTTGGGTTATACCATGCAGACTTATTTTCTATAATGCCCCAGGTTAGTAAATTAGTAACATTGACTTTTAAATTTTGTAATATAGTAATTTTCCTATAAGAATATTTGAGGGGTTAAAAAGTTATTTTTGTTCTTATTATCAAATTACTTTGATAAATAAATAACAATACCATCTGAATGCCTTACTTGACAGAACTATCTTAGTTTGCTTGGTAACTGGAAGTGGATTCCAAGGACTCCACAGTCAGCAGGCCCTTCCTGGGAGAGAAACTACTTACCATAGCTTGAGCTGAGGGGTCCAGGCAGAGGGGTCTGCTGTACGCATAGTTCTAACTAAGAAGTCCAGAATCCTGCAGTTCTTGTTATATTCTAATGGAGTTTATAGCATTTGACTAAATGATAAGCTTTTTATATAAAACATTTTTCTGTTTATCATTCCTTTAGTGGTTAGTTTTCAGTTGTAGTTACTAGCATATTTTGGAAGCCTATCCCCCCAGTGTTGTTCTAGAGTGGACTTACTTCATAGCTTTGAAGTACAGGTTGGCTGGCAGTCCCGCCTCCGTGGAGCCCTCTGCCATTCTTACACACACCGCTGTGTATCAGAAGCTTGCTCATGTGTGTGCACATGCTGAAATGCTGCCTCTGTCTTGACTTTAATTTTTAAAATTTTCTTAGATAAAATAAGGCAAAAATATTTTCTTTAAACAAATATGGCACAATTACATGGACTTTGCAGATCTGGTCTAGGAACCGAAGTAACAATGTTGAATTGCTTCTCTCGGGGTTGTAGGTGTGTGGGAAAGCCCAGTGAGCAGACACATCCAGAGCCATCACCCCTTCACGGGGTTTATAGTCACATAGTAATTGAGTGTCCAGTTCTAGACCTTCTTAACAACCAAAAATAATTAACCACACTATTAGATTTCCTTTTTGCCTCTTCGTTGTTTCTGCCTCTTTTCATAGATCCTGTTTAATTGATTTGATCTTTGCCTTACTGTAGCAGAGGCAGCTGTCCTTTGATAAGTATTAGAATATGGGTTAGCTTCGTAAGAATTATAGGAGCCGGAGGCTGTGCCATGGCTCAGTTGGTAAAACTGCTTGCCATCAAACCTGACAACACAGGTCTGAATCCCAGAACCTACAGACACACACACACACACACACACACACACACACACACCTCACATCCCACACAAATAGACGTTTAAAAGAAAATGTAGGTAGGAAACAGTATTATTAGTAGTGTCTGGTGAGTTAGCAGGAGAATTGGCCTCTTTATGATTCATCATTACCGTCCAGGGCAGTCCCTTGATGAAGAAAAAGCATGTTTAATGAACTAATTAATGCTGAGGAAACTTCTGGCTGGTTAGTGTATTTTCCAGTCCCTTCTGATTAATCTTATTGGCCTTGACAGCCATGGGATCTGCTGAGTGTAGAAACAAAGTGGGAGTAAGAGGGAATGCTCGTAAGGGAGCCTGCCGCCAAGCCTCTCAGTCTGAGTTCCGAACCCAGGACCCACACACGGTGGAAGGAGAGCAGCAGCTCCATAGTGTTGTCCTCCGGCCTCCACATAGGTAGTGGCACGACGTCTCGTGTAACGCATGCCCATCCCTCCTAGACGAATTCTCACGTAATTTAAAAGGAGGTTATTGATACTAATGCACACAGGCCGTGTGAGTCATTAGATCAGGACAGGAGAGCCACGGAGTGGGACAGGGGACGTGCTTTGCTCCTGCAGATGTGACCACTGTGATTCTCAGACCCCACGAGGTACGTGTTAGCCTGAGTGCTAAACAAGCTAAGGCCTGCGGCCCATGGACTCCGCAATGCAGACACCAGAGTGCTCTGTTTCGCTTCCTTCCCCACCTTCAGCTCCCACTCCACCTCTGCCTCAGAAAATATTTGCAGGAAGGTGGAACCATGTCCACACAAGAATCAAGTGTTGTAAATGATAAAAAGAAGTTAGTAACATGGCCTATGTGGTCTGCCCACTCTAAGACTTAGAAAATAGATTCAAATGTCTGCATTCTCTGGGTTCTGGTCAGCTAGTCTGAAAGCACTGAGCAGGACAGGTCCCAGACTCATGCTTCCTGAGCTGCGATGTGCAACACGAGGTGTCATGTTCCAGAGCTAGGAAGAGTCATGAGCATGACACATGGTGATAGAAATTTTTGTCAAGAAAATAATTGTAATTGACTCTTTCAAATAGGCTGACTCGGGTCTCTTATCTCGACTAGTCAAAGCCATTTCTGTTAGCTGCAAACGTCCATGTAGTTCTGCACTCCTTACAGCTAACCATGTAACATTTCCCAGCCAAGCACTGCTTATTGGTAAGTACTCCTTGGCAGGGATAAGATTCATTTCATCTCAGGGCTTCAAAGTCCTGCTGGTGAGGAAGACTGGGGCCTGTTGCTCCCTGCCCTATGTCACTGTTCAGGACGTCTTGAGAATCAGAGTAAAAGGCAAATCCCACACAAAACTGTGTTTCTGACTGAAGACTGTGTCTCTCCTTTGTGTCTTAGAACCCACGGCCTCAGGAAAGCCGGACAGTGTTCAGTGGCTCCGTCAGTATTCCCTCCATCACCAAGTCCCGCCCTGAGCCAGGCCGCTCCCTGAGTGCCAGCAGTGGCCTGTCTGCACGTAAGTGCCCGGGGAAGGGAGGGGCTTTGCCAGTAGTCATGGTGGGGAGAGGAGAGGAGAGCTGAGGAGGTGTGACCATAAAGAAAAGTATCCCTTGGAACAAGTCAGCTCCTGCCCAGGAGCAGCTTTCTGGTAAAGATGATAGAGACCTCTATCTACCTGGATGTCTACAGTGGTGCCCACAGCAGCATGCCTGAGTGTGGGAATATGTGCACTCTCAGAGTGTGTTCACCGTGCTGTGATAGTTCTCAGGTGGTTACAGACTGGCATCAACTTTGAGTGTCCCAACACTTGACACCGGAGACCTCACTCAGCAAAGCCTTCTTCATTCCAAAACCACTGATGGCTGAGCAGCTGAATCCACTACATCCATTTTCCTATGTCAGAGTCCTCAGTCAGAAAGTGTGTTCATTACCCTGCATCCTTGTATTTCCTGGACTTTTTTTATTGCCATTTACTCAGTGAACATTGATTTCTATACCTGCTTTGTTTCCAGATATCATGAGGTTCCGTTGTGCTATATTCATTGTTCTAGACAGATAACAGCCTACCCCACAACTTAGAAACATAAAAACCAAGCACACAGGCTGGGCATGGCAGCACAGGGCTGAAGCAAGAGAACGGCAAGTGTCCGGTGTGGGCCATGGAGCAGAGCACTGGCAAGACAGCCGGAGGCAGCGAGGAGAGAGGACGGGGGAGGGGGACAAACGCCACAGCATGCATTTTATTTATCTCCTGTGGTGTCTGAGAGTCAGAATGGTTTGCGCTTTTTCATAACACTGTTGGCATCTTTATTTACCAATCAGAAATAACTTGGGGGTAGGGTCACTTATCGTCTAAGTGCGGACTCTCTCGTCTCTGGGGCAACCAGTCTTGGGGACCCAATGTTAGTATTAGAATACAAGCAGCACTGGGCAGTGGTGGCACACGCCTTTAATCCCAGCACTTGGGAGGCAGAAGCAGGCGGATTTCCGAGTTTGAGGCCAGCCTGCCTGGTCTACAAAGTGAGTTCCAGGACAGCCAGGGCTACACAGAGAAACCCTGTCTCGGAAAAAAAAAAAGAGAGAGAAAAAAGAAAGAAAAGAATACAAGCAGCATCAGGCTAACCCACTACAACCATCTGGCAAGGAGCTAGGTGCTATATTTCTAGAACACCAATTTACAAGCAGTACTGGTAGTCTCTGGAAGGAGTCAGGGATGCTGACGGCTGTGAGGGTCTCAGGGAGGGAAGGGACTTTGGGGGTACTGAGGACAGTCTTCCAGGTGTGCTTCTGAAGTGCCTTTCTGAGCTTTAACACAGTTGGTGGTCAGTATCTGGACATGCAATTGTCTGGTGACATTTTTGTTGAGTTCTTAATGTAAAAGACAGTTAACAAAATCAGTAAAACATTGAAACTGTCTGTAACTTAGTGTCCTTGACCAATCGTGAAACTTAATAAAATTAAAACTTTTCTTAAGCAAAGACTAAAACATAGTGAGAAACATGGAACACTTTTGAATAAGCATGAACAGTACTTGTCAGGTTTCCAAGGGTTCTTTTCTCGTTGTCAGTGCCACTGGTCAGTCCCCTTGCTGTATGTCGTAGCTCTTAGGTCCAAGCGTTTGAGGGTGCCCTCAAAGTGTTCCCTCTCAGCTGTGAAGTAAGAGTGCTTCCGTGTGTTCTTTGTTTTCTGAGAGTTTCTAGAAGGCTGCACTTGCCTGGGGATGGCTGTCTGCTGCTGAGAATGCAGCACATGTCCTAGGAGCCTGTGAAGTCTGGGTAGGCAGAGATGCCCTGTCTGTCAGAAGAAAGCCCAACATGTCTATAGTATGGCAGATGCCGTGGGCACCCTGGTAAAGATGCCCAAGGCAATGGCAGATGGCACTGGAAGGATTCCATGGGCACTACATGGCCTGGGGACGACTGTCTGAACACCAGCAGTCCCATAGCTAGAGGAAGACAGAAACAACCTTCAACATGTGACTTCCGTCTTCTTGGCAGCCTGTACACTTTATAGAGGCATGGCCTCTTCCAAATACATAGTTCTTCCCAATTGTTGCCCTGTAGGGTCATCAGCCCAGAATGGCAGTGCACTAAAGAGGGAATTTTCTGGAGGAAGCTATAACACGAAGCGGCAGCCCATGCCCTCTCCCTCGGAGGGCTCTTTGTCATCAGGAGGCATGGACCAAGGAAGTGACGCCCCTGCAAGGGACTATGATGGAGAGGTAAGGGGCCATGGATGAACGCTGAACCTGCCACGCATGCTTAGGGCCAGTGTTTCGTCCCGGCTGCTCTACCCCCCTTGCATATGCCTCTGAAGGGATGGCAAGGCCTGTCATGGGGGTGTAAGCTATGGCTTTCCAGAAGCTCAGCCTTCTAATGGCTTGTCAGTGGAAGGGTTCAGTCATTTTCATGTGTGTGCATCCTCCATCTCACGGAGAGGCTGTGTGCCGACACCTGTGGTGGTTGGGTTGTGGGTCCTGGAGGGGCCTGGGCGGCCATCGTCCTGTTGTTCCTTTGCTCCTCACCAGTGCTTTGTTTGTGTTACAGGACTCTGACTCTCCAAGGCATTCCACAGCTTCCAACAGCTCTAACCTGAGCAGCCCCCCAAGCCCCATTTCACCCCGAAAGACCAAGAGTCTCTCCCTGGAGAGCACAGACCGTGGGAACTGGGATCCATGAGCCCAGCCCGGTGACTGCAAGCAGGACTCTGCACTCCCACTGACAACGTGCCTGGCAGCAGCACTGCCTTCCGCACTGCTGCAATGAGGATTCCTCCACAGCCAGGCCCACCTCACCCTCCTCCATCCCCCAGGTAGCTTCTATAGACAGACTGCGTAGACGCAGCGCTAAGAGTAGACGGTTGTGTTCTCACCGTAGCCCTCACGTAAGCGCCCAGCCCAGCAGCCTCCATGAGCGTCAGCAGACTGTTGCCAGGAAATAAACCCTCACGAATTAAAACAATGCATATTTTACTACAATACAGAGTTTAAGTAAATACATAGATGTAGAAGTTAAATACTGAATGTAAATAGTCAAAGAAGCATCTTGTGTCTGATGAAAGATGGATGCGTATATAAGAAAGATCATTTAATTTAAAGAAATGTGTTGTTTCTTGTCTGTTTCCCAGCTATGTCATATACAGGGTAGAAAGGCCTCAAGTGACATTTGTAAAGAGATCAGAAGTCAGGTCCCCATGGTGTCTTCTCAAGCCTAGGCAGGCTGAGGTCACAGGGAAATCTAAGGAATGTTCAGAGATTAGTGCCATTGGTGGGATGTGACCTGGACACCACCGGTGGTGTTGAAGCCACTCCAGAGGCACACCTGCCTCCCAAAGCATTTTTTCTCTAGTTATCAGTTAGAACATGTCCCCCACTTGCTATATTTTGATATCTCGCACAGATGAATGTGAAACAGTTCTGTCACCTTCCAGCCCTTCCCATTGTGACGGGAAATTCATGGCTTCTGAGATCATGGAATGGTCAAGCAGCTGCTTTTCTTTCCCAGCTAAACCTTGTCCCTCTCTAGGTTGCAGTGGAGTCTCTGGACTAAGCCCAACTTCCCTGTCTGGTTAAAGGTGGTTGTGAGCACACTGCTGGGAAAAGGTCTTCTTACAGAGTCATGTTAAACAAAACAAAGCAAAACCCTCAGAAGCAGAGGTTGGAACAGCCTTGACCAAATATGCCTTCCCACGTGAGCGGACCGTGGGGCCTGAGGTGTGCTGGCCACTGTGCACCGCGAGCCAGCACTGCCTCTGGAATCTGCTGCTGCACTTGTCCCAGGAGCCAAGAGGAGGACCAGGGCTCCTGTATTCATCCGTCCACCAGCTAAGAGCCCAGGAGGGAACGGTGAAACTAGTGACCCTGCCACTCTTGATCCTCTTGTCTTTGGGGTTGGAAAAGCCACATCTAAAATAGATTCCGAGAGTTGCTGACCTACCTGGCTTGCTGACCTCCGGCACAGCATGCTGCCAGGCCCTGTGGTCAGACTCCCCAGTCACACGCTTTACAGAGGGTGTTAGAGAGTTCTGGAGGGGGCATGGTAACAGAAGCACTTTGTAAGCAGCAGCTGGGACAGACACTAGAGTCTCCAGCTCCAACACGAGCATGTGTTTTCTTTTGGGCAGGTACTGTGTCTTTCTGCATTTATCCTTTTGGAAACGTATCATATAAAAATAACTTGTGTACACCCAAAAACAAGGGTCAGATCTTGAGTTTGGTCAGAGCCCCATTACATCTGCTTGAGTTGGTCCTTTGCTTGAAAGAGCTGCCTCCCCTCCCCTCCCCTCCTCCTCCCCCCCCCTCAGTCCTCTCTCTCTCTCCTTTCTCCTTCCCCCAGCAGAAACCTGATCAGGCTGAGACACACTGAACTCCACCCTGAGCCTTTGGTTTGTAGCTTTGACAACCAATTGTGAATTTTTGTTGCCTACAGGTGCTTGTTTGTAAAAGAACCCTTTTAGAGTTAGTGTAAACCTCTATATCCCTGAAGTCCAGCTCCACTGCAGTGAATCCCACCCCAGCTCAGCCCCAAGGAGCCCTATAGATTAGTGGATTTCCCACTGCTGTCGAAGAACCAGGCATCCTAACAGCGGCCCTGCTGGCCCAGGGTGTGGGGTAGGGTTCTAATAACAACTGTCTTAGCGGATACATGCAGCCTTATGTGACGAGTGTTCCTGTCAGAAGCTGTGGGAAAGGATGGGAAAGGTGACTAATGGGTTTCCAGGAGACAGAAACAAAGATCCCTCAGAGCAGTCAATAACAAAGATGATAGACAAGGCCTCGGGCTCAGGCCCCTCTTGAGATCACTCTCCCTAGCCCCATGCAAGGTATTTGAAAGTGTGCGGCACCAGGAATTGATCCAGAAATGGGGGAAAAAACATTAGGAGGCATTTCTGACATAGTGTCTACAGGCTAGTGCTTGGCTCTATGTCCAGACTGGGTGCTGTTCACCCTTTGAATTCTGGTTCTCTGTTATGTGAGTTTGGGTGGGTATACAAAATATATTACAGGGTTTGGTTTTGGTTTTGGTTTTGCCAAAAACAAAAGCCTTCCTATCAATAATTGCTAAATCAGATCATATACATTTATATGTATATATATGATTTTTTAAATTTGTATGCATACTCCCTGTGCTTAGCCATTTGCGTTCTTTCCTAGTGAGCACAGCTTGAAGACTGTGGGGAATAAATGGCCTGTTTGGCTTTCCAATGAATTCCTATAGCCAAGCTTAGGGAAAGCATCTGGAATTCCTGTCATTCCCACCAGCCCTTCCTCAGCTACTCCTCTTTCATGTTAGAATCCTGTCATTTTGCTAACTTAGTGGCCACATTTATCTCTAGGCAAGTTCAGCTGCCTGTGTGGGTCCTCGGGTACTAGAGAGAAGGCAGAGCAGAGGGGCAGCATCCATTCCCAGGGTGGCAGCCCACAGCAGCCTTGGCGGTGACCGCAAATCCAATCCTCCCAGCTCAGCAGTCCCAGCTGATGTCCCCCAATACAGGTGCACTTAAAACAGCTGACACCCTGCTGCAGGCCCTACGCTGCCATGGCCCAAGGCTGCTGGCCCCTCCAGTCCCACCTGGCCCCACTGCATAGCATCTCTGTACCCTCGGAGTGGCACATACCTTGTCTTCACACGCCCAGTTCCTTGCAGAGCCCTGCTGCAGTGAGTGTGTCTCTGGCCCCAGGGACAGCAGCACACAGAGCCCTCCTTCAGTTTTAGGAGACTGTCAGTCATAAGTTAGCCTTGATGTCATTAAAAACAAAATGACCTTCTTATTTGATAGAATAACAGCATTTATTTTATAAATTTTTAGGATTTTTTTCTCATTGTAATATTATTGTACAGTTTTGCATGACCTCCGTGTACTCATTTTTGTTCAGAATATTATGCTGACCAGTGCGTGTGTGGAAGGGAAGAGAAAGCTTTGGCCTCTTAGCACTCACTTGGTTTGGTTTTGTCCCTAGATGTCCTAGGAAATTTCCTGACAGTATCTGCTACCAAACTATGACGTGAATTCTTTTGCACAGAACTATTTAAGGTGGGGTGGTCAAAAATGTAACAAAGGATTTCTCACCAATATTTTATGTTGGTATCACCTAATTAACCAGACTTTGATGTACTGCAATAAAATAAGGAACTGTTAGCATTGAGTACTTTGACTACTTCTTTCCCTATGTGAAGAGTATGAGGCATTCTTGGCTCCCTGATCCTTCCTCCACCACCACCACCACCACCACCACCACCACCACCACCACCACCACACCACCACCCACCACCACCCCACCCCCGACCTCTTCTGTATATCCCAGAGGACACAGGTCAGTTTGCTCCTGGAGTTTGATCTGGGTCTTGGAGCTCCGATAAGAATAATATTCAAATCCATGGAAGTGCTCAACTCCTTTCTCTGATGAGAACTCCCCAGGCACTGCTTTAGGCTCCTGGGTCACATTTCACAGGCACTTAAGACTCAGGATTGTCTGTCCACAGTGTGGACCTGGGCTTTGGCTCTGGTTTGATGAATTAGAATGGTACAGCTGGCACACAGGCAAGGCTGGGTGACCTCATCAGAGACCCCGGAACTGTAACTGAAATCATAACCCTCCTAGCCATTGAGACTCTTTCAGGTCTACACATCGCACTGGGCTTCAAATGCAGCAGCTGTGGAGACCAAGAAGGCAAACATTCCACAAAGAAATGGACAAGAATACCATGTTCCAGTAAAACTTAAGCACGGTGAGCCCAGTGTGGTGCAGGGGTGGTAGTGAGCCAGGCCCCTAGCCAGGACAGACTGAGCATGGGCTTTAAGAGTACACTGTTCCTGTCCCAGGTCTGAGTCCTACCTCTCAGTGCCTGTTCTATAGCCACTGAACGCCACAAGCATGTGTTCTCTAAAATGCCTAAAAAGCTTGGTGGCTTAAACTTGTGATCCTAATTACTTGGGGGGAGGGGTTGTAAGCAGGAGGATTACAAGTTCAGGGCTTGCCTGAGTAACTTGATGAGATCCTGTTTCAAAAGTAAAAGTGCTCAGGGTACAACGAACCGGTCAGAGAGCACACACTCCACTCTGTAAGACAACAGGCTCAGTCTCCAGTGCCATTAAAGCCCTGAGTCAAAGAACAAGGAAATTCTTATTATCTGCCCATGTCACCATGGTCGGTCCGGTTCCCATCAAGAGCAACAGACACTCTGGATCAGAGACCTTTACAGATAAAGACCACACCACCCAGGTCGTAAGTGGGGCACCTCATTCCCAGGATTCATGGAACACATAAGAAATGGCAGTCCCCAATACATTTCTTTATTGAACACAAAGGTATGAATGTGTAATTACAAGACATACAAACAAGGAGCCTATGCTGATCTCCTGGGGTGGGGTAATAGCTACCTCTCCTGAGACATGCTGGAGCCCCGCTGCTCATCCAGGGTCAGCTGACACTGAGCTAGGGTGGCTACCCTCCTGTCCTGAGCTTCTAGCTTCAGGTCACAGGCTGGGGTGGCAAAGGGCAGGGACATAAGCTCACCCAGAAATACACAATTCATTCTGCATGGCCAACTAGATCCCAAAGGTGGCTGGGTTGAGTTAGCACTGCATTGTTCCATGTTCCTGGTTGTACATCCACATCAGGGAGGAGATGGCAAAAGCAGCCTGCTTTCTGTCTGGACAGTACAGAAGCAATAGGAGGGCCTATGCAATACTCTTCCTATCATAGAGGCTGTGGCTCCCTTTCAACATCCTGACGGAGGGCATGACCCCTAGTTAGCCTGGACCCACACCTCACCTACTGCAGTCCAGACTTCATCCTGCAGTAGTTACTGTACGCTTCCTCAAACATGGCCTTGCAGGGGAAGCGGGCCTTCAGCTTAGAGCAGATGAGGAAGGAGCCGCCCATCTTGCGGTGCAGAGAGTAGGTCTCCTCGGGTGGCGGGATGAGGCGGTGCTTCAGCATAACGGGGATCAGGTTGTGGATCTTCTCAGTGGTGCTCTGGGTACCGAAGTCGAAGGGCTCTTCCGAGGCAAAGGCCTCCCCCAGGATGAGAATGGCATCCAGGTGGGCATCCTCCATGGCCTGTAGCAAGAGGAAGGGCAGAAATGGCTGGGCCAGAAGCCCCCAGACCCAGGTCCTACCATGCCTCTTGATCTCAGTACCGAGTTCTAGGGTCTGGAGGACATCAGAGGTGACAGGATGACTTTGATCATAATCAGTGTCAAGCAGACAGACACAAGACCACGTGTGACACACAGGGCACAGGGGCCTTCGTTCCTCCACAGCATCTATGTCTGTCCTTACAAAGTTGTTCTAGCCAAAAAGCACAATCATGGAATAGGCAGCGCCTGGCCCCAGCCACTGTGGAGATGGTTGTAGGAGCCTCTCTAGCCCTTAGCACACAGCAGGAGTCACGTGCCAGGCACAGCGTGCATGAGAAGTAACTGTCATCAGCAGAGCACTGAAGGAACAAGGGGCACCCAGGTCTGGGACAAATCAAGCCAGCTACACAGAGGAAGCAAGTGGCCATCTTAGAGGGTGGGAAGAATATGAAGGAGGGCCATCCATCCTGATGGTGTACACCTACTGGGTGAACCCAGAAGGCCAGGGAGGGTCAGCTCTCTGATAGCTGCTGGGTGGAGAGGCTCTAAAGGCCTGGGTTCTCTGTCCACCCAAGCAAGTTATCGCCTGCCTCTTGGTGACCATGGTGGGCAGGCAGCACCCGGTAAATCCTGAGCACAACAGTCCTGTTCTAGCCTACATACATCCTACAGACTGCACTTTCCAGGATGCGGGGCCCAAGGAGGCCTTCAAGGACCCACACGGGCCCCCTAGAGTAGCTGGTTCTTTGGTACCAAAGGAAGACACAGTGGTTCCTACAGGAAGCTGGGCCTGAATCTCCCAATGAGCCTGGGTGGTTCACTCACCTTGACCTCATAACCAGTAAGGAATTTCATCTCTATGGATTTCTTTAGCACTGCCTCCCTGTCCTGGTCAGCAGCAGCCCGGATGACCTGGGAAGAACAGAGAAGTCCAGCATACCCTCTGTGCTTCCCGCAGTCCTCCCAAATGCTTCTGAACCCCTGACCTGGGATCAGAGCCAGCTAGGTGGAACTGACAGGCTGTGGCCAGCTCCAGGTGGCGCTCCCACACTTTTAAGAGCATTGGCTCTTGGACTTTAAAATACCTGGGCCGGGGTCCCATTCCTGTTCTTACCTGAATGTACAGGTCAGTAAAGGATCTGTCATATTCTCGAGTCGCCCCAAAGTCCAGGAGAGCCACCTGCAGATGGAGATACAGCACTGAAGCTCTGCCCTGTGGTGCAGGTGCACACAGGGCAGAGAGGAGGGGGATCTCCTCAGGGGAGGAGCCCGGCCTCTGCCGATAACCTTCACCTGAGGTTCAGGCTGGGCTTACCTTATGCTGCTGAGGGTCATAAAAGAAATTGGACCAGTTGGGGTCAGTCTGCATGACATGGAACTCAAACAGCTCCCTCAGGCACAGCACCAAAATGTTGTAGCATATCTGGGGACAGGATGGGGGCCTAGGTCAGGCAGCACAGACAGAATCCCACCCTAACTGCTCAGTGTGCTGCCCTAAGAGGAAGATGCGTCACTACACCCCCAAGGGAGGGCTTAGGGTCTCTGTTCACACCATTAGGTTCCCAGCACAGCGGGTCAGCACGCTTGGGCGCACCTCATTCCTCACTTCCTGGCTCAGCCCTTCTGCCTGGTCCAAGGGGAAGCCTGTGATCAGCTCTGTGGTCAGCACATGGGGACTGCACAGCTCGTCCACAATCTCAGGCACATAGAAGAAGGGGTGGTCCTTCAGCAGCTCCCTGTGGAGAGGCAGCTCACACCTAGTTTTGACACCCCCCCATTCCCCCCCACAGGCCCCAAATGGAGAGCCCACCACAGGGAAACCTACTCTGTAGTGGGGAGGTTGTGGCCACACCCAGGCCCCAGGGCCATCCACCCTTAAAAACAGATGTGCTTACCCACTTGGGTGCCCTTAGCCTCCTGGGGTCCCCATAAGAGTCTCACCTGAACTTCTTGGCATAAGCAGCCTCCCGCTGGTAGTCACACTCAAGGGTAAGCTCCCGTCTCAGCACATCAATCAGGTGCTCAGGGAACAGGCCTGGGGCAGAATTGGGGCATCAGGTGGGAAGGGGCTCTGCAGGGCTTTCTCCTGGCATTCTGAGAACCAAACCCAAGCGCCCACCCACCCACCCACCCACCTCATGCCTATGGCCCAGCCTGACCTTCTGGAAGCATGTTACTCATGTTCAGCACAGCCATGAGGTTGTTGACATCACTGTTAATGCTCTGGGCCACACCAGGGTACTGCAGAGAAAGACAGAAGTTACCTAGGGAGGCCGCAGGCTGTCCCTGCCCATTAGCTTCCCAGCCATATCTGGCCAGCTTGGATGTAATAGAGCCAAGACTAAAGGTTGCCACGACCTGAGCCATCACCACTCTGCTCTCCATTTCTCCTCATCCTACCCGAGAAAGCCACTGGCTCCAGCCTGGCCCCCAGAAGTCCATTCTGCACCAAGACTGCCGGAGGCAGCTGTCCCTCTAACTCCTCGTCTAGCAAACATGCTCCTAGCACCCAGTGCAGCGAGGTGCTAAAAACACAAGACAGGTGTCTCCGGAGACGTGGGAAAGGCCGCACCCTCAAGTCCTGTGAGGACACACACAGAGCCATCTACCTGGATCTTCATGGCCACCTCACGACCACCCTTCATGCGGGCCAGGTGCACCTGCCCTATGGAGGCAGCTGCAAAGGGACGCTCTTCAAAGTACTCCAGCTTGTCCCTCCAATGGGGGCCCAGGTCATTGTTGAGGGTTTTCTGCAAAGGGGCGGGGAAGACAGGAGTACAGCCTGGTTACCTGGGGTACCCTGATACGCACCAGCTTGCCCCACAGCTTGCTCCTAGATGCCCAGGGTTGAGCCCCTCTCCCGCCAGCCTCACCGTCATCTGTTTCAGTGGCATGAAGTCAGCACTCTGCCGCACCCGCTCAAAGATCTTGGCCAGGTGAGGGTTGATGAAGGCATCATCTGGAAGAGAAGAGAAGTCAGAGTGGGGCTTCCCTTAGGGATGTACACAGGCCTCAGGGCTGCCCAGGTGCCACGTGTCAGTGTGGCCTCCTGGGTAGAACAGGGCCATTAAGCTTCACCCTCTGTTATCCTGGGACCTGAAACTCAGACACAATGGCAGACTCAGACTCCGCTACCTCCTGGCACACAGACTCCAGACTGGGACTGTAATGGAGACAGGGGTCTTCTCTACTGAGCACACTAGTAAGACACCAACCAACATAAGGCACAAGCCTTTAGATAGAGTTCACCACAGCTTCCCCTCCCCCAAGAAAGCAGCCAGGAGGCAACATTTTATAACTAGAGATGAAGTTTAAATTGCCTATAATCTGTGCACTTCCTTCCTGTCTAATATGGCACTGCGTGGACTGTCATGAATACACCTGTGGTTGGGTTAAGTGACAATGGCCCTCATAGGCTCACATATTGAAACACTTAGTCCCCAGCTAGTAAAACTGTTTGGGGAAGATTAGGAGACGTGTCACTGGGGGTGGGCTTTGAGGTTTCAAAAGCTCAAGCCATTCCCACTTAGGTCTCTCTCTCTCCTCTTCCTCCCTCCTCCCCCTCTTCCTCCTCCTCCTCCCTCCCTCCCCACTCTCCCCTTGTTTTCCTCTCCCCTCTCTCAGCCTCATGTGTGTGGATCAAGATGTAAGCTCTTGGCCACTGCACCAGTGCCACGGCCACCTACTGCTATGTTCTGCGCCATGATGGTCACAGACTCCTCCTCCTCCTCTAAGTTGTCGTAGTCGTGGTGTCTTATCACAGCAATAGACAAGAAACTGACAGTGTCCTACCCTCCCCGTGTGCTGGGAGTGCTTCCAGCTGTGAGACACCAACACAGCCCTCGCACACTTTACCAGCCTGAATCCCACTTGCTCTTGGCCCTGTAGCCCAGCTCCCAACCCTCCAGCCCACTGCATTTTCCTTCATTTAAATTCTCAGACACCACACCACACTAGGCGTCGTATGAGTACTACTGGGCTTCAGTTATGTGCTGTCCACACACTTTCCAAAAAGCCTGTGTCCAGCTGCATGGCCCCAGGCCACCCTGCATGCAGCACACCCTGGGAGTTGAACCTGGTCAAAGGAGCAAGCCCACCTGCGCTCGATCTCGCTGGCTCATACCTTTCCATTTAGAGCTCCTGCAGCTCCTCCCCCTCGCTCTGCCAGCCTAGCCTCTCCTCCCCGCCCCCTTTCAGTCACACACTGTCCCCCAAAGCTGAACTGCAAGCTCCTCCTCAAGTTCCCAGTGACTGAGCAGAGCAGGCAGGGTCAGGGTGGCAGGACCAGGCTGCCACGCTTGGATTAGAAACCGCCTCTCAGTTTCTCAAAGCACCCACCCAGAGGCAAGAATCATCCCCATGTCCCAGACCGCCACAGCAGCTCTGTCCTACACCTAGACTCGGCCCGCCACTCCCCACTTTGACACCTACAGCTGGTGCAGGACTGGGCCCCCACTCACCCTGGATGCTCAGCATCTGGCCCAGCTTCAGTGCGGCCCCACGCACCTTGCACAGTGTACTCACAATGCGCTCTGCATTCGCCTCTGACAGGAAGGGGCTAGAATCCAGCACGGCTTTCTTCCCTGTGAGATGGAGGGGGTCAACATGCACTCAGGGTTTAGGAAGGGTGACTGCAAGAAACCTTCATGATGCCTGGGTATAAGGACTCGAGCAAGATACACAACTGCTAGGTGTCCACAGAAACAGGAAGGAAAATTCAAGTCCCTATGTACACCCTCTATAGCCCTCCAAAGCCAGGGAGGCCTCCCCTACTGGTGGGTCAAGTGTGGCAGAAGGGCCAGGAGGAGATGAGCCTCTGCCCTGCATGTCCTGGCTGACGAGTCTGGATCTGTGCACTGTGCCACATGGATCCTGGCTGCAGTAAGGACTCCATCATCAAGGGTCAAGGACGGCACAGTCTGCGTTTCTCCCCTCTGCCCCACAGCTTGGCACAGCCAAGTGGCCCAAAGACAACCCCTTCTAGGACACAGAGTGATGGCAGCAGCTGGGTGATGACTCCAGGGATCTGACAGTGCCAAATGCATCCTGCTGCCAGCCACCAGCATGGCCAAAGGGCACCACTGCTTCTCCCCACATGCCAAATCCACCCTGTGGCAAGGGAGGAGCACAAACAGGGGTCTCGGCTGCCAGGTCCCCCGTCCTTCCCAGCCCCTCAGCACCTGGCAGCTCCTTCAGCACGCAGCCACGGGCCTGGAAGGCCAGGGGAAGAGGCCCTAACAGCTGCCCTTATGTCAGGCAAGCCAGCGAAGGGGGCTATCATGGGGAGAAGAGGTACAGAGCCCTTAATTGCCAGCCCCCAGTGACAGACACACTGAGGGCTTAGGCTCACTCCTTGGTCCAAACAGAAGGACAAGACATGCAGGGTAGGAGGGTCATTCCACAGAAGTCTGGGCTATTCCAAGACCTACTTAAACACTGGTGTAGGACCAATCTAGGGCAAGCGGGCCCAGAAGGGACCCTGGCAACAGCAGAAAGCAGCACGACGAGTGGGACAGCCCTGTCCTGCCCAGGTCATAGGACACAGGATTAAGAAGACAGTAGAGGGAGTGAACACAGGCAAGGCCACTAATTTCAGGACAAAGGAGGGAAACTGTCACTCACCTGTACACAAACCACACCTCAGCTGAGCCCCACCTCCTGGTACCTGGAGATGGTGTCTGGCCCAACTGGCTTTCCTGGGCATCTCCACCCCAGGGTGGGCTGATAATCATAGGCTTGAGACATGTCCCCTACCCAGAATGGCCTGAACCAGGCAGGACAAGCCAGAAACATGGCGGTGTGCCCAAGGCAGGATAGGGTCTCCCAGGCAGAGCTTGCCAGCCTGGACAGCACTTTCAAGGGCAGGGCACTGTGGGCATGTCGGGAATCCTGAGCAGCTGGGGCTCCCATGGCCATGTGCTCTGGCCAATGCCTCACGACCTACTGGCAGGGCTAAAGGAACCTAAGCCTCAGTCACTAGAGTCCCGGAAAAAGGACACCAACTCTGCCCTTGAAGGCAGCTGGCCTTTTCTCCTCTTAGACAAGGTAGGGTGGAAAGCGGCTGGCAGAGGGTGCTGGGTCTTGGGAAAGCTAGCGTCTCATCCAGAAACACACAGGCGTCACCTTCCAAACGACTGAGCACCAGCACTAAAAATACCCACGCTAAATCCCCTGTTCTCGGGTCCCTTCCAAGAACACACAAGTCCATCCTAGGACTGGAGCCTGAGAGCCCGTGAGTGGAGTGCTGCCTGGGAAGCTGGTACACCCCCCGCAGGCCCCAAGAGCATGGACCATGCGTACCAAGAGGTCCAGTGAACAGGCGTGAGAGCTGTGGGAACCTTCATGAGACTGCGATTCTTGAGTAGGGCCAGATCAGAGGGTGTTCAGCCCTCTGATGCCTCAAATGCATTTGGAAAACCCACTAACAGGAACCCCTAATGGCTCTGCTGGGTAACCTCCCAGCCACCTACCCGCTGAGAGAAGCTTATAACACTAGCCCATGGCTCCTTCCCCAGCCAGAATCTGAGCATCAGGAAAGCCCTCAGTTTGGGTGTGGCCTGAATGCAGAGCGTTCTCTAGACTGTACAGCCACAAGTGGTCCCTGAACCTGTGTTCCAGGCAAGCCTGCTGGGCCAGTCCTGGGAGGCGGAGAACAGAGGTGGCATGACCTCTGTCTCAGAGGCAACAGTCTCTGGAATGGTCCCAGCCTCTCTGAGCCATGTTCAACGAAGGAATGACACAATACGCCTGTCCTATGCCTACATCCCCTGCCCACAGGGACAGGCGCTCTGCATTCGACCTAGCCGGATTACAACTCTGAAGGTCCTCAGGAGCAGGGCAGGAAAGGAGAGCAGGAACAGAAGGTGGGCACACTGGCGAGCTAGTACGGAGGTGCAGGCTGGCGGCAGCATGTGTCGGCAGGCAGAGGGCGCCAGAGGGCGCTGGGAGGTCAGCTGGGGCTGACGGACGGACGGAGCTGGCTCCAGTTCTCCAGTCCTCCAACTCTAAAGCAAGCCAGTGTACCAGTCACTGAACCAGGAACAACATCTACAGGAGCTACATTCAGAGGCTCCTGCAGTCAGTGCACGGGGTGGTCCCTGGTGGCTGACATTCCTGGAACAGAGGTGGACTGGACACTGTTGGGCTAGACCTTCCAGAATCATCCACCCTTTCTACACAGGGCCCTGCTCACCTGTGGAGTTCTCAGGACGCAGACTCTTCTTGGCAACCTCAGCCAATGCCCCAATCCCCAGACCTACAGCCAGACCTGGAAGGGTGAGAAAGCAGGTGCTCAAGTGGCGGGGGCCATGCAGCTACCTGGCCTGCAGAGCAGCATCTGCAGGGTACGCAAATGTTCCCAAAAGGGAGTGAGGAAGAACACACAGTGGTGGCTGTAGACCAGTCAGCTCCTGTGAGTTTGCCCAGCTCTCACCCATGACCTGTGACCACCCACACTCAGGAAAACACAGACTCCATGTTGGGAGGGACCAGCACAGATGGGAAGATGGAGTGGTCTGCTCTGTGGACCACTTCCTGTCAATACGACTAGGGAAGACAACCACTCAAGTCTGCAAGAGCATCCAGTAATCTGGAATTTTCTAAGTTATCATTGTATCAATATAAAACAGATAGCAGTAAAACCTGGGATGGTCCACGACAGAAAAACCACAGGGTGTTCCTGCTGAGGTCCCTGGGGCCAGAACAGACCCACCTCCCCTCCCACACTGGCAGCACTGGCAGTGACTGGGAACAACAGCCCTTGGGTCTTTCCTCCCAGCAGGTATGGCTGAGGCCAGGCAGAGAGCCTGGGAGTCTGGGTCAGGCCCACACCTTCCTGTAAGGGGTATGAAACTGTTCTCCAGCCTCTTTACAATAATAACCCAGTACAGCAGAACACTGGATTAGCTGAAAACTTATAAAAAAGAAGCTTAAGCTGTGTGTGGCCACACCTGCTGTCACCCCAGTGTTGGCGGTTGGGGCACGAGGTCTATCATAGTTCAAGGCCACCCAGGTATGCAAAGCAAATTCCAAGATATCCAGGAGTGTATATGGTGACCTTGTCTCAAAAAACCACTTAAGTAATTTTTTAAATGCTTTTTAATTAAAAGGTAATTCTTTTACACATTTAGTACTGTATTTATGTGCCACTAGGTGGCAGTGCATGCTCTATTGCGCCCACCCTAACAGCTGCTCGGACTTCAGAGGTCACTAAGAAAACCAAAGGTGTCAGGTGCCCACACTCTCAGTTTCAAGGCATCGCAACAAAACTGCTTGTTTATTCAAAGCAATCAGACCAGTAGTGACAAAGGAAGCCTCATGCCAACTACATGTAGCATGACTTTTAAGATTTCTGGAGGCCACTAAAAAAAAGGGGAGAAGAAACATAGCGAATGAGTTCTAATGCATTTAGCCCAGCATATTTAAAATAGAAATTAACATAAAAAATTGAAAGCATTTTCCATCTTGGGTGTGTGTGGGAAGGCACTTGCATAGTACAAATGGGGCAGGACAAGCCAGACTGGAAGAAGCCACAGACAGCCAGGACATGCTGGTGCCCTGGGACAGGGGTGTTACTGTGGACGTCTGGTGGGGCAGGCACCGGCCCTTTAACACTCCGCCTACCCAGGCCACTCTGGAGGGCACTGGGCACCGGGAGCCCGAGTCCTGATTAAACATTAACTTCCCGCCAACTGTCTTCCTCACCCTGCCTAGCACAATATCTAACTTAGCAAAAGAAAGGCAGCCAGGGAGCATTAACCTTCCAGTATGCCTTTGGAGTCCTTTCAACTTCAAGCAAGCCCCAAGACAAGCCCACAGAAAAGGCAGGCAACACCCCAGGTCATGAGCTTGTCCAGCTGCACATACAGCAGTCGGAGCCCTCCAAAGCACACCTTGGCTGGGCTTAGCACTGTGTCAAACTGTTCCTGTTGTTTCTGGGCTTCCAGGCAAAGCACAAACTCTACAATGGGGTGGGGGCCTGAAGGAACATTTTAGAAAGGAGGCCTCTGGCTCCTTCCGTGGCTATACCAGACCCAGGAGCTGCCAAGAGAAGGCCAGGCTCCTGCGGCAGGCAGATCAGGAGGTAAGAACAAGCTCACCCAGCCAGCAATGATGATCTTGGCCTCCCTGGTTCTAGGAACCCAGAATAAACTGGCCCAGTATAATGGGATTCTTGGAATCCCAGCTCAGCCTTCATCCAGAGCCAGGTAAACCTGGGATAGGGGCATTTAAATTCCCCCCTGAGCAGAGGGGAATTTAAGGCTAGGAGTTTTCTGCCACCTTCAGGTACCCTGCTTCTGCACCCAAGGCCCTCACACAGCACTGCCACTCCTACTGTGATCTGTGTCCAGAAGGCTTGTTCTCCACATGACACTGAGAGGAGAGAAATGCTGTTAGCAACGTGACCTTCCTCCTGGCCTGTAACAGTACATTGCTCATACATAAAAAGTTCCTAATACTTATCACTAAAGGTGGTTTTGCCATGAAGCAAGGAAAGTGACAGGGACCAGAACTCTCCCACAGGAAAAGCAGAGGTATAGTGGTCTGTGTCCAGGCTGGGAGCCTATTCTGAGTACCTCAGGAGCCTCACCTAGGTCAGCTACTCAGGTCCTCTGGAGGTCACCAAGAAGCAGACACTCTACTCCCTACCAGTCACCACAGGTGCAAAAAAGCAAAGAAGCTTTTAATCACAGGGGCCTTCATGAGCAGGCTGGGTGACAGGAGAGCCGGGAGGCAGGCCACCCCTCCTGCTGGGATCCCAGGGCCTGTTTACAATGCACGGCTGGAAAGGGCCTCTGCAGAAGCAACCAGACAAGAGTGCTGAGCTACCAGGCAGTGTAGACAAGGCCCTGCCTACACTCAGCAGGACCCAGGGTCTTATGTGTGTGCTAGGCAAGATCTCCACTCCCTAAACCACATCCTTAGCCCTGAACTCCACTTTAATTAATACACATGGCTCATTCTCTCTGCTAAGAAAGTCTACACAGAGGAGACAGACAGACAGACATGGCTAATGTCCTATGCCTGGGTACTAACAGTGTACTTCTAGATAAATACTTGGCATCCAGCAGCAGCCTCACCCCGCCTCCTGCCCCAGAAGTAAGAGGAAGAGGAACAGAAAGGAAGAAACAAAACGCCCCTTCTCCCAAGGGAAAACCTAACAGGTCCTCTGCTGTCTATGTGGGAAGGCAGAAGGCTACTTGTAGGACAGGCAGCTCAGATGTCCCTGCACAAGACAGAGGTCTGTGCTCAGCTCTCCTGAAACTGTACAGAACAGCAGCCATTCCTAGCATGTTCCTGTCACTCAGTGAAGAATTTGCTACCACATACCACAAGTACCATGATAGACTGCTTCACTGCAAACCCAGAAACAGTCAGTGCCCACAGCTTGACCCTTCTGAAACTGCCTGTTGTTTCTGCCACAGGTTTTGGCAATGGTAGAGAGAAAAGAAAATAACTGATAGAGATGGACATGTACTTGCCAGGAAAGGGAAGACAGAAGGTCCGGGGCCTCCCTGACCAACACCATTACGGCCCACCAGAACTGTATGTAGCTAACCACTGGCCCAAGGCCCCTATGTGAAACGAGCCAGCAAAGCTGTTCTTCTGTTGTTTTCATTGCCTGGACCTGGAGAGCTACAGAGGACAGCTAACCCTACATAAACTGCACCTCCAGAAACCCCCATCATAGGACCCTGCTGCACAAGGCCAGCACTCTCACCAGGACCTCTGCAGATGAGCAGTGTGCACATGCACTATGTAAATGTCCTTCCAGGAGAGTACAGGTATGGCAGGGTCAAAGGCTGCTTGCATAAAAGCAAGGACAAATTTAGTGCCCAAGCCTGCAGCAAAGGGCCACAGTCTGTCAGTATCACACCAGCAGCCACAGACTGTGGGATCTGGTAAACAGGTTCCCCAAATGGCTGGTCCCAGAGCAAAAGGCCCTCTGTATAGGGAGCTAAAGGGCGCAGTGAGGTGCCTGTACTCATGAGCAGTCTCCTTCCAGCAAAGACCGCCCAAACAACGACCTGCCAACTAGCCCAAGCTGTAGCTCAAGACAAGACATAGCCACCAGCCCCAGGGATACGCCAAGATGAGGCCGGAACCCAGTAGCCAGGCCGTCACCCCCGGGAAACCCTCAACAGCTACTTCATGGCAGCATTGCCCCACGCCGCCCAATACTGGGGCACGGCTGGATCCCCAACCACTTCCCACTTAATGTACAGTGGCCATCTCCACTGAACAGGACAAACAGGGCAGGGCAGGGCAGCAGAGGAGGGGCAGCACGGGGCACGTGACCACCTCACCTCCAAAGTTGGCCAACCGCCCAATCCGGGTAACTGGCACCTTCCGCTCCCGAGCCCGCTCACTGAGCTGGAGGGAAAAACAAAAGAGACCTATAGGATTGACAGAACTAACAACTGATGAGACAAAGCCTGAGGCTCACACTGTCTGACCTCCCCTCTCTACTCCCACAGGCAGCACTGTACAAAACAGCTTCCATGTATTACCAAAGTCACAGCATGGTGGGGAGCAAAATGAGGGCCAACGCCAGCCCCACTGCGAGCAGAACCCACCCAAGTCCAACCACGATGCCCCTCAGACCTACCATCTGCTTGTGCGGCTTGCTCTCAGGGCGAGCCTTGGCCTGCCGGGCCTTTTCAATGTCTTCAGCCGTGAGGCCTCCCACAGGAGACTGGTCCTGGTGGAAGAATCTTCGCTGGATGCCATTGGCCAAGAACAAGTCTCTGCAATCTATGAAGTGCCTTCCATTGACTCGGCCCAGAGGAGAGGCGGCCTGTCCAGAGAGCCCAGCTTCCCTGAAAGGTCCACTGGAAACATAGGCAGGAGCTGGGCCCTCGCTGTGGGCCTGACCCAGGGATGAAGACAGTGACTGGTCCAGGGAGGTCCCAGCTGCCTGTGGTGCTGAGAACTGAACTTCAGCTTCCAGATCTTCAAAGTTCTCCGTGGCATATGAATCTTCGTGCTTATCCTGACCCTGCGGAGAACAAAGGCCAGTGTGGGGGCAGGGCTGGTCTGGGAGGGTACTTGCATGTGACTGCCAATCAGCCCTCTCTAACCCTCCAAAGGTGACCGCTGCGTGTAAGACCTGAGTTCCACTTCAAAGCCCAGGAGGCAGCAAACAGCTCTCATATGCTGCTTCTAGAACCCTGCTGTGTGATCTCAGGCAGGATGCTATACACCACTGGGCACCTACCAGGGCCAGGGAAGATGCGCATGACTGGGGTAACAGGCCCCTCCTCTATAAAGCAGGGCCAGCACTGAGCCATGGGGGAGAGAAACCAGGACAAAAGATGACAGCAGGAGTGCACAGCTGGGAAGCACAGGCCGCAACACCTCACAGCACCTCACAGCAGACGAAGGCCACCATCAGCCCGGCATGCAGCCCAGCATGTAGCTACGGTTCTTGTCAGACATGGTTAGAGCCTGGATGGCCTTGCCAGTCTGAGATACAGAGAAAGGGGGCAGAGGACACCCCATGTTTTCTTTGTACATTATAGGTTCAACCTCCAAGCTCAGATTCATTCTCATTTTTAACCTAGAATGAACTTGAACAAGTTCCTAACCACTCTGAGTGACTTCTACATCTGAAAATAGGGCTCCCACTGTCGGTGACAGAGTTACACCCAAGGTCACGGAAGCCGCTGGTAACGGCTATAATTAAATAGTGCTGTGTCCTGGGGGGGGGGGGGGGGAGAGAGGCCTATGGCCATGTTCCCTGGTCCAAATGAAATCTGAGCAAATGCCATGGCCTACGTGTTGTCCCCATGTCCCCATGTCATACAGCAACACAGGGAGCCCCAGGCCCCGGGCCCGGCTGCCTGGGATGCCCTGAGGACTAAGCCCTGCTCTCCCAGGAGGTGGGTAGACTGGGTGCTACTCTCACTTTGCCACATGAAACAGATGGAGAGCCGATGTGACGGCTGAAGGGCTGAAGGCAACAGGCAGCAGAGCGGGGTCTGGAGCCAAGGCTAGCTCTGCTCCCCAAAGTCCCAGAGCAGAGGACACAGCACACTGGAGCCCTGGGGACCTCCCCACAGCCAGGGAAGGCCGAGTGCGATGAGCCTGGCTCAGAATCCCCTCCTGTCCCACGGCTCCCATGATAACCTCCTAGTCTTGTGTGGCTGCTATTACAGTAGCTGGGGGTTCCTACAGGCAGCAAAGGGCCCCAGGCTCCATAAGCACCTGATGAAATATGTGGATATAAGGCATACAGGTTCCCAGAGCCACCAGATCCCTCAGACCTCCAAGGCAGAGAAAAGCGGTGCAAACCTAAGTATTAGGGACTGAAGGGAACCCAGGTGGCCACTGTGCCCGGGGCCTCCTCTGTGGTGGTGTTACCTGTCTTCTGTCTCAAGTGACTATACAATGTGGAGACAAGAGTAAGTCCTGAGTGAGGCTTGCACACTGGTGATGAAGGCCAGCCTAGAATACAGTCTTCCTTTGGGGTAAGCCAGAGCAAGCTCACCTTCCAAGCCTTCCGCAGGACCACCACCCGCCGCCCGTCCTCAATACCAGGAGGACAGTCTCGCCCTCTCACTTGATCTACAGCATGGGTAGGAAGAAGCACACAGCACAGCAGCAGCAGGGGACCTCCAGAACACAGGGTATAAAGACTTAAAATCAGAGTAGCCTGTGGTGTGAGGAATGCTATGTCACCCTTAAGGAGGGGCCTGGGAATCCTGTGCCTAAAACAGATGAGGCTGGGGACTGGGACAGCCTTGCAACCAGAAAAGCATGAGACCTTTATCCAGAACTGTTTTGTTTTGTTTTGTTTTTAAAAAGCTTGATGTTTAAGCCTCCTAGTCTGCAGTCTTCTATTATAGTAACAGCCCCCTCACAGCGAAACCTGATCTGCCCTAGTATGACAGCAGGACATGCCACGGGACAGAAATGGCACGGGAAGGAGGCAGGGCAATCTCTACAATGCATGCACATGCGCACACACCTCCCTTCAGGCTCCTGAGCTGCTACCAGGCAGCACTGTGCGACAGCCGTGTCTGTTCTAACGCTGCTTCAGCTTAAACCCCCTTGACTCTAAGATGCTGAGGTTTCCTAGACCTTGGCACAAAGGTGATAACCTTTGCCCCGACAGCTTGAGGGAAGGGGGCAGACAATGCTGCCCCACCAGGGCTTTGACAGCTGCCACTCTGGAAAGGAGCACCTGCGGCAAGTAGCAGGTCTCGGCGGAGGCTCAGGAAGCCTTGCCTGCAGGAGGAGCCTTCAAGGCTGGAGCTGAGGTAGGCTGGTCAGCCTACACACGAGCCCTGCCGAGGACTGCATGTCTGAGACCTAACCTATTGCATGCTAGTAGGAAATGGGCCCTTATTAGAGGCCAATCTACTAGAGCCTCAAGCTTGGCCTTCCCAGCCTCCAGAGCTAAGAAGTAAATGGTGTTATTTAAGCTTCCCAATCTAGTCTCACACAGTGTCCTACCCTATGCTGAAAAGACAGGACACACCAGCCACTGGGTGCTCTAGTCTCATCTACGACAAGACAGAATGTCAGGTTTCTTCTGCGTCCTGGTTCATTCCCTGGGCACATTAAGAGCTCCAAGTCTGGCCCTGCCTGCCAGCACTCCACACCCACAGCTGAAGGGGCCTCTCACCTGCACCTTCCCGAAGACCATGCTGATCTGCTCCACAGCTGTAGACTGCAGGGCCCTGGCCGCCAAGAGGAGCTCGCCACCAAGGCCCAGGTTCTGCAGGTGGGTTTCCACGGCTGCCTGGGTCAGCTTGGCAAGGCCTTTGGCCACCATGATGGCATCCCCCAACATAGCAGCCATCCTTCGGGCTGGAAGAAAAAGAGGCTGAATTAGGGAACAGGATAACACATCTGACACCTGACACAGAATCCCATGTTCTCACCCTGACCAAGTCCCACCAGACTCTAAGCAGAAGGCAAAACTCGGTTTGGCTTTTCTGCTGGTCTTCCCTTTTGATTGAAAACTGAAGTGGAGAGGAGCAGGGCCCAGGGCAATGACCAAGTACTACGCTGCACTTACCGATACCCAAGCATTTCCTCGCCTGTGCCTCAAAGCCCCTGACACACCTCAGCACAGAAGTCAAAGCCCTGTGGCAGAGCCAGGACTTAGCATGTACTCTGACTCCTAGTCTAGTGCTCTTCCTTCTGAACCACAAGGGGAGGCTGAAGCAAACATGGCCCCTCCCCAAGCAGTTCCTTGCAGGGCCTAGGCAGTTACTTATGACAATGGCACCTCTCCCCAGGCCTCAGTAGATAAGGGTACCTGCCTCTTTCAAATCATCGATGCGTTGCCCAGTGAAGCGGGAGGCAGCCACCCAAAGACTGATATACTGAGAGGACTCCCTGACCCACAGGTCAGCCAGGGATTCCACACTACAATTCAGCACTGAGAACAACAGACAAGGCAAGAAAAAGCAGCCATACACCACTGTGGAGGCCTGCTGCCTGCCTCAACTGTGTGCCTCCGTTTCCCTAGTGGCCATAGCAGAAAGTGTTTCTTAATGTAGGTCAGGGTCAGAGATGCCCAGACCCAGTATACTCGGTGTAGTTAGGGCCTGGCCTAGTTGGTCATTAACTACCCCTGAGGCATGTTTAAGGTTAAGATCAGTCCTGTTAACACGCTGGAAGCTAAATTAAAAACAGGGAGAGCCAGAGATCCCACTGCAAGCAGCACCATGACCAAGGCAGGGAGCTGAACTGGGCGGGCCAGGTAAGAAAGGAACATGGGAGTCATTAAGTCCCAGGGCCAAGAAAGCCAGAAATCCATGAGGGGTGGATGTGAAGTGCACTTCCGACTGGGGACCTGCATGAGATATGAACTGAGCAGGGACCCTGACTCACAGACAGCAGAAGAGAGAGGACAGTCAAAGGGGTACCTCGATTCTGTCTTTCACTACATTAATGGGGAGAGGCATGGATGGGAAAGTGCACACAAGAGCACAGGCACGGGTCCTGACCAGAACGAGGGGACATCTGGACACGTCAGCCCAGTCCCTCCATGGATTCCAGAAATCTGCTCAATCCCAAAGCATGGCAGAAAGAGACCTTTATTTAAAAGAACTTGTGTGTGTGCGCGCGCGCGCGTGTGTGTGTGTGTGTGTGTGTGTGTGTGTGCACGCACATGTGTAAGAAGGTGGAGAGAAGACTCAGCAGTTAAGAGTACTTACAGCCTTCAGAGAGCCTGAGCTCAGCTGCCAGCACCCACAGCAGGTGGCACACAACGGCCTAAAAGCGAGCTGCAGGGGAGGACGCCTCTGCCCAGGCTAGCACCTGCACCGTGTGCACACACCTACACACAGACACACTGTCTTTAAAGACCGTAAAGGAGAACTGTCAGAGCACAAACTCACTACCAAGCTGGCAGCTCTGAGGCTGTTTATAATGTGCCCTTGGTGGTAACTTCCCCTTCAAATACTAGCAAATATTAGCACACATAGGGCTAGGACTTTCCTACACACCTCCTAATATTTATAAACAGTCCATGGCCATCTGTCAGTGAGAAAAGCAGAGTTACAGGAGGAACTAAGCAGCCAAAGACACCAACAGCTTCTCCGTGGCCCTGGGGTTGGGGGTGGGGTATAACAGCCCTGACCTGGTTCCTGCTTCCTCAGACACCTGGCTCACAGACGTACAAGGACAAGGCACAGTTCAGTCGTAGCTTACTGACCCTCCAGTCTAAGCCGGTAGGTTTGGAGAAAATTACCATGTCACACCCTAGGTTTCTGCTCTGCTCTCCTCTGATTTAATGGCAATAAACAGGTGAATGAACCCGCAAACCAAACAGCTAGTACTGGTCAGACAGTGTGCAACCGCCGCTCAAGCAGGCCTGTTGGCAGCTCCTGACGCACAGCCACCAGCCACGACCCTCGACACACACCGATGCATCTTGCTCACTACCCTGAAGTCTAGACATGACTCAGGTCTCCCATGAGGGACCTGGAGAACCTGGAGAGGGTGGCTGGATTTTGAAGAACTGTATCAGAAACACACTCCTACTAGTAGCCCCAAGACCATCATTATGTCCCAGGAATCCCCAAAATCAAGCCTTACCCTGGACCATCTTTAAATCATACCTTAAAAAAACCAGGACACAAAGCTCCAACAGCCCATGACCACAGTGGTGACAGAACGTCACTCTGCTCACTGCCTGACGCTGAATCTCCTCAAGAGCACCCACGTTGTTCAGACTCTCTTTAGGCCTGACACTAATTCTGCCTGAACTTTCCATTTAAGTTACTCTACCCACACACTAAACTTCCGTAAGAACAAAGCCAGTGAGTGACTTTGGGCCAGTGTAGCCTACCTGGCCCACTGTACTGGTAAGAGTTTAATTATTGAAGCCATTTTAGGTCCAAGCCAACCGCGGAGCCCACCAGAAACCAGCACTGACTCCCTGCTTCCTGCACACAGGTCCACTGCTAAAACAAACAACAAACAAACAAAAGAACAAAATGCTCTTAAAGGGGAAAATGTTAAGTAAATGAACCACAGAGGTGAAGCCTCTGCATTGGGAACTATGAGTAATAATTATCTTTTTCAGTTATTTTTCAAATCTTTTTAGTTCACATATCCTACTTTCAAAATGGCAAATAAGTTATCTTACAAAAATAAATAAATTAGGGGCTGGAGATGGCTCAGTGGTTAAGAGGGCCCAGGTTCGGTTCCCAGCACCCGTGTCAGACAGCTCTCAACCTCCTAGCTCCAGGAATTCCATACCGTCCTCTGACCTCAGTGGACACCTGCATACATGCAGCATAGACATAAACATACACATGTACACTAATAAGAGTTTGGCTCAAAACACCCATGTATACAGGTGGTTGTATGTAAGCTTGAGAGGAGGTTGTATGTAAGCTATAACAGGAGGTTGTCAGGCTTCAGGAGATCTGACATGCTCTCTAGCGTGACCACACACATACATACCCACTCAGAGATACATATGCATAAACCAAAGAAAATCCTTACTTAAAGAATACATTAAGAGGGCTGGAGAGATGACACAGTGGTTAAGAGCTGTTGCTGCTCCTGCAGAGGACCCAGGTGTGGGTCCAGCACTAGGTGGTGGATCGAAGCCATCAGTAACTCCAGTTCTGAAGAAGTTAGTGCCTTCTGATCTCTTCAAGCACCAGGCAGGTACATGGTGCATATACACATATGCAGGCATACACATAGCTAATAAATATTTTTTAAAAGTAATTAAGAAGAATGAGCCATACTTTCTTTCCTGCCTGAACAGTTATATATGAAATGTTAGTGAACTTCAGTTCCCAGCACCTGTGTCAGCTCTCAACCTCCTAGCTCCAGGAATTCCATACCGTCCTCTGACCTCAGTGGACACCGGCATACAAAATGGTGCCAAGTCCTGCCTGCCCCAGATCCTGCACCCCAGATTTCCCTGTAGAGTTCCGCTGTCCTCAAGTCGGCAGTTCCTGCTAACAAGCACGGCCTACTCTTTACAAGCATGTAGACTTCAAAATTCCTGTGGCTAGTCCATGGCCACCCCCTTGGGTAAACATGATTTACTCATCGCACACGGTTCTGCTGGGCCTCCCTCACAGTACAAAGTGAACCAACCGTTCACAGCCTTATCATCACAGGCAGCTTTCTGCAAGGAGTCCCGGGCCTCCAACAGCAAAGAGGAGGCGGGGAGCAAATGACTACCAGAAGGAAGCTGCTTTCCTTCTGCTCTGCTCGTCCTGGTCTTCAAACCTAGGGCCTTAAAGACCCTATTCCCAATTCACACAATCCCACGGAGACCAATAATTCAACCAAATCAGGCACTCTGCTAGGAGGCATTTACATCATAGTTACATCAAAAGCCCAGGAACCCTTTCACACACAAGAACCATAGCAGCACCATGATGTCAAGGACAAGTATCAGAGCCCTGGTGGGGATGTCTGTCCCAGTACACTCACCCCACCCCCAGCCCTGACAACAGTACCCTGCTGGTTTTAGAACACTGTTCTGAGTAAATGTTCTCCTCTGGGGGGAACAAAAGATCCAACAAGCTCAAGCAAAGCTGTGAGAGAGCGGAGACTCACACCTGGAGAGGACACCGGCGAGGAGCTATGCCAGCACCCCTCACACACATCGCTGTGCCTGGCTTGTCCCTGCAGGCCCTGGGTCAATGCATCCTAGCCATGTGCCGCAGCACAACATGCAAACACATCTACAACGGGCACCAACACGAGGTTAGCATTGGAGGCAGAAACAAAGGAGGTGCCTGCCTTGTGACACGCCATCCTGCCACCACCAGCCAGATGACTCAGGTTCTTACGCGCCTCTTCTGGTCCTAATAGTAAATTTGTACCAACAAAGTAAATAAAGACAGTCTCAAACAGAATTGCACTGAACTCTGGGGCACAGAGACTGAGAAAGTGGCACAGCAGACCAGAGGCCAATGTCCCCAAGGCTCTGGGAGGTTTTCCTACTGACAATCATTTGCCAATCCTCTTTAAAAACCTTCCCGAGCCACCTCCTGGAGCCACACTCTGGCTGGAAGTTACTGGCAAATTGGGGACTTTCAAATAAAGTCACCAGGACTGACAGACATGCCTAGAGAATGCAGTCCTGTCCAAATACAGAAAGACATATGAGCAGAAAAGTCTTTTTCAAACACATGATGACACCAACAAGCACAGACCTGACAAAGCACCAACTGCTCATGCACTGGAGACCCAGGTGGGAGGGAGCTTTACCTGTCTGGAGGGTAGCCATATGCACCCACTTCAGAGCCAGGGTATACCAAACTGTCACTGTTCTCATGGGTAAGAGCAAGCTGAGATGGTGTATGAAGATTTCCCAGGTCAATACCCTTCATAACTACAGGGCATCACAGACCAGCTCCAGGACAGTGAGGCTGTGGTACTCACACCTCAGAGTCAGGGTGGACCCTCCTCCGGACCCTCCTGTCACAGCTGCCACTACACACTTGGGATGGCTGGGATAAGAACCTAAACAGAAACTGCACAGGAAGTCTTCAGCCCTGAGAAGCCATCCCCAAACAGGCAGCACAGTCTTCTGGTGCACGTACATCCTTGGGGGCCCTCGGGCACTTCAAGCCTGGCCTGTCTAAAGTCAACAACCTTAATGCCCAAGCCCCAAGCTCTGCTCGCCACCCCGTCTCATCTCGGCCTTCCTATGCACCCCTGGGCTGCCAGCCAGAGCAGTTTCTATAAAAGAAATGTCCTGCCTAAGTACTCCCATACCCATAGCTTCTCTGAGATCCTGAAGAGGCAGAAAGAGCCTTCCTGGCCCAGCCTCTCAGCCTCACCAGCCTCAGGTGCACTATCCTCCCTCTGCTGACCGTGTTCCAGCCAGCTCAACAACTGCTGGACTTCATGGGGTCCCTCCTGTAGGCCTGGGTCCCTTGAGCAAAGGGAACATCTGTCCCAGCCACCTGTACCGTGCAGGCCACTGCAGCTGGGACCAGCTCTCCAGATCTGTCTAGCATCTATCTCGCTAGAGGCTGTTAGCCACAGGACAAGAACAATGTCTGTCTTCCTGCATTCTCCTGACCCTCCAGCACCAAAGGGTACTTTACAGCAAACAATACTTAGCAAATTAAAAGAATGTATCTGGTTCCTCCAAAGGTTGAGACAGCTTAGGAAAAATGGCTCAAACCTTCTTGTAGCTTTGACCCACAAACGGCAACCAAACACTCCAAGAGCGACGCAGAAGCAACACCCCTCCAGCAGAAGGAACTGGGGGGCTTAACAGACAGCTGCCATACTCCCAAGCTTCTGCTTTTCCAGCAAGGTGCCATATGTGCCAACTTTGATAGCCCTAGTCATTCTAGGAAAGGGGGGAAGGGAACAGGGTGACTGGCACCACAGACAGAACAGGAAGCCTCCACTGAGAGACACTTCTGAAGTTTCTGCCTGCTGCTTCTGTCTCCGAAGCCTGGCTATACCACTACACAAACCCTTCAGATGTTCCATTTTCCATGACTCCATCAAGACCTTAAAAAAGGAAACCAGACAGGATCCTACTTAAAAAGACAATGGCCCCATGGCCGCCTGGCCGCATGGCCCCAGGGCCAACACTGGGAACTCTCTGGACTGTCACTTCAAAGGTTCTTCCTCTCTGGGAGATCCCATGAGGCTTCTCCTCGTTCCCAGTGAGGAACCTTCTTTTCCTTTGGACATAAACATGTGGATTTCAACCCTCTAAAGGAAATGAAAAGTCCCATTATATCCTTAACATTTTTCCTTTTCTGACAAAAAGGAAGGAATGTAAGGACTATTTCCTCCAAGGACTCAGAAGGAATGCGTTAGAGTAAACAAACTTCAGAACCAAGAAGCTCAAATCCCTATTTATTAGATTTGTCCTTTGCCTACACCTTAGAAGTCACACATCAAGGACGATCCGTGACACCTCAGTCAGCGAGCTCCAGGCCTCTGTTGGCAAGTCAAGAAATGTCCTACTGTGCTAACATCTTCCAGAGGCAACCTAATACTGGATATGGGAAAAAAGAAAAGAGGAAATGGAACAGAACAGTCCTCTGTTCTTCCCATCAGCAGCAACAGTAGATGTCACCAGGGAGCCAGGCCTCGGCCTCAGGTCCCCACCCAGGGACCCACACCAAGAATCTCTGCCCCTTCACCCCAGGCCATCTATCTGATAACAAACCCCAAATCCTGCCCCAACTCCTCAAACTACATTCTTTTAAAGTGGATTTGTGTGGTAATTCAGCTCTAAGACTAGGCATGACAACATTTTTGGAAATGAGTTAGGTGAGTGTCTGAGTTACTTTCTATTGTTGTGTTAAAGCAACCATGGCTAAAAGCACTTTCAGGAGGAAAGGGTTCATCTGTCTTACACATCCCATCAGAGTCCATCACTGAGGAAGCCAGGGCAGGAACTAAAGCAGGAAGACAGCGAGGGCACCGACTGACGCCGAGGCCACGGATAGATTCTGCTCAGTGCCTTGCTCCTCCTCGTGACTTACTCAGCCTGCTCTTTTATACAAGGCAGAAGGACCAGCTGGCCAAGAGGAGCACTGACCACAGTGGACTGGACCATCAATTAGAAATCAAGACAATAACTCAAAAGACCTGCCTACCGGCCAATCTCATGGGGGAATCTTTCTCAAGATTCGCTTTTCCCAGATAACTCCAGGTCTCGGTCAAGTTGACAAAAAAAAAAAAAAAAAAAATCAATCAGCTCAGTACACAGCAGTATACGTGTAGGGCGGAACACTGTGGTAACTTAAACACCACAGAGAAAATATTGACAAATAAGAGTATATTGCATGTCCCTGGAGGGAAAAACATGTCATCACAGAACATTTAAAAGCATGAGACTTTTGCTGGGATGCTAGAGTCTTCAAAAATTTGTTTTCTAAATTGTACAGAGAACATGTATTATTTGAATAATATTAAAACTGTATTTTTGAAGCCCCTTAAATATGTTGTTGAAGAAAATGTTTTAAGTAAGCACACAAATATGTAGTTTCAAATAAGTATTCCATATCCTTTAGTGCCTGTCTAGGGTGGAAGGGACGGTAGATTAAGAGACAGCTCAAAAGGCTATAAATAACACTGCTCTGGGCCCTCGGTTAGCCCTGGCCTTCAGAAGACACCTCCCCCTAACTGGCTGCCAGGCGCATAGCCTGTAGGCACCTTACTTTGGGGAATTAGGTTCAGCTGTGCTTCTCAGAATGGTGGTGAGAAAATCACTTGGCACAAACCCTTCCTCCCCACTGGCCCTGTCCCAGAAGGTGAAACAGCTAGTGAGTGCCAGCTCTACACTCAGTCTCTACAATTTCTTAGAGCAAATAACAAGTATGGTGACCATATTTTCTAAGCAGGAAGACAAAGATAACTAGTGTCCTTCAAGGCCAGGGGTAAGCGAACCAAGTCTCCGGGCCATTTCTAGTCTCACTGCAAGCAGCAAGCCTCAGGGAAGGAGGCCATTCTAAGGGCGGCTGTGCCATCTCTACAGCTATCTGGTCTTGGGAAACAATGAACTCCAATGATATAGAATCCTCCTGGGAAGTTCACATCAAGAAAAGAAAATGGCTTAAAACCTGGGCCACCTGTAAGGGAAACTTTTCTCTAAGATTTATTTGCAGCTTGTCAGCCCTTGTTGCAGGAGTGTGGACCTCAGGTAGTGGACACTCAGTGTCATGCAGAACCAAACCTTGACCAGGAGGGCTTGAGAATAAGTATCTGTCCCCTTCTATTTAAGCTCTCCCCTCATGTAAGGACCCGAGTGAGGAATCAGGGCATGGGGTGGGGGGTGATCACTGGATCTCTTCTTCCACTGAAGAAATCTCTGATTTTCTGATTTTCACTGTTATTTTTGTTCTTTTAATTTGGCTTATCAAACATGAGTGGCTGAGCCTGGCTTGGTAGAGCAGCCAAGGCATAAACTCTGACCCTAACTCTGATAACACTACTGCCTATTTTTGTAAATAAACCTGTACTGAATCACAATCATGTGTATTCACTGATGTACTTCCTACAGCTGGTCATCCGTATTCCTTGTTGGTTTGGTTGCAAGAGAGACCAATGATGGCCCACAAAACCCAAAATACTCATGTTCTGTCCTTCAAAGATGAAGTTTGTAGACTCCAATTCTAGGATAACAAACTAAAATTATAATTATTCCAGGACATCACCAGAATTGTATCCTAACAAGCCAATGAGGATGGTCCTGGGACAAGGATTCCCACCCTATCCAACTCACTTCCCGATACCCACAAATTAACCTGACCCACGATCCAGAGCCTGGAGACCACCTTTTACTGGATTACCTAGGAAGGGAGCCCCAAGAGCCACTCAGGAGTGTGAGTAGGAGGTGGTGTCAGATGCCATACTCCCTGTACAGATCCTTTCTCCCAGCCGTGACTGTGGGGAGGAGGGGTGTTCTCCTCCTCACCCCACACAGAAAAGCCATTGTCAGTCCACAGCCTGCATGCACTCTTACACAGCTACCTCATCTACCACCTCACAACACTTTGTTCCTTCACATTCACAGCCTCTCTAACCAGTTCCTGCAGGGCAAACACTGAGAACCACCACGGAGCACAGGGGTGTCTGCTGGTAGGCAGGCAGCAGACAGGGATGCCCCCAAGCCTCACGCAGGGCCTTTCTTGACTATTGGGCAGTGGTCAAATACTGGCAAGCCACACTGGCTGGCCAGCCTGCCCCACACAAGAAGTCAGTCCTCAGAGCTGCTGGCCAGGAACTCCAGCAGGTGTAGCCCTAGTAGCCCATATAGACCTCCATACCACATTGGAGGCCGAAGCAGGAGGATCGTGAGTCTGAGACCAGTTTGTACTACATAGCAAAATCCTGTCTCAAAAAAAAAATGTATGTATTAAAAAAGTATTTAGCTCAGGTAGTGCCCAGCAGTTAGGTCACGACCTCTGTAACTGGTCACCTGGCTCTGCTGCCAACCTGCAGTTGAATTATATACGCGTAGCTTTGTCCCTCGGTTTTCTCATCTGCAGCTGAGAGTAGATTAAATCCCTCTCATGAAAGTGTTTAAGGCACTTACGGCATGCACTGGGTATCTAGAACCATTAATTGGCGTGACTGCAAACACTGTGACCATGCAGGTACCCTGGTATAAACCCAGTGGAAGAAAAAAAAAAAAAGTCCTCCCTGTAAAGTCCAGGGATCACTTCTGAGCCAGGGAGACAGGCAGTGCTGGGAAAGGCTAGGCTGGTCCTCACCAGGGTGGTTTATTTAGCAATGTGGTATGAGGCTCCACCCCAGAGAGGTGGGTCAGTACGCTGCCTGCCAGCTTAAAACACCTTGCCAGCATGCTGGCCACCAACACTCAAGACAGTCCTCACACCACTGCTGCACACGAGGAGATGCCCTCTGTGTACCTCACCTCTTACCCACTAGCACATACAGACATGGGCGTGGCAATAGCAGGACCCCCCCCCCATTCAAATGCAGTTTTTATGAGTCAGGTGCGTGAGCTGTCTGCAGACACAAACATGTTTTCCGAGATTCGCCCCATTCCTGTCCACAAGGGGACAGCAGGAGCAGAGGGAGCAGCCGCTGCTGCCCCAGGAGCCAGTCTGTCTGCCTATCCACAGCACATTCTAGGTGAGAGGAGGAGGGCATTCTCAACAAACCTGGCCACAGCAGCCCAGCCTGCCCTTCGGTGCCCAGTGGAAGCTACCAACACCTCGGGAGTGAGAACTCCTCAGTTACTTTTCGCTTTCTCAAAGAACCGAGTCGTCCGCGAGCACCGTCACATGACAAGCGCTGGCAAACTGTCGGCTCTCTGCTCTGCCCCCTTTCTCCACGCCAGGACTGGACACACACACACACACACACACACACACACACACACCTGGTATTGTATGTGCACAGGCTCCAGGACATACCATCCAGCCAGTCAACAGCAGGTCTTCCAGCTCCTGGACATGGAACAAACTACAGGCTGCCAGACAGACAGACAGCAAAGATCGGTGTCCAGCTTCAGCTTAACTACCAGCTGTGTGACCTCCGGGACACGGGTTCTGCACCTGGGACCAGTGTGGCTCACTTCCTCAAGTGTAAATCAAGACAGTGCTACTTACCCTCGGAGTGCAGAGGGCTGACAAGGAACCATACAGGGCTCTTTCTTAAGTGATCTTTTCATACTTAACTGGGTCTAGAGAGAATAATTCTTAAAGGAATTCGGAAGAACCCATGTAGACATTCTACAAAAACAGCAGGGGAGGTACAGCCCTGTGCTGACTTCACAAAGGTGCCAAGCGGAGAGTCTAATACCTCAGGAAAAGCCCGGGCAGTGCAGGGGTAGAAAACGGGAAACATCTCTCTGCTGTAAACACACACACACACACACACACACACACACACACACCTTTCTGCTGTAAACACACACAGAGACACAAACAAACATCTCTGCTGTAAAACACTTTCTCACACACACACCTCTATTCCGTAAACACACTCTCTCACACACTCTCTTACACACACATACCTTTCTGCTGTAAACACACACTCACGCACAGACACACACAAACATTTATGCTGTAAAACTCTCTCTCCTCTCATACACACACACACACACACACACACAGAGTGCTTTCTTTCTCAGTACCCCACAGGATTCCCTGTCCCTCCTAGACTTACCCCAGGACCTACTCCCTCTGTAACTGCCCCTTTGCTCCTTCTCCAGATCATGAGTGATCAGCTATGAACACCTTCAATTCTCGGCCCCTCATCTCAGACCCTCTCTTCCAGGCTTTTCCCTTTTACATAAGCCCTTCCTTTCAATCCCACAATTCATGCCCAGGGACGCTCCTGCAGAGTCTGCTCTCCTAGGAAGAGAGCACACACACCCGCTGACCCTCTGTGACATCAGAAGTGCAAGCCAGTGGGACTCCTCAGCCCAGCTCCACCACGGCTCTGTACTTCTTGAAGGCCTCACACATTCCCACAACTCTCCCAACTGCGTTCAGCAAAATCTCTTCACCTGTTCCACTCTGCAGCTGAGCCAGCTCAAGCAGGCCCCAGCCCTCCTCCTGCCCTACTCTGCACTGTCTTCTGGCTGCTTGCTTCTGTCCTTGAGCTGTTCAAGGACTCCCCTCTCTCATGCCAGGCAGACTCTCCGATCCCAGTCAGCCACTTCTGCACCGCACACCCGTCCCAGCACTACAGCAACCACAAGGCACACACGGGAACTTGGAAGGGTGATGAAACGATTCTAACTTTGACTGAGGTAGTGGTTAATGATATGTTTTCCAATTGTGTGGGAAATGGGTGAACTTAGTGCATGCAAATTTTATCTAAAAAAAAAAAAGGATAGAATAAAATAGTTCCAATGGCACTCAGCCCCATTATGTCTGATACTAACATTATCACCTTCCCCAAATTAGTTCCTTCTCCTATGACCTCTATTTCCAGTACTGACACCATTACACAACTTCTTCACCATCAAGAACTCTGCCCAATATATCCTACCGGTATAGATTCAGTCCACACGCTGAGTCCTGTGGTCCCTCTGATTCTGCTACCTGTGACTCAGGTCAGCCTGTCCTTAAAGGCTGCTCCTCCCTCCCCCTCACGCCCATTCCCATCACACAACCAACTAGAGAAGCATCAGGACCTTTTAACTTCCCCCGCACTACCTCCTTTCCGTGGCTCTCCCCAGTTCTTGACTGTTAACAGGAATGTTAGAACTATTTCCAGTTGCCAAACCAAAACAAGACTTATAATATTCCTGTCTAATTTTGCACACGGCTCTGGTTTCAACTGACAAAGATAATGACTCAGTGTCCGTGGCTCTTAACGGAAAATTATCCTGCCAAGTTGTGAGCTTCCCAATAACAAGTCTCTCTTAAGAAGGAAGTGATTTCCCTTCCAGATCTTTTTCTGTGGGCAACAAAGGGTACCCCAAAAACCCCTACTTGGAATGTTCCTCCTCCCCTAGCTGCAGAATCCTGACACATTCCCACAGAAATATAAATTCACTGTAAAGACTTAGGATATTTTCCTTTTCCAGTGCATTATCTTTCATCTTCTCTGACCAGCCATCATTTTAGGACTTAATAATAAATTCTAGGTTTTACAGAAAACAAAATGTAGACCCAAAGGCAAAGCCTCTTGGCTCTGCACAAAAGAAATGCTGGAACATGGTTTCTGGTGCTAAGCAACCATAAGTGGATTTTACAGATTGTGTATGTGCAGACACTGCATCAAAACACCTGCATGCATGTGCATGTATGTGTGTGGTGTGCTCCCAGACACTCCCTGCTGACACAGGTATGCCCTCCTTCCACATTAAAACACACACACATGGCGAAGCAAACTATGTGGATAAGAAAAGTGTGCCCTCAGAAAGTCCTTTAGCCAGTATTCAGACAGATCCCACATGTTTGCTCACCGTTGAAGAACCATCCTATGGTGGTTTCCTGTGCTAATTCACCAAGTCTCCAAATGTTCCTATGGGAGTAACTACCAGTAACTATCAGTTTTCCGCATCTTCATATCTTGAGCCTACCTAGGGTTTCTGCCTCCGAGTCTCCTTTGGAATGTTTCACCCCTATCACCCTGTGCACTCGGGGTTTCTCCTTTAAAGCCCCATCCGCATGCCTTCCACCATTTGTTTACAGCAGTGACACATAACACTGTCTGAAACTTCCCAACTACTAGTGGACAAGTTGCACAGAGGTAGGTCCCTGGCAGCATGGGACGACCCTGTCTTGAGTCTTGTCTGCATAGTTCTCAACCAAATTTGCTCTTTAGGGGGTATTTGGCAACGTCGGGGGACATTTTCAGTTGTCACAATTGGTGGGATTGGATGGGCGGGGGCGTCACTATTTGTCTAGCAATACAAGAAGGAATTCAGCTACACATCCTGAAAGGCACAAGACAAGTAGACACAGTAAACAAGGTTGGGTCCAACATGTTTATAGTCTAGAGTTGCTTCATTAGCCCAGAGAGAATGCACAGATTGCCTGCCTCTCTTTTGCTTTGTGTCACCTGGTCCAAAAATGATCGCAATTCAGCTGTCTTCATTATTCACAAGGCTAAACATAGCATCCACAGCTACCCTTGGAGTTGTATAGATGCTGCTCTTGTAAGCCAACAAACCCCTGTAGCCTCTTCTCAGAAGTGCCTTCCTCACTCCAAATGTTTCCCAACAGCCTCCCTGCCTGCATGGCCACCAGCCACAGCACAACTAGATGTCTGTCACGATCACTAGTCCAAATCCTCCGGCAAGAAGGTTGGCCTGACACACCCCAGCTCCAGAATCCCATTCCAGACACCAAGTCCAAGTGCCTAAATCAATTTTCTAGATAGCTGCAAGCCCAAAACAGATTGGATGCCTGCACACAGCCTCTACCGCCTTCAGGCAGCCCAGTCAATAGAGGGTCCCAGCACCCAGACCCGCCCCTACAGCGTTCTTGGTCCCCTTACACTTAGAAGGTGGCTTGGCTGATATGTGACAGTTTCTGTGCAAAAGAATGCAAGAGTTGTCCAAACTGCTAGTGTGACCGCCAGTGTCGGGAAAAACAAGAGGACGGACCGAAAATAAATGAAGAAAGAAACAAGGAAGGGACTTCCCTGATGTCACCCCAGTCGTGAAACCCAACAGCTGGTTCAGTCTGTAGTTCTGACACAAACTGCAGTCAGAGCCCGATGCACACAGTTCGAGGGTCTGAGAATTCAGAAACATTATTGGGAGAAAGGCAGCCACGTGAGTGGCCACGCGCAACCCTCCGCTCGCTCCGCTCGCTGAGCCAGACCCGGGGCTGGAAAGGGCTGCACCGTAACCATTCCCTGAGGTTCCTCGGCTTAAAGGGAAACTCGCAACCCAGGACGCACTGTCTCTTGAACGTGTAAGAAGGGACCCCGGGGTGCAGAGGCTAGCAGCGGGCCGGCAGACGGCAGCCTTACCGGGCTGCAGGAAGGTAGGCTCCTCCGTCAGCAACGCAACACCTCCGCGCACTGGCCCTGCAGCGAGCGCTCCGCACGCGCTCCACTTCTGTTTACCTTCTGGCCCGCGTGCGCATGCCACGCTCCGCTTGCCCCGCCTCTGGGCCCTCCCATTGGCTGAGCCGCTGTTGGCTGCCAGGACGCAGTGGGAGCGTGCTCACCGCGTGCGCAGCTCACAGCCAATAGGAACTGAGGGTGGAATGACAGCAACCAATGAGAGGCTGCCCTTGAAGGCCCCTAAGCTGCTTGTTAGCTGTCTTTTCTCCCGGGCTGAGGAAAGGCCTGCTGTTCTGCGCTTGCGTTCTGAGGATTGGCAAGAGTTCACAGGGCCGCCACGTGCCGGTCACTTGGGTACTGACGCTAGCTCAGCTTCTTAGGGACCCGCACTTGAAGACCTCAGAAGCTTTGCTGGGACCACAGAGGCCCCACGCCCCACGCCCCAGGGCCTGAACTAGGCCAGGTCTCTTGCCATGTATTGAGGGCTTCTGCCTGGATTCCTCAAAAAGCAGTTGGCCTAAGGAAGAGTTATGGCGCTGACACCAAAGTGCAATACCCTCCAGCTCTGTATTTAGACTGATTGTGCTTGCTTATTATGAGCATCAATAAAAAACAAGGGATCCTTTTCCAAGGTGAAAAGCAGCCCTCGTGAGTGCACCCAAATCTCTCTGTTGACCCACAACAGCCCGCAGGGACTGCTTACCCAGAGAAGACAGGATTGCGACAGGACCATGCCACCTTTGTACCAAATGGGAGAAAATACCTAGCCTCGGAGCCTTTCCAAGATCCCTCCATGCCAGCTCGGCCCTTTCACCCAGCAATGCCAGTCCAGCTCCCCTCTAACGTACCTAAGACAATCGCCATCCTCTCCATGGTTTATTTTCCGTTTGTGTCAGATTGATATTTGTGCCGTATTTCAAACAAAACAAAACAAAACAAAACTCCTGAAAGTATTCTCTATGATTACTGTCTCTGCTTCTTTTTCTTTCCTTCTCCACAAAACCACTCTAATAAGGCTTCGATAGTTCGGATCTTGAATATTTTTTCTCAAAGACCACTTGTTAAAAAGGCTTGGTGGCAAGAGGAGGTAGGCAGAGGGAGGTTGTCAAACGTTTAGGAAGTGTGGCCTGATGAGAGGAAGTCACATCACTGAGGTTGTGACTTTAGAGGGAATATTAGGACCCGGGAGCCTTCTCTGTTAGCTCACCACTGCCATGAGGTGAGCAGCTCTGACCACTATACCATCTTACCGTGACACACCGCTTCCTGAGAGACCCCAAAGCCACTGTGCAATGGATCAAAACCCAAATAAATCTTTCCTATTTTTAAGTTGGTTATCTTGAGTGTTTTGTTACATTAATAGAAAGCTAAGAGTTTTCTATTTAAAAGGCAGGCTTTAAGCATGCAGATTGCTAATCTGAGCCAAACTGAGATGTCCTCTGCCATTATTTCTTGAGTCTCTCTGTCCTGTCTTATTTCTCCACGACTCCCACTGTATGTACTCTCGCACCCCTGATGTTACCCCAGGGGCTTGACTCTCTATTCATTTCCCTTCTTTTCCAAGCTGGGATAATGTCCGTGGATGTATTTCCAGGGGTGTCCCTCTTCCCCCAGCCGGCTGGGCTCCGCTGGGGAAGGAGCCACTGCACTCACTGTGGTTCTCAACTCCGACACATTTTGTTATTCTTACTGTTCCCTTGTGTCTCTATTTTGGGGCATATCATTCTCGTATTTTTGACTTGGTTTATTTTTCAGACATGCTTCCGATCAGTTCTTTAAATATATTTGATAGATGATCTAAGGATTTTGCCTAAATAGCTAGCCCAGGATCTTTTTTTTTTTTTTATTTCCTCTGTGAGTGTTACTGGTTGTTAAAATCTGGATATCTTAACACAACATGGTGCCTTTGGAAATCAGATTCTCTCCAGGCGCCACCACTGTGGCCTTTTATAATTGTTGTTTAGTAACTTTTCAAAACTAATATGGAAAGTCTGTTTTCTCCGTGTGTGTGTGTGTGTGTGTGTGTGTGTGTGTGTGTGTGACGACTACTAATGCATCGACTTGGCTTACTAATCAGGTAAGAAGACAGACACAGATTTTCCTAAATGCCAGGAACCAGTAAGTCACCAGCCCCAGACCACTGGCTGCTTGCTGGGGCCTGCCTTCAACTCAGCCGAACTCTGCCTTAACCTAAACTTCCTACTTGCACAACTCTGGGTCACTCAGAGGTGAAGTCTATGGGCTTCCTCTGGTCCGTCCTGACCATAACATTGCCCAAGCACGAGCAGATATGAACATCTCAATCTCTTCAGGATGTTGGGTAGTCTGTTGTTTATCCAAACTCTGTAAGACAGCTGAGCTACGCAGTTAAAGGGAGTTAAGCTTCCCACAACAGGTAACTTAAGTCAAAATGAGAACCTTTTCAAAGGGGCCCTCCTTTCCCGGCTCCGTTTTGCTCCCTGAGGTGGTATCCTGGCTGCCCCAGGGATGCGGGCTGCTGTTTTCAAGACTTCCGTGCAGCTAGTATGAGGGGCTAAGAATGGAGCAAGCTGAAAACTCTAAAAACGTAGCCCACTTTCCTCGATAAACATTCTCTAGGATGCTGCAAACCTCCTGTGAGTTGTTGGAGTTCTGAAGAAAAGGATGTTCAGTCTTTGTCACCTTCTCCGTTATCTCTGTGGAGGACAGGCATCCCACACCTTCGCCGTTCTCCACCTCCTTCTTGGTAGAGTTATTTGGCTTAGCCCTTGAACGTCATCCCCCTGACACTCATCCCCCACCCTTTGGCTGTCGGACTATTGAAACAGTAAACCCCAAGAAACTGAAATTTCCCCAGGAGTCTATGCTGGGTGAAGGAAAAAGGTTGATGCCTGGTGCCAGCCAGAGGGGGGTGTTTGTCTCCTGGAAGGCATCACAGATCACCAGGCAGGAGAGACCGGAGCTGAGACAGCAAAGATCAGGACCACACCTTGACAGCACGGCTTAGGTCTGCACAGCTGGGCAGTCTATTCAAACCTAAACCTCACGTCAGAACCCTGGAATTGGCTGGGGGGTGGGACTGGGCCATTTTGTTTCTCTTACCCTTGAGACCACACTGAACACATCGTTTCTGCTTTGCACTAGGTGTTTAATTAGCCTGTTGACTAAGACTAGCTTGTTAAGGCTGCCCGGCCCAGGCTCTGACCCTAACAACTCAACACTTGTAAGAACCAGTCACATCTTCCACTGCCGAGACCCGAAACCTTGGCATCATCCTTGACACCTGCTTCCACCCCACCTCGCATCAAACCCGGCCTGTCTTCGAGCTGACTGCTGAGTCAGTGGTTCTTACTTCAGCATCACCGATGCCCTGAGCTAAGCCCGCATCACTTAGCACCTGCATCATTAGGCCGCTCTCTGTCCCCTGTCTATTCACGTCCTCCTACAGCGATCCTTTGTTTTATTCTAAAGCACAAAGGCAGACCATGCCATGTAAATTCTCTTCCTGTCTCATCAGAGGAAAGCCCCAAGACCTCACAGTGCTCCACAAGACTCCGGATGACCCTACCCTGGGGATCTTCTAGGTCCTGTCTGCTCTCCACAGCCCAAGGCTCTCAGAGGATCTGTATTACGGGAACATGGTCATTTAATAACTCTTTAATTCATTTAATACAACAGGAATTAAAACCTATTCCAGGGCTGGGGAGCTGTGTCTGGTCCAGCACTTGCCAATCAAGACCCAGAATTCTAGCTTCAGCAATGTGAAACAAACAAGGTTCTATTACTGGAAAAATAAATAAATAAAAATTTCCAGTATACCTAGACCAATACACACTGCCTGAGAAATGCCGGATTAAATAATCACAGGACTCCCTCCTGCCCTAAAACTTGCCTTCCTGCTAAACATAAATAAATAAATAAATTACAAAATTTATTATATAAATTTTAACATTCAAATAAATATTCAAAACTGTTTTTGAATAAAACATTTTGATGAATTTATTTTACTCCTTTATTGGTTAACGTAGTCACTTAACTTGTAAACAATTTATTTTTACAATTTGAGCTGTGGCCAAGTTTGGTGATGCATACCTATAATTCCCATCACATAAGAGTCACAGGCAGATGGATCAAATAAAACAAAAACTAAACAAAAGCCACTTGCTGTGAAAAGTGTCCCCACTTCCTTACCTGCTTCCCACGTTTCCCGCACACACACCCTCCCATGCAAGCATTCCCACTACTTAGTCTCTTGTTCCTTCACAGGATGACTTCAAATACACAGGTGACTACAAACCTGCACTCAACAAACTTACTACACACACACACACACACACACACACACCAGACACTGTGCTCTAGCCAGCTTCTTTTGTTGTTGTTTTAGTTTTTAATTTTTTAGAGACAGTATTTCTCTGTGTAGCACTGGCTGTCCTGGAACTCATTCTGTAGACCTGGTTGAACTCATATTCAGACATCCACCCACCTATGCTTCCCAGGTGCTGGAACTAAATGTGTGCACCACCACTGCCTGGCCTTTTCGTTGAAAATTAACAGCTTTAGAGGCTGGAGAGAGCACCTAGGTTTAGTTCCCAGTAGTCACAACATGGTTCCCATAGTTCATAACTCAGTTTCGGGGGATCTGGTGTGTTCTTTTGACCTACATGGATGCCAGGTATTTACATGGTACAGATACATGCAGGTAAAAACCTTCATGAACAGAGCCAGGCAATGGTGGCACATCCATTTAATCCCAGCACTTGGGAAGCAGAGGCAGGTAGATCTCTGAGTTCTAGGCCAGCCTTCTACAGAGAGTTCCAGGGCAGCTGGAACTACACAGCGAAACCCTGTCTCAAAAAGCCACATAGATCTAAAATAATTATTTTTATTTTAAACAATAGCTTAAGGGCCTGGAGAAAGGCCTAGTGGTGAAGCTCTGGGAGGAGTCAATGCCTCCATGGGCATGTACACTTATGTACATGCACATGGGTACACACACACACACACACACTTTTAAAAAATAAGGGTCAGGAGAAACGGTTCCATGGTTATGAGCACCGAAGTTTGGTTCCCAGCACCCATGTCAGGTGGCTTACAACTGCCTATAACTCCAGCTCCAGGGGATCCAATGCATATTCTGGGAATCCAGTGTCATCTTGTGGGGATCCAGTGTCAGCTTGTGGGGATCCAGTGTCAGCTTGTGGGGATCCAGTGCCATCTTCTGGGGATCCAGTGTCATCTTGTGGGAATCCAATGTTATCTCCTGGCGAGCCAGTGTCATCTTGTGTGGATCCAGTGTCATCTTGTGGGGACCCAATGTCATCTTCTGGGGATCCAGTGCCATCTTCTGGGAATCTAGTGTCATCTTGTGGGGATCCAATGTCATTTTCTGGGGATCCAACATCATCTTGTGGGGATCCAACATCATCTTGTGGGGATTCAATGTCATCTTCTGGGAATCCAGTGTTATCTTGTGGGGATCCAGTGTCATCTTCTGGGGATCCAGTATCATCTTCTGGGGATCCAGTGTCATCTTCTGGAGATCCAATGTTATCTTCTGGGGAGCCAGTGTCATCTTGTGTGGATCCACTGTCATCTTGTGGGGACCCAGTGTCATCTTCTGAGGATCCAGTGTCATCTTCTGGGGATCCAGTGTCATCTTCTTGGAATCTAGTGTCATCTTGTGGGGACCCAATGTCATCTCCTGGGGATCCAATGTCATCTTCTGGGCATCCAGTGTCATCTTCTGAGGATCCACTGTCATCTTGTGGGGATCCAGTTTCATCTTGTGGGGATCCAGTGTCATCTTCTGGGGATCCAATGTCATCTTCTGGGAATCCAGTGTCATCTTGTGGGGATCCAGTGTCATCTTCTGAGGATCCAGTGTCCTCTTGTGGGGATCCAGTGTCATCTTCTGGGGATCCAGTGTCATCTTCTGAGGATCCAGTATCATCTTGTGGGGATCCAGTGTCATCTTGGGGGGATCCAGTGTCATCTTGTGGGGATCCAGTGTCATCTTCTGGGCGTCCAGTGTCATCTTCTGGGGATCCACTGTCATCTTCTGAGGATCCACTGTCATCTTGTGGGGATCCAGTGTCATCTTCTGGGGATCCAGTGTCATCTTGTGGTGATCCAGTATCACCTTCTGGGGATCCACTGTCATCTTCTGAGGATCCACTGTCATCTTGTGGGGATCCAGTGTCATCTTCTGGGGATCCAGTGTCATCTTCTGGGGATCCAGTGTCATCTTGTGGGGATCCAGTATCATCTTCTGGGGATCCACTGTCATCTTCTGAGGATCCAGTGTCATCTTGTGGGGATCCAGTGTCATCTTGTGGGGATCCAGTGTCATCTTGTAGGGATCCAGTGTCATCTTGTGGGGATCCACTGTCATCTTGTGGGGATCCAGTGTCATCTTGGGGGGATCCAGTGTCATCTTGTGGGGATCCAGTATCATCTTCTGGGGATCCACTGTCATCTTCTGAGGATCCAGTATCATTTTCTGGGGATCCACTGTCATCTTGTGGGAATCCAGTGTCCTCTTGTGGGGATCCAGTATCATTTTCTGGGGATCCACTGTCATCTTCTGAGGATCCACTGTCATCTTGTGGGGATCCAGTGTCATCTTGTGGGGATCCAGTGTCAGCTTGTGGGGATCCAGTGTCAGCTTGTGGGGATCCAGTGCCATCTTCTGGGGATCCAGTGTCATCTTGTGGGAATCCAATGTTATCTCCTGGCGAGCCAGTGTCATCTTGTGTGGATCCAGTGTCATCTTGTGGGGACCCAATGTCATCTTCTGGGAATCCAGTGCCATCTTCTGGGAATCTAGTGTCATCTTGTGGGGATCCAATGTCATTTTCTGGGGATCCAACATCATCTTGTGGGGATCCAACATCATCTTGTGGGGATTCAATGTCATCTTCTGGGAATCCAGTGTTATCTTGTGGGGATCCAGTGTCATCTTCTGGGGATCCAACATCATCTTGTGGGGATCCAACATCATCTTGTGGGGATCCAATGTTATCTTCTGGGGAGCCAGTGTCATCTTGTGTGGATCCACTGTCATCTTGTGGGGACCCAGTGTCATCTTCTGAGGATCCAGTGTCATCTTCTGGGGATCCAGTGTCATCTTCTTGGAATCTAGTGTCATCTTGTGGGGACCCAATGTCATCTCCTGGGGATCCAATGTCATCTTCTGGGCATCCAGTGTCATCTTCTGAGGATCCACTGTCATCTTGTGGGGATCCAGTTTCATCTTGTGGGGATCCAGTGTCATCTTCTGGGGATCCAATGTCATCTTCTGGGAATCCAGTGTCATCTTGTGGGGATCCAGTGTCATCTTCTGAGGATCCAGTGTCATCTTGTGGTGATCCACTGTCATCTGAGGATCCACTGTCATCTTGTGGTGATCCAGTTTCATCTTGTGGGGATCCAGTGTCATCTTGTGGGGATCCAGTGTCATCTTCTGAGGATCCAGTGTCATCTTGTGGTGATCCACTGTCATCTGAGGATCCACTGTCATCTTGTGGTGATCCAGTGTCATCTTGTGGGGGATCCAGTATCATCTTGTGGGGATCCAGTGTCATCTTGGGGGGATCCAGTGTCATCTTGTGGGGATCCAGTGTCATCTTCTGGGCGTCCAGTGTCATCTTCTGAGGATCCACTGACATCTTGTGGGGATCCAGTGTCATCTTCTGGGGATCCAGTGTCATCTTGTGGTGATCCAGTATCACCTTCTGGGGATCCACTGTCATCTTCTGAGGATCCAGTGTCATCTTCTGGGGATCCAGTGTCATCTTCTGGGGATCCAGTGTCATCTTCTGGGGATCCAGTGTCATCTTCTGGGGATCCAGTATCATCTTCTGGGGATCCACTGTCATCTTCTGAGGATCCACTGTCATCTTGTGGGGATCCAGTGTCATCTTGTGGGGATCCAGTGTCATCTTGTGGGGATCCAGTGTCATCTTCTGGGGATCCAGTGTCATCTTGGGGGGATCCAGTGTCATCTTGTGGGGATCCAGTGTCATCTTGGGGGGATCCAGTGTCATCTTGTGGGGATCCAGTATCATCTTCTGGGGATCCACTGTCATCTTCTGAGGATCCACTGTCATCTTGTGGGGATCCAGTGTCATCTTCTGGGGATCCAGTGTCATCTTGTGGGGATCCAGTATCATCTTCTGGGGATCCAGTATCATTTTCTGGGGATCCACTGTCATCTTGTGGGAATCCAGTGTCATCTTGTGGGGATCCAGTATCATCTTCTGGGGATCCAGTGTCATCTTCTAGGGATTCACAGTCATCTGCTGGGGATCTAGTGCCTTTTTCTGGGGATCCACTGTCATCTTCTGGCTTCCATGGCACCTGTACACATGGGGAATACACAGACACACATATATACATGTAAAAATTTTAAACAAATTTAATAACAACAGCAATAATAGCAATATCTTTCAGTGCTCTCCAAGTCAGTGCATGGGGCATCTTCACTCTTTTTCTCAAGGTTGTAGTATAGGGATAAAACATGCTTTTTTCTTTTTAATGCTGGATTTTTATTTCTTTACCTTGTCTTTTTAAAATGGCTTATTTGGTTTGTTTTGTGTTCACTGATGTTCTGTGAGGGTGTCATATTCCCTGAAAGTGGGATTACTATGAGCTGCCATGTGGGTACTGAGAATTGAACCCAAGTCTTCTGGAAGAATAGCCAGTGCTCTTAACCACTGAGCCCTCTCTCAGCCCCAGTCTCCTTGTCCTGCAGAAGGTTTCTGTTCTTTTGCTTTCATAAACAGTGCTGCACTCTCAAGCATGTACCCCTGTTTTCAAATTATAACTACCTTGGATCTAGGAGGGATAGATTGGTGGTACACAGAGGTAGTCCAGGGCAGGGTTTGTTCCTGCTGTCCTCAGGAGTCTGCAGATCATGGTTCCCTGACTCAAGATTATTCTTCAAACCCCTAACTCTTGGAGATGAAAGTGTAAGGCAGACAGAGATTATCTGGGGCCCAGAAGTTACTTAAAATGATAGAACTTCATACATGTATTCTGTACTGCTGGGGATGGGACTCAGAGCCATGTGTGTTGCAGGCAAACTATTGCAGACCATAACCTGAAATCACAAGACCCACATCCAACCCAGGCCTCAGAGAACAACTGAGGAATTCACAACCCTGTTGAACTGTGGCGAGCCTAATCACTGTAATTAGCTGACTGCACAATTAGGACTGGTTAAACATGTCACAGAAGAGGCTCCCACTCTGCTTCCCACAGCTGGAAATAGCCTGGCTCAGCCCAGCACCTACAAAAGGCTGCTCTTCCCTGCATCAGCTCTGCCTGTGCTTGGAGCACGTGTCTGCCTCCCAGAGGCCACCGCTCTTTCCTGCCAGGTTCCTTTCTTTCCAGCTCACTGCTTCACATGAACATCAGCCAAGGAGTCCATCATCTTTGGCTTAGTTAATCCACATTTAAATTGAGATACAATGATGAACAGATCTTAAGTCTACAGCTCATACATATTTTTTTGAGACAAAGTCTCAATGTGTGGCCCTGGATAGCCTCAGACTTACAGATGTAAACCTGTCTCTGCCTCCCAAGTGCTGGGATTAATTCTGGAGCCACCATGTCAGCCAAATTCTTACAAATGAAGTAGGTAAACATCAACATGTTAGTCAAAATAAGTTTGATTTCCATTATTTTCTTTTGCTTTCTTAGTAATTTTGAGCTTTACTGATTCATTTATGAAAGGAGACAAGGTAAGATACTGGCATGTTCAGCTTTCTAGAATTAATATAGTAATTTTCCAATGGACTCATGATCCCAAACTTTAATTACTCTTGAAATGATGTTCTGCAGAGGAATCTAAGCCAGCAACATGGCTGTTCTGGCAAGGGATCTCATTCCAAAGACTTTCTACATCCGTGTGATCTGACTAAAATCCAAACATGCCATTAGTACATGCCTTTGATCCCTCAGGCTAAAATACAGACACACCATTAAGATAAAATTAGTTTTAGAAGGAAGCAGTCATGTTTGAAAGTGATGTCTATTTGAGGAGCAGACAAAGTGAAGAATCGAAGAAAGATTTGACAGAATGAGTCAGAGATAGGATACACCCAACTCTCACAAGAACAGCCGAGGAAAGAGTCTGCCTAAGAGCAGTGCAGGGAGAGAGCTTCAGTTAGGAGTCAGTGCAGTGCATGCCGCGCAGTGGAGTTCAGTTTGCTTGTGAGCTCATGCAGCTCAGTGCTAGCCAGCAGAGGCAACTGAAGCCAGAGAATAACAAAGAGCCAAAGACTAGAACAAACTGTCAGAGTTAGTTTGAAGCCAAGCAGAGCAATTCAGTGAGAGGCTGAGAGAAGCCAGATGGAATCAGTCAGCTTGGAGAGGAGTTTGAGCCGCAACAGCTGAGTTGAACTAGCCAGCCAGAGTTCAGAAAGAACTAGAAAGGGTGAGATTACTCATCAGTAAGCTTCCAAGATGACAATTACATCTAGCAAATAAAAGTTACTTTTATAGTATTCCCATAAACTCTTTGTCCTTGTTTGTTGAACATGAAATTGAAATGCCTTATTCTAACTTTGTTCTTTGACAATTTCATACATGTACTGAATGTTTTCTGATCATCCCCCCATCCTATGTTGTTTCCCTCCCATTGGTACCAACCCCACCTTTTCCCTGACTGTCCCTCCCAGATTCATGGCTTTTGGTTTTGGCCATGACTCCTGGCCCATTTAATTTAACCAAGGTCTTCTGTGTGACAAATGGAACAATCCAACAGCACCTGGTAGAGTCACAGCCAAAGGCAATGACTCCCTTTCTCTCTCTGTCTATCTGTGGCATCTAGTTCAGCAGTGAGGAGTTGGGCTCCCCCCCCCAGCCCCTCTTCCCTGAATGCCTGACTGCTGACCAGCCACTCTTGCAGGTTTGGTGCAGACATCCATAGATGCTGTGAGTTCATGATTAAGACATGGCTATGTCTTTCCCAGAGCATTCCCCAGCCCGGCTCCTTATCTTCCAGCTCTTAGATTCTTTCCAATCCCCTTACCCCAGTGTTCCCTGAGCATTCAAACAGAAGGCGTACATAACTTGTTTAGGGCTGAATGCTCACCACCATTCACTCTCAGCATTCACTGATATTCAATGGAAAGACAATTTTCTCTGAATAAGGATGAAAGGGGTGGTCTCTGGGCTGGGTGGCAACACCATCTGCAGAGATTCTGGTGAAGGCAGGTTGGGTCTTGGAAGGTCCAGGGAGAAGAAGGTTTACTGTGAGGGGTGGCATGGTGAGGTGGGAGGGATCCTGGGAAAGCAGGCAGGGTCTTAAAAGACCTAAGGAGGAGAAAGGAGCAGGTTCTACCTGATGGAGAGGTCTGACCACATCTTCTCATTTGGGATTTTTTTTTTTACTGTTTTGTTGTTGTTGTATTGGTGATGGAACCAAAGGCCTTGTGCATGCTAGGCAACACTCTACCACTGAGATTATACATACACACACACACACACACACACACACACATACATGTGTGTGTGCACGTGCGTGTGTGTCTGTGTGTGTGCACTCAGGAGTGTGTATCTTGCATGTCTGCATGTTTGTGTGTGTGTCTGTGTCTGCGTCTGTATGTGTGTGTGCACTTGGATGTGTGTGTGTGTGTGTGTGTAGGGGTAAGAAGAGAAGGAGGAAAAGGAGAATTAGAAGGAAGAGGAGGAGGAAAAAGAGAAGTTTGTCTTTCCAAACAGCCCCTTTCACGCCTCTTTCCAGCCCTCTCCCTTACCTTGACTCCAGGAACTATTCGATGTTGATTTCATTTAGGGAAAATAGCTGATTATGACATGAATTAGGAAGTAGCGATCGTCTTGAAGGGAACCTATGATTCAGCCTCGTGCCTTTGAATCCTCTTATTTGGGGGAGGTGCCCAAATCACTGAATACATGCCTGCTTTGTTCTCCTTCACAAAGTCACTGGGTACCATGTAAAGGGTATTTTGTTTTTCCTAAGTTAATAAAAATAATACAAGTTTTGGAGACATTCCCAGATTTGGGCCCCAAGTTGCAAACTAGAGACTCAGCAAACACTCTAGAGGGTAGGCACCGGGGACAGAGGCACCTGGGACAGAGGCGAATTCTGTAAAATACCTGGCCACACCTTCATGAGCAGCACAGCTTTGCATTACAAAAAGGAAGCTGGGCAGGAAAGGACAGAACACAGGCGCCAAGCACCAGAAGGCAAGCAGAAAGCACTGCACGGTTGGAGCCCTCTAAAGCACCATCTCACCAGATACCCAGTGGACTCCACCTTATGGCTGAGAACTGACCAAGGACACTGTTTTCGCTAATGACAGGGAAGCTAACATTCAATGTGTCCGTAGGATAGAGAAGCACAGGCTTGCCCATCTCCCTCAGGTAAAGTCAGTGATCCTGACTAAGAGGCATGAGCTTACAGGCCTGGGCAGAGCACGGTGTTCCTCTGGCTCTAGATCTTCTCTTTCTTTGCAGCAATGAGACAGGTGTCAGATGGGAGCCCTGGTCATGATAAAGCACCTCAGCTACTTCCCGCTCCTCAGTCCTCCCACCCTGCCGGCATGCTGGGCAAGCAAGAGTACATGACGGGCAGCTACAGGAGGCAGAACAAGCTGTCTCGATGCTGGGTGCGAGGAGCCCTAGAAGGAGAGGCCAGGAGTGCTGCTTCCAGAAAGGTACCCCATCCTCCCTCCTACCACAGTCCCTGGGACAGCTGCTGCCTGAAGAGTTGTGTACCTACCTAGAGTACTGAGCTGGGATGGTAACTCTAGACCAGCAGTAAGCAACACTCTTGATAAGTTTTAAGTGACAGAATAGTCCTCCCTCAAGAGTCCTCCCTCAAGAGCCATACGGCCCTCCAAGCACTTGCATCAGCCACCAGATTGGTGGGATCAGTGGCTTCCATCTCCAAGTGACAACATGGCTCAGCTCCTGCCCTGGACTACGCGGGGCATGAATGGAGGTTCCGTGCTTCCTACTGGTCAGGCAACGAGAAAACATCTCCATCACCTGGCACCTTGACTTGTGTCATCTTAGTTGTTAGGGTAACCATTAGGGATACATCACTTGCCTTAGAAAGTGCTCCCAGTGATGGGGGATACCAACTTGGTCCTCAACCCCAACCCCATTCTCCCTGCTCACTTACAATTATAGATCTGCTCATCCTCTAGGACCTAACTCCAGTATTATCTGCTTAGAATCCCTTAATCAGAGGCGAGAGTGGTCTGGTTTCATGGTACTTTGCTGCAGCATTTGCTGGCCTCCTTCTCACATTATATCTAACAGCACAGGGTGGGTGTTTTTCAACTTATCCTTTTGGACCTAGTAGATTATGAACTACACATCCTAATATTCCCCAAAGTGCCTTGTGCCTAGAAACTATCCCCTTCACTGTTACCAAGGTGCGGCCTAGATTGGGATTATCTAGCATCTCTACTCCATCTGTAGCCATCATCAGTTTGAGTGGTCACTTCCTGGAGTGGAAGACAATTCCAAATTCTCGCTGAGTGGCAGGTGTTCAACCTCAACCTGTCAGCATGTAGCGGGCCATAGTGATCGCTCCAATCAGAGCCAAGGCCAAGATTCCTATCAGTGGAAGCTGTGCTTGTCTCTCCTCAGGTGAGCTGTACAGCTCTAGGTGATGTTTGGAGCTACCTTGCGGCTATCAATTAGCAAGACTGAAGAGGAATCAGGCCCACCAATGAGTTCAGGACAGAGGAAAACCAGAACGAGATGGAGCTGGAGCTCTAGCTGGAACATATAAGAAACCTAACCAAAAATACTTAACTTTTCAGCCATGTGAACTCACAAATCCTACTCATGGTGTGCTCGAGCAGAGGCATCCTGACTAGAACGTTGGAAATTATATAGTTTAAGCCCCAAGGTCTTGTGCAATGTCTGCCACAGACCAAACTCAGCCCGGAATTGTAGTCGTGGGAAAACCAGGGTTCTTTTGATACAGGAAGGTAGGATTCAGCGAAGACAAACTCAGAGGTGGTTTAGAATCTGAGTGTATTTTGCTGCTTTCAAGCAGGAGTTTTTAAGCATGAGGTAATTCTATATCAAAAGATGTATCCAGTAAAGCAGGCACAAGGAACAATTAGCATAACCATTTGGCACAAGGAAATGTAAAATCAATCAGGTAAAACGTTTCCCGTGTAAGACATATAGAGGGTCTTCTTTATATAGAATCATTCGTAGTTAACAAACTTTTAAAGAAAGTTCAAAGAACGTTTGGTCTAAATGAGTTTCCGTGAGTAAACTTTACCGGACACCTAGCTTTTGTCTGTAAGAACCTGAGATTCGCTGTGCTTAGTCAATGCTTTTCATACCACAGAGTCAGAGCCACTCTCATTTACATATTGTTGGGAGGTAAATGTATTATGTAAACCACTGAGGCAAAGCGGTGCAGTTTTAAGAAAGGAGTTTTTTGGCCAGTGATTTTATTTCAAAGAATGGATTATAATTTACTTGCTTTAAAGCATTTGACGAGATCTGGAACTGAGGAATCCAGATATGTTTTTTTTCAGTGCTAGGGATCCAACCTAGGGTTGTGTACATGCTCACAAGTGCTCGAGCACTGAGCATATTGTAAACCCTCATCCTTTAAAAATGGTTTACTGTTGATTTAGGTATCTGAATATTTCTGTAATTTGAATCTGAATTCCTTTTTAAAAATTTATTTTACATGTGTATTTGAGTGTGTGGTGTGACAGAAAGAGAGAGAGAGAGAGAGAGAGAGAGAGAGAGAGAGAGAGAATGTGAGAATGCGAGGTGACCTGAGGTAGGTAATGCATCCCCTGGATCTATAATTAACATAGTCATAGACTGTAATGTGGATCTCTCTGGGAGAGCAGCAAGCACTCTTAACCACTGAGCCATCTCTCTATCCCCTTAAACTGAGTTCTTAAGCATGTAAGGCTCTAATAAGTGGTAATATAAAGAATTTTTTTCCTCTGAAACACATGTGTAATATATGTGACACCTTTATTGCTATTTAAAGAAATAAGATCAGCTTTTAGCTCAATACTCGGTTTGTATTTCCAGCATATTCTGTGGGAGGCAGAACAGATCCATGGAAGATGACGGTGACTTTTTGCGATGGCTCCATGCCTCGACCTTATTGACAACTGTGGTTTATAGTTTTGCAACCTACTTGTCCCTTTCTTTCTTGGCAAGCTTCCCCAAGTCCTCTCTCCAGGGGCCCTGTTCCTTACAATCTGGGACGGTGTCTTGTGCCTCTTTCATAAGCCATGTCCTCCCCATGCCGTGGGGAACCCCAGAGTTTCCCCACAGCTGATGGACAGCTCATGGAAATTTCCACAGCAGTTGTTCATCCCACCCCCACCTGGGACCTGGCTTATAAGTATGACCAGCCCAAGGACACTGAGCCTGGCTCTGGGACAGGCTCAAGGTCTATTTATGACTTTTTATCTCAAGGGTTGGCATGCTGGTGCTTTGTACTCAGGAAACCTCCTGCCCTAGTCAACATAGGAACACAAATCCGTATCTGGAAGGAAATTAGGCAGCCAGGCATGCCAACCTGACTCCCACCATGGCTGCATGGCTGGTCCACCGTTACCCTATTTTAGTTCATTTATTCTGGTTTGGGGTTTACATCTTTGTTGAGAATGAAGAAAACCTTCTGCTACTAGATAAACAACATGCTTTTTGTATTGACACGGCATCTGATGTGCCTTTATGACATCTTTATGACAACTGAAGAAGCTCTTAATGAACTCACGCCTCACATGGTTTACCTTACTGCGCAAAACCTGTCTCCCACATGCATCTCTGTGAGCTCAGAGCACTGACAGAATCCATCACTGAGGTAGCCATAGGGCCCTGAAGAAGCTGCAGGGTGGGGCTGCTCCTGAGCACCTGGTGCCGGAGGACAATGGGTGAGGAGACACCCAGCCTCCACCAGAGCAGCTGTTGTTCCCTCATCCCAGGCAAAAGCCCGGGAGCCAGAGAGGCTGAGAACAGAACTCAGCCCAGTGTCCACACTGCGTCCTGAGGTACACCCCGTGACTCTTTTGACCTCAGAAGTTGCTTTTATAAGGCCTGTTTACTCCAGTCCTAACTTTATTGGATGAGCTCGGCAGTATTCTTTTACCGGCGGATGTGTGTGTTCTGCACCATATGCCAACTGGAGCCTTCTAAATCAGATTGGTTCAAACTTCTGGCCTACCCCCAGCAGGAGGCTAAAGTCCTCCAGAGGCCGGCCAGTTCCTGGAGGTGGCCCAAGGCAAAAGGCGGGAATGACCTTCCATCATCACTGGCCCTGGCTCTGAGCCCTACATCCGCTGAACCCGCATATGACCATCGAGAAGCATGTCCTGTCCCTATCCAGGGCTGTGCTGGCCCCTGCAACGGAGCACGGGGGTCTAGACAACAACTCCAGGCTGGATATTCCGTGCTTGAGTTCTTTATGCCCTCCTGTGAAGATGTTCCATCGCCTGATTCCCATCAGGAAGCAGCTTTGCTAGCTTCTACCCAGCTATCCTCCTTCCCTCTCAAGTGTCTCCACATACCGAGTCTTCTTGCTCTGTTCTGTAGATCCAATTATTCTGCCAAACTCAACTATTCAGATTCAACTGAATTCAAGCAGATTCAACCAGTGTTTTCTACTAAATTCTTCCCAAATGACAATCCCATGTCTCAGAAAACTGGAAAACAGTAGAGAGAAGCAGTTCTTGGGGTTCAATTCTCACAGCCATGGCGGCCATCTGTTGGGAAGGCGAAGTGAGGGAAGGTCACATGACCTGGGAGCCTGGAACACTCTGACTCTCACCAAGAATTGGGAAGTTTTGTTTTGTTTTGTTTGTTTTGGGTTTTGGTTTTTCAAGACAGGGTTTCTCTGAGTAGCCCTGACTGACTTGGAACACACTCTGTAGACCAGGCTGGCCTCAAACTCAGACATCCACCTGCCTCTGCCTCCCAAGTGCTGGGATTAAAGGCGTGTGCCACCACTGCCCAGCAAGCATTAGGAGGTAAGGAGACTTTCAGGCTACCTGGAGAAGCAGGATGCACAGCTAATCTTGTGAGTCAAGATGAAAGGAAATGTGGCTCACACAGAACCAAGTGTGGTTGTAAATTACAAATTATCCTTCTTTGGAATTGGAGAGGAATACTTCTATAGTCAAACACAAAAGCAAGTGGCCTCCTAGACCTCTCTCTGTTCCTATAAGGAAAGGCCCAAAGACACATTTCGTAAAGGAGGGTGTTTATTAACTCACAGTCTTGGAGTCTAAGAGGCCAAGACTGAATGGCCTATTAATTGAGTCTTCAGGTGACCTCATGGTGAATGGCATCACAATGACACCCACATGCAATGCACAACAGGAAGCCAGTGGATGCAGGAGCAGGCAGGGTCCTTTCACAGCAGCTCATTCTTGGAAGAATGGATGTATTCCTTAAGACGGGTTCTAATCTTTCCTGAAGACGGGACCATCGATGACCTAGTTACTTGCTAGTAGGCTCTGTCTCTTAAAGATCTCACTGCCTCTTCAAAGGGGTTGCAACTTACAAGCTGAGAACTGCTGCTTTGGACTTCTGAGCATTATTTCTTTATGGAAGACACCACATGTAAAGAATTTCAGTGTAAATATGTCTTAAGCTCTGTTGTGGACATGGGACCGAGTTAATTGTCACAAGGAAAGTTTTTTTTTTTTTCCAAAATTGTGCTGTGCTTAAATATGGCTAAAATAAATTGCCCTGTGTCAGACACTCAATGTCTGAAACACCCTGCCTAGCTAAGTCCTACTGACCTGGCTCTCCTTGCCGCTCATGAATAGCTGTAGTGTTTGCAGGGACTCTCCCACCACACACACACAAATATAAAGTTATTTTGCATAAAAATAAACTGATTGTGTATTTATTTATAACAGCAAAGATGTTAAAAGTATAGTAGTAAATGAATGGTTACAAAAATTATTAATCATCAATATAATAAACTAATGCAGCCTTTGAAGTTACCTCTGTAGAATGTTTAATGACACAAGAGAATATTTATGATGGGCTGAGTGGGTAAAAGCATTGCCAGGCAAGTGTGAGGACCTAAGTTCAAATCCCAGAACCCACATAAAGCTGAACAGGATTCACATCTATAATCCTAAGGCTCCTACGATGTGATGGAAGGTGGAGACAGGACAATTCCTGGAAGCTCTTGGGCCAGCTAGCCTAGCATACACGCACGAACAACTAAGAACGTGTCTCATACAAGGTGGAAGGCACGAACCTACTACCCGGGTTGTCCTATGATCTCCATATACACACCATGGCATGTGCCCACACTCACACAAAAGTATCTGTCATACACCGTCATATGCAAAAATATGAAGTGTTTATGAAGTACCATCAATGAAACAGGAAAACATTAAAGATAGAACTGTGTGGTCTGAAAATCCCACTCCTGAGCATATAGCTAAAGAAAATGAATTGGTATAGTGAAGCCACCCTCTCTGTACATTGCAACCTGTTCCCAATAGCTGAGAAATGGCCACAACCTATGTGCCCATCAAGGGATAAATGGATGGAGAAAACATACTGCACACATAATGCAGTACCCTAAAGAGTAGCCTTACTCTTAATAACAAGGGAATCTTGTAATCTGCTGTAACATAGCTGTCTTAGGGTTTCTATTCCTGCACAAACATCATGACCAAGAAGCAAGTAGGGGAGGAAAGGGCTTATTCAGCTTACACTTCCACACTGCTGTTCATCACCAAAGGAAGTCAGGACTGGAACTCAAGCAGGTCAGGAAGCAGGAGCTGATGCAGAAGCCATGGAGGGATGTTACTTAATGGCTTGCCTCCCCTGGCTTGCTCAGCCTGCTCTCTTATAGAACCCAAGACTACCAGCCCAGGGATGGCACCACCCACAAGGGGCCCTTCCCCCTTGATCATCAATTGAGAAAACACCTTACAGCTGGATCTCATGGAGGCCTTTCCTCAGCTGAGACTCCTTCCTGTGTGATAACTCCAGCTTGTGTCAAGTTGACACAAAAAACCAGCCAGTACAATTGACCCCTTGTCAACTTGACACACAAACACATCACTATTAAGCCTCAACCTTACCTTCTTATTCATCCCCAAGATCTAAAAAACTTTAAAAGTTCCACAGTCTTTGAAAATTCTTACATATTAAAATTTCAATCTCTTTAAAATATCCACTCTCCTTTAAAATTCAAAATCTTTTAAAAATTCAGTCTCTTATTGTGGACTCCACTAAAATACCTTCTTTCTACAAGAGGGAAAAATATCAGGGCACAGTCACAATCAAAATCAAAATCAAACTCCAACTGTCCAAACTCCAACTGTCCTCACGATCTTCTGGGCTCCTCCAAGGGCTGGCGTCACTTCTCCAGCTCTGCCCTTTGTAGCACACACCTTGTCTTCTAGACTCCAGCTGCCTGTACTCCACTGTTACTGCTGTCTTTGGTGGTCAACTCATGGCACTGGCATCTCCAAAACACTGCTGTCTTCTGCTGTTACTAGGCTTTACCAATAGCCTCTCGTGGGCTCTCTTCATGGTTCCAAGTCTCAACTCCTTTGCATGACCCTTCAGTCCTGGGCCATCAATTGCAACTGAGGCTGCACCTTCACCAATGGCTTTCCACAGCCTCTCACAGTGCCAAGCCTCAGCTGCTCTTCATGAACCCTTCATGCCTTCAAAACCAGTACCATCTAGATGACTCTTTCACAGTACCAAGTCCAAGCACAGCACAAGGTACAACTTGGCTATTTCTGGAACACAGCCTCTGTGCTCTCAGAAAACATTTCCCAGAGCATTTCACCTCAATGATACCGGCTTCTTCTTAATCATCACTAATTTCTTAGCTCTAGCTAACCAGCATCAATAGTCCCAGGAATGCAAAGTTTTCGCTTTAGTAGTTCTGGTATTTTGTTAATCACAGCTGATTCTTCAGGCCCAGCTAACCAAAACCACAGAATCTTCACCATCACAATAGCAACAGACCTGATAAAAGTCTTTAATCTTCCCTCTGAAATTTCACAAGCCAGGCCTTTGTCTTCTGCACTGTTCTCAACATTATCTTCTAAGCTCCTACACAACATCCCACAGAGTTAACACTGAATGGATCTTCTAGCCCAAAGTTCCAAAGTCCTTCCACGGTCCTCTCCAAAACATAGTCAGGTTGTCACAGGATTACCCCACTATGCTGGTACCAATTTGTCTTAGTCAGGGTTTTTGCACAAAACATCACGATCAAGAAGCAAGTTGGAAAGGAAAGGGTATATTCAGCTTACACTTCCACATTGCTGTTTATCACCAAAGGAAGTCAGGACTGGAACTCAAGCAGGTCAGGATGCAGGAGCTGATGCAGAGGCCATGGAAGGATGTTACTTACTGGCTTGCTTCCCTGGTTTGCTCAGCTTGCTTTGTTATAGAACCCAAGACTACCAGCCCAGAGATGGCACCACCCACAATGGGCCCTCTCCCCTTGATCACTAATTGAGAAAATGCCTTACAGCTGGATCTCATGGAGGCATTTCCTCAAGGGAGGCTCTTTTCTCTGCGATAACTCAAGCTTGTGTCAAGTTGACATACAAAACCAGCCAGTACAATAGCTGAACCTGGAAGGCATGGGATTAAGAGAACCAGGCACAGAAAGACAAATACCAGGTGATCTTGCTTATGTGCGGAATCTAAGCAGGTTGAATTTAGAAAAGAAGAGGGGTAGTTAGCAGGGGCTGGGACAGGATGGGAGATCCAAAATCCCACTGGAGGAATTAGTCCGAGAGAGCTGTTGTACAATGTAGTAATACTACTTAAAAACAGTACATCCTTCAAAATGGCTTAGAGTAAGACTGGAGATATGGGTCAGTGAGTAAAATGCTTGCCTAGCACGCGCAATGCCCTGGGTTCAGTCCCTCAGCACTACCTAAAAATTGGTGTGATGGTGCTGTAATCCCAGCACCTGGCCAGTGAAGGCAAAAGGATAAAAAAATTCAAAGTCATCCTCAGCTATGTGCTAAGTTCAAGGCCAGCCTAGACTACATGAAACCCTGTCTCAGAACAGAAGTACATTTCTGCAGCAATGGGCACAGTGGGCACACGCAGCTTGCTGAGCACTCGCTGCCGTCCAAGGACGGGCTTAATCTGTGTGGCTGCTGTATGCCACGTGATCCTCACGACCTCCTGATATTATTACTATTGCCTCTGGTAGTGAAGGAAATGGAGACTCAAAGAGGTTAAGCACCTCCACTCCTAAGTTTACACATAGTAGAAGCAGGACCAAACCTTGCCTTGACCTTTGACACCTAGATTTTCTTAGTTGCCGGACCTATGGGAACAAGGACTACTGCTATTTATTGCAGTGACTACCCTGACAGTGAATATCTAGAGGGGAGGGGGAAATACATCAGGGCTGGAGTCACAGTAATGGAGAAAGAGCAGGGGCCAGAAAATGGGCAGTGTGGGACCTGTGACTTTACTTCCTGCTAGCCCACATCTGATGGCTTTAGGTTACTTTAAGGCTGTTTGGAGAAGTCTCTAAGGGGAAGCTAAGGGACTGATTAAGTAGCCTCAAAGCCCTGCTTTCCATTCCTAGAGTTCCCGTGGCTTGCTACGATGCCAACATGAGACCCTGGTTATGGTAAAGTCTTACTTGTGCCCTCTATGTTTGGCCCAAGCTGGGGTAAAATGGTGGGTAGCAGCCCCTCACTCTCTCCCCTCCCTAGTTCACCACACCTGTGTGTCAGAGGCGTGGCCTCCAGGCTGTGGAGACATTGGATTCTTTAGGAGGTTCCTAGAGGTGAGCATTAGGTCCCTGGAGTGTAACTTGGCTGGATGGAAGCCTTACCCCTCCTCTCTGCTTCCGGGCAGCCATGAGTTGAACTGGGTTCTTCTGTCGGTACCCATTCCTCCCATGATGGACTGTGCTGTCACAGGCATCAAAACAACAAACAGCAGCCATGGACCAGAGCCTCTGAAACCACAATCCCAAATAAGCCTTTCCTCCTCTAAAGTTGTTGATCTAAGCTACAGAGATGGAGAACTTGCTAAGCCAGCATGGCAACGGTGTGCTGTTCCACACTGGTTGGTTCAGAGTGTTTGCTCTTCAGACCATTCCCACAAGAACTAATGCAGGTTAAGCTGAGACTGGAACGGAGTCCTACGAGCTGCTGTGTCTCCTGGAGCTAAGGTGCATTCACCAAATATCCCCAAGTAGCCTCAAAGCCCTGCTTTGAGTGGTCAGGCTCATGCCTGGGCCTGGACCAACACCCTGATGCTCTCTCCAAGGATATGGGTGGGGAAACAGCTAAATCTCCTACAGAGCCAGGACCTAGACTATGATTTTGTCCAGGACTGGGACAGATCCTGAAAGAGGCTGGAGGCAGCAGACTGACTTAGTGAACCGCTTAGGTGAAGACCTAAGGGGCTCCCAGCAGGATCTGCTGCCCTCCTGTGGCGTGCTCTTGTGAAGTCAGAACAAAGTTCATAAAGTAGTGAAGAAAAGCATGGCTTCCAAGTCACCAGAGCGCAGCAGCCGTCTTAGGGTGTGTGTGTGTGTGTGTCTGTGTGTCTGTGTGTGTATCTGTGTCTGTCTGTGTGTCTGTGTGTCGCTGTGTGTGTGTGTCTGTGTATGTATCTGGGTGTGTGTCTGTGTCTCTGTGTGTGTCTCTGTGTCGCTGTGTGTGTGTGTGTGTGTGTGTGTCTGTCTGTCTGTCTGTCTGTCTGTCTGTGTCTGCCCAGTCCTCCAGAAACATACTGGCCTCAGGACCTCTCACACAGGTAGAAGTTCTTAAGGACTCTAAAACCTATTTTGGGGTTAATTCTATCTTAGTAGAAACGGCACGTCAGAATTTTTAAAAGTTATGTACTGATTCCTTTACACTAATAGGCACTGTATTGACATAAGCAATGGTTTTATCAAAATAGTTTTGAAAAAAAACCTGAATAAAAAAATGACAGGTAGCCGGGAGGTGGTGGCGCACACCTTTAATCCCAGCACTTGGGAGGCAGAGGCAGGCGGATTTCTGAGTTCGAGGCCAGCCTGGTCTACAGAGTGAGTTCCAGGACAGCCAGGGCTATACAGAGAAACCCTGTCTCGAACCCCCCCCCAAAAAAAAACAAAAACCAACCAAACAAACAAAAAAACCAGGTAGTACACTTCTGCAAGTGTTTCGAGGTTCATATTTTGTTACTTTGTTATGTATGCACCACAAGCACACAGTGCCCAAGAAGTCCAGAAGACAGTGTTAGCTCTCCGGAGGGAAGCTGGCGTTACAGGTGCTTGTGAGCTGCCGTGTAGGTGCTAGAGCCAAGCCCGGGTCCTCTGGGAGAGCAGCTCACACTCTGGTTTCTTTTTACGTTTGTGTACATGGGTGTCTCCCCTGCACATATGTCTGTGCACTGTGTACACGCCTTGTGTCCAAAGAGGCCAAAGGAGAGAGTTAGACAGCTTAGATCTGGAGTGACCGATGGTTGCGAGCCACTGTGTAGGTGTTCAGAATCAAACCTGAGCCCTCGGGAAGAGCAGCGCCCCTAACCAGTGAGCCACCTCCTCAACCCCTTTGGCAGTTTTTCTACAGTTCTTCTTAACATTTATTTATTGTGTGTGTAGGCACATGTGCGTGTGCATATACATGCCATGGCACATGTGTAAAGGTTAGAGGACAAGGAATATGAGTCAGTTTTCCTTTTCTGATATCAGGAATTCAGGGATCGAACTTAGGTCACCAAGCTTGGCAGCAAGCACCTTTATACACTGTGCCATCTCACTGGTCCAATATAATTTTTATTTTATATAGAACAGAATGGACTTACAGAAGACGGCTCTACTCTCTTCAGCATTCAATCCTTCGTGATTTTCTGCATCCACAGCTTCTGGGAAACCTGTGCACACTGGTGTGAGAAGGAGAAGGAGAACCCAATGTTACATAACATTACTAAGACATCATCTCGCCTTCCAGACCCCCAGGACCACACTTTGAAAGCCACTGCTGTCGAGTTTAAACTTGGCATTGAGCGGACTCTGGTTTTCTCATTCAGGGCATCAATTCCTCAGCCAGTAATAAGCCTGGAGGGGGGACTCAGGCAAGGGAGGCCGCCCAGACCACTGAGGAGCAGAGCTCACCTAGATCTGGGGAAGAAGAATCATCATGCCCCCGCCTCCCTTTCTCTCAGCTCACCCACACAGAGGCTGGGCCATACCCAGGTGGCCTGACTCCAAGGGAAAGCTCCCAGTACAAAGAGGAGTGCCTCCTGGTTGTTTTTCTTTAATGGACTTTAGATGTGGGACAGAAAGAACTGGGGAACTAGGTAAGAGCCAGTATGGAGGCATGTGCATACAATCCCAGCATTTCGGTGGTGGAGGCAGGACGATCTGGAGATTCAAGTCATTGATCTCAGTCACCACGTAACAGACAATGAACCATCTGGGAAAGATCTCAAGAAACCAGTACAGTTGGCAGCAGCATCAGAAAAGATAAAATACTTCAGAATAAATCTACCCCAAGAGGGGAGTCACTTGCATGCTGAGAACCACAGAAGATTGCCAGGAGAAATTAAAGAAGGCATGAATAAATGAAGAGGCTTCCTGTGGTCATGGATGGGATGACTTAATAGTGTTAACAAACCACACCAGCCAAGTTGGCCCACACAGAAATCCAGTTCGCTCCCTGTCCTGCTAGGGTCTCTATTGCTGTGATGAAACCCCATGACCAAAGCAACTTGTGAGGAAAAGGTTTATTCAGTGTACACTTCCACAGCACTGGTCATCATCCAAAGGAAGCCAGGACAGGAATACAAGCAGGGCAAGACCTGGAGGCAGGAGCTGATGCAGAGGCCATGAAGGGGTGGGTGCTGCTTACTGGCTTGCTCAACCTGCTTTCATAAGGCAGCCAGGACCACCAGCCCAGGGGTGGCCCCACCCACAATGGGCTGGGCCCGCCCCCATCAATCACTGATTAAGAAAACGCCTGACAGCTGGATCTTTTTTGTTTTGTTTTGTTTTGGTTTGGTTTGGGTTGGGTTTTTTTTGTTGTTGTTTTTTCGAGACAGGGTTTCTCTGTGTAGTCCTGGCTGTACTGGAACTCACTCTGTAGACCAAGCTGGCCTCGAACTCAGAAATCCACCTGCCTCTGCCTCCCAAGTGCTGGGATTACAGGCGTGTGCCACCACGCCTGGCTTGACAGCTGGATCTTATGGTGGCATTTTCTCCATTAAGGGTTTCTCCTTCCAGATGACTCTAGCTTGTGTTAAATTGACACAACACAATAACTGAATCATCTCCATAAGAGATCTACATCCACTCAATGAAGAAAGGCCACTTCTTCAACAAACGGTGCAATAAGAAAACTCAATTTCTTGTTTGCTAAAGAATGCAGTAGAGCCTCAACTTTACTCCATATAAAAAACTAACTCTAAATGGATTAAAGATCCAAAAATAACATCCCAAGCTATAAAACCCCCAGACAAAAACAGAACTGAAAGGCTTCATGACGTTAGATGAGGCTGTAATTTCCTGGAACTAACACTAAAGTCCCAGAGGACAAAAGAAAAGTAGTCAGACATGAGTTCATCAAACGTAGATGCTTCTGTCAGGGAATACAGGTCACAGGCAAAATATCAGTCCATGGAATGGGAGAAAATATTTGTAATCTACATGTCTAAAGGGATTAATATTTCACACACATAAAGATCTTCTCTAGCTCATCAACAAACTAGTTGGACCCCAGGGGGCTAGAGAGATGGCTCAGCAATTAAAAGCACTGACAGTTAAGAGGTTCTGAGTTCAGTTCTCAGTAACCACATGGTGGCTCACAACCATCTGTAATAGACTCTGATGCCCTCTTCTGGTGCGTCTGAAGACAGCAACAGTGTACTCATATAAAATTAATTTAAAAATATCTATAAAAAAAAAAAAAAGGAGCCAGAGAAGAGGGCACAGCAAAAAAAAAAAAAAAAAAAAAAAAAGGTGTAATACGTCTCTCCAGTGACCTGCCTCTACAATTTGAAGTACACACACACACACACACACACACACCACATGCATGCACACACAAATAACTCTTCTATGATAAGAAAACCAGCTGTCAAAAGCCCATGACTCTGTATTCACTTTGCATTTTGCTCTGACACCACTGTGTTTGTAGGGATGTGATCAACAAAAGACACCCTGCTTGGCCTTGTGGGGTGTGTGTGTGTGTGTGTGTGTGTGTGTGTGTGAGAGAGAGAGAGAGAGAGAGAGAGAGAGAGAGAGAGAGAGAGAGAAGGTGCCCACAGAGGTCAGGTCCCTGGAAATGGAGTTGCAGGCAGTTGGCTGGCCACGGGTGCTGGGAGCCAAGCATCCTTGACCCCTGAGCCATCACTTGTGGTTCTTGTCATCCCCCAAACAGCACAAAGATCCAGGGCTCCCTCGTGGTCCCGCCATGATGGGAAACAGGAGCATGGAGAGGCACTTTCAAGAGAAAGCCTGCTGGCAGAGAAATTTAGAAGCAGAAAGATTCTCTCTCTCTCTCTCTCTCTCTCTCTCTCTCTCTCTCTCTCTCTCTCTCTCTCTCTCCCTCCATGAGCTTTCTTTGATCACAAGCTGTGCCTGAGGCAGTGTGATCTGCTCTGTTTTCTCTCCCCGGGAAGTTTTCAGTGACACACACCGGAATTCTCTTGACTAGAAGGAAAGCTAAAAACGTCAGGATTCTGCACTGCGCAGAACTGGGTCTGCAGCGCTTTGCTCCTCCTGGTGGTGCCTCCCAGGGATTCACAGCAAAGCTGTGCTGGAGAAAGTAACCCAGGGATCCCTGGACCTTAACAACACTTAGCACTGTACCATTGTACAGTCCTAACTTAACCTAGACATGTTGGACCTGGTGCTTTCTGCATCAGGTGACAACTTGAGAAGTGACCGTGTCGTGCCTTTCTCAACAGTAGGGGGAAGGAGGAACTGGCCGGGCAGGGCCGCCTTTATCCCCGATCACTGTGCTACTGAACTTTACTCTGAGAACTCTGGCTGACCCAAAGGCCACTGACACCACCTTAGCCGCCAACCCGATGGCCGTGTGCCACCCTGTAAAGCTCCACTTTATTGCCGTCTGAAGGCAGCGGATCCACGTGGCACCCGCTGGACTGCAGTCTGTAACTCCCTCCTCTGGAATCTGCCTTCCTCCATGATGGAAGCCGGGTTCTCCAGTCCTCACCCCCTCTCCCATGGCTCCACCACCCCAAGACCCAGGGAACAGCACTGTTCTGTGCTGAAGCGTTTCCAAGGTCATCGCATGTGTGCCTCTGTCCCCTGGACTGTGTGACACAGAACTGTCCACGCAGTGCTACATCATGCCCAATGATCATCCCAGCAAAACATCAAGGTGATTGGAGTATGATCCATTCAGAGTTGCAGGCCCTAAATAAGAAGCATGATTATCTGCCGGGGAGAAATGGATAAAAGGACTCGAGTAGATGTTCCTCTAAAGAAGACACAAACCACCTAAAAGCACGTAAAAAAAAAAAGACACTCAAATCCAAAACAGTCAAAGTGACCACGAGATACCTCATACTGATCAGGATGGCCACTGTCAACCCAACCTGCTAACAAGTGTTGGCCAGGATGCAGAGAAATCAGAAACCGCAGGAATACAAGTGAGACTGTAAAGTGAGCCAGTCAGTAAGAGAAACAGCCCCTCAGAGTCAGAAGCTGGAATATTGTGTGAGCAGCCATTCCATTGCTGAGGTTGAGAACCTCAAAGAGAGATATGTGCACCTCTGTTCAATACGGAACCTCTCACACTGGCCATACGGCAGTGGTCGTCCTGTGATTGTCATACATGCTCCGTGGTGTGTGCCACCTCCCCATACAATAAATAACAGAAAAAAATGTAAAACAAAATACAAGTCACAACACCCAAGAGGTAGATGCAATGCAAATGTCCACCACTAGGGGGCTAAATAAAGACCACGTGTATGCCACGCACACAGTGGAACATTAGCCTTTTACAAAGGGAGGAAAGCTCTTTCTGCAACACAGACTGAACCCTGAGGACACTGTGCTAATTGAAATAAGCAGACACAAAGCAACCAATACTGCATGAATTAGCTCAGAGGAAGGATCTAGAGCGGTCAAACAGCAGCTAATAGGTTAGCTGGGAGTTGGGGCAGCAGGTGGGGGTGTTGGGGGCTGTTTAATGAGTACCGAGTTTCAGTTTTGCAAGATGGGAAAGTTTCAGAGCTCTGTTTCACAACATTACAAATGTGACCAGCTCTCATGAGCTGTACATTTAAAACTGGTGAAGATGACACATTATGTGTGTTTTAAACACACACACACACACACACACACCGCACCGCACGCCACACACTGCATACTACACACCACACACATACACACTCACCATACATACACACCCCACACCACATACACATACCACACACACACACCACATACTACAAACCACACACATACACACACACCACACCACATACACCATACATATATACCATACACTCTCACACCACACCCTCACACCATCACACCATACCACACAGACACCACGCATACACTCACATATACCACACACACACACACACACACACACACACACCACACCTCATGTATACCACACACACTACAACAAACATACATACATACCACACCACACACACACACATATTGTACCACACACACAAAACACAGCACACACACACCATACCACACACATACATCCACACATACACACCACACATACTACACATACAAAGTAGAAATATGCCAACTAAATCCCACATCTACTCATTATATTCCATCTCCCAATGTTGTTGCTTCATGGGTCATGGGGACAGAAAAAAGAACAATCCACAAAATTAAGTTCACCAGAAATTCACTGAATCTATTTTTCCTCAGTAGACAACATGGAACTTAAGTTATAGAAAAATGAATAATATTATTGGAGCAAACAGTTAGCCCCCTCCTTTCTCCCCTTTCTTCTCACTAACCGAACTCTGGTTTGTATGCTGATATCCACCCCTCCGCCATGAGCTGGTCTTAGGCCAGCCATGACAATTCATGCCCAACAGCAGTGTTTGGTTTAGGCACAGGACATGATACAATTTTGACCAGTGAGGTCCAAAGAAAGGGAATTTGCCTCGGAGTTTCTAACAACAGTTTTCATTGACCAAAAAGAGTGACTTAAATCAATTTTCCATTGCAGTAACAGAATAGCTGAGACCTGGCACTGTGTGAAGACGAGAAGTCTGGCCGGTAGTCTTGAGGCCAGGAGATCCAAGAGCTCGATGGATGCCTGCATCTTCTCAGCACTGGGGCAGCTTTCCTGCTGTTTCATGACAAGGCGGGAAGCTCCCCTGCAGAGGAAGCAAGCCTGTCAATCAAGCCTCTCTTCCTCCTGTCCTTTCTAGGTAGCTACAGCTACCCGATGCTCCTTGTTCCCACTCATGAGTACCTGGTGTTAAGCCGTCCTGTGGTGTCGCTGGCTGGGGTCCTCTCACGTACTCCAACCTGAACATAGCACGCCTGCCCCATGCAGCTCTCCTTCCTGTATTTTGTGCGTCTGGAAATGGAAACGTCTTTCAGAGAATCAAAACCCAGGCTCGGTCTCCACGTGGCCCAGAACATACCAGGCATATGGAAAGATCCTCCTCTGATTGGCCCAGGTCCTGTCTGTGCCCACTGCTTCCAGAATCCCTCAGCTGCACTAGCCTGGGCACTGCTCTTAACCCACGTGGGCCTGGAATGGTGAGATCTAATAGCCAGAACTGAATAGCAGCTGGCAGAGCCCAGCAAGTGTCTGGGCCGTCCTCACCCTTAGCGTGTGCAGGACACCTGCCCGGGGTCTTACTCTAGAGTAGACTACTGCTACTGCTATTTGGAGACTGAGTAGTTCTCTCAGAGCTTTGAAATCCCCTGGAGTACTCTTTGGCTTATCTGTAAAGCTCCTCTTCCCTCTCGTTATTGTTGTTGTTTATTTCTTTTGAGACAGGTATTCTTTGTGTAGACCAGGCTAGCCTCAAACTTACAGAGATCCACCTGTCTCTTCTTTCCGAAGTGCTGGGATTAAAAGGCATACGCCACCACAGCCTGGCTATCCCCTGATTTTTTTTTTTTTTTTTAAGTAGTTCTGAAGCTTGAAGCCAGGACTTCTCACTAAGTTGCCTGTACTGGTCTTGAATTTAAGATCTTCCTGCCTCAGCCTTCTGAGTAGCTGGGGTTATAGGCATGCGCTCTTGCAACCTGTAATATGTCTTAAATCCTTCACTTTATAAGCATTAGAAATGGAGGCTCAGGGCTGGCGAGATGGCTCAGTGGTTAAGAGCACTGACTGCTCTTCCAGAGGTCCTGTGTTCAATTCCCAGCAACCCCATGGTGGCTCACAACCATCTGTAATGGGATCTGATGCCCTCTTCTGGTGTGTCTGAAGAGAGCAATAGTGTACTCATATACATAAAATAAATAAATTAATCTTTTTTAAAAAAGAAAGAAAGAAAAGAAATGGAGGCCCAGAGATGCAGTAGACATCTGCCCATGGCTATGAATGGTAACATAGAAATGACTTCTGAGGCCCCAAGTCCCCAGGCTTTCTTGTTGTTTTAGAAACTGGGAAGAGGAGGTGAATGCCACGGTCCTGTCTCTCGGAAGTGCCATCTTCTTGACTTAATGGAAATGTGTAACAACAGAGGGAACTTGCTTGAACTGGCAGATGTCTCCAGCAGCAGACTGGCTGCACCAGGCTCCCGCTTGCTTCGAAGAACACTCGGGAAGAGGGCTGGAGAGACCGCTCTGCAGTAAAGAGCACTGGCTGCTCCTATGGAGGACTTGGTCTCGGTCCCCAGCACCCATAGCAGCTGAGAACATCTATAACTCTAGTTCCAATGGTTTGGTTAGATAAGATTTGTTTGTTTGCTCCGTCTGGTTTGGTTTTTTGGTTTTGTTTTGTGTTTTATTAATGTAATGAGGCTGTAGGACGCTGGGCAGCTGCTCAAGGGGCCACCACATCCCAGCCTCCTTGTAATTTCCTTCTCTGCTGCGTACACTTTGCCCGTGGCATTTATCTTCACGGTCACAAAAAGGCTGTGACATGTCTGTGACATCTGTGTCTCACTGAGAGGAAAATAAGAAGGTGTACGCCAGGTTACCTTTGAGTGTGCCCCCTTTTTAGACCAAGAAAGCAGCTTCTGGCCGGGCAGCCCCCCACTGGGCTTCTGCTTAGCCCTCAAAGGCCAGAGCTTCCCGACACTGTAAGTCCTCCCGACACTGTAAGTTAACGTAACTGTGAGGAGGCGAGAACCAACCCAAGCCCTCGGGCACAGGAGGGTTCTGCTGGTGAGGAAGAACAGGGACCCGGAGAGGCAAGAACGAACGGGAGAAGTCATGTGACTAGGTAGGATCGCATGGAGTGGCCGAGGCAACAGAGAAGAGAAATAAATAAAATCTAGAACACCCCCCAACCCCCAAAAAACACATTTAGAGTAAAAGTAGAAAATATTCAAGCAAAGGGGGGGGGACTTCTAAATAAAAAACGGAAATGAATCTGTAGAGTTTTGTGTCTTATTGGACTTAAAACTTGAAGGATGGCTTCAAGGCAGGAAGGAATGTCACGTGGATGCCCACGACAGCAAGCACCACTCTAGAAAGACCCTTTCTTTTGTAAGTGAACAAAGACGATTAGCAGGCAGAGATGGAAGGGTGGCTGTGCTGGACGGGTTGACAGCCGAGGGGTGAGTTTGCAGTACCCTGACATCCTCCCACCCATGGTGGGAAGTAGGGACACAGGAGAGAGAGGACTGAGCCTCGAGTCATGTTATCACTGCATGGGTCACCAGGTCGCCCTCTCATACAGTGGACACGTGGACGGTGGACACATGGACGGTGGACACGTGGACGGTGGACACGTGGACGGTGGGCACATGTGTCGCTCCCACACGTTCCATGCTGTGCATCTGAGAATCTTTGCATCTTTTGGGGAGACAGGAGACTGACCTTCCTCTGCCTCGAGTTCCCAGAGCCAGGCGCTCTCAGGAGTGGCATCTTCTCTCCCCACCACCCTGCAACTCCACCACCTGCAGGCCTGGGAGCGCCAATGTCATGGAACACAGCGGAGAATCCAGATGTCCATTACCTGCTTATGGAAACTTGGTATATGTTAAGAGAGTTCTATAATACGCTGGACAACTGGAGAGAGATCCAGGAAAACCCCAGTTACCTCCCTCCTATATACGACCGCAGGAATCTCAGAAGAATTAAACATATCTTACCGTCAAATAAAAACATTAGCTGGTAGAAGAGCTTTGATGCTGCTGAAGGACTTCATAAGGTTCCAAGGCAAAGGGTACATTAAGCAACACACATTCTCAAACTAACTTGGCACAGCAAAGCCCCCTCAGGGAGGGCAGGATGTTTGCAAGATGTTTGCACCACATTTACAGACGGGCTTCAAGATGGACAAGAAAATACAGGCAGAGACAGGTGAGGTGACTCAGTCAGTAAGACGGGTGCCCGCAAAGCCTCACGGTCTGCGTTCGGTCCCTGGGGCTGATCCAGTAGAAGGAAAGAAGGAATCCCTGCATACCAATCACTGTCTCTGACTTCCAGATGTGTGTAGCTGGTCTTTGCTACTTTGTGGGTTCTTTTTCCCACCCTTTATCCACCCCTCAACCCCCTCGTCCCCCCTCCTGTCACTAGATAGGAGAGAAGGAAGGAGAGAGGGGAGAAAGAGCTGGAGAGCCCTGAATGTACTTTCTTCCCCTTTGCTGCTTCTCTGACTACTAACAGACTGTACCCACCCCCCCTGAAAGAGCAGCTCTGCCTCTCTGGGCCCTAGCATTTATACACTCTCTGAAAAGTTCCCAGAATTTTAACCACCACACAATTGCAGAAACTACAGGCAGCTGCCTCTGCTAGAGCAGACAAGGCAGTCAGCTGCTGCGGAATATTTGTAAAAATAGGGAATATGCCCCTATTTTTAAAAGATCCCAAAATTTAGAAATATTTATAAAATATATATAATATTTATAAATATTTATAAAAATAGGGAATATTTCCCTATTTTTAAAAGATCCCAAAATTTCAGAACTGTCAATACAGGTTTGTGCCATGGTACATACACACCCCCCCTACAGAACGATATCATTTCTATAAAGAAAGAAAAAAAACCCATGCCAACCTCTGAGCTAAAACCAGCTGGAGCACAAACTGACTTCACGCCTGTGAACTGTCCATCATGGGCGGGGGAGGGCTCTGTGGTGGCCCACCCTTCCCTGGGGAGTTACAGGCAGCTCACAGCTGCTGGGGAGGAGTCATGTCCCTTGGTTCTGGGGCTACCAGTGACCTGTCCTGGCTCAGGCCGATAACCCCTGGGCCACGCTTGTGCAGGCAGCCCAGGCCACAAGAGCAAGAAAAGATGTGAGAGAAAAGAAGACTTGGTGAGAAGCGTCCTCGTGGGGAGGGGGAGCAAGGGGGACGGAGGGACAATGGGGGATGATATAATCAAAGTATGTTATGCATGAAATTGTCAAAGACATTTTTTAAAAAGGCACAGATTGGCCTGAGAATGGGTACAAAGGCAATAGGGTTGATATCTTAAAAAACAAAAACAAAACAAACAAACAAAAAAAAATCCTTTTAATTCTGAGACAGATAAAGAAGCTATTAGCTGACCATGGGGGCGGGGATGGGTTGCAGATCTGCTCATTGTCCTTTCCAGGACGTCTGTCCGTCTGTCTGGATCTCTCTTGAGCTCCTGGGGTTTTGGTTTTTGGTTTATTGGGTTTTGTTCTTGTTGTTTTGTTTTGTGTCCGGCTGTGAGGTCGAATCTACTCTAGGATCTTCCCGTTCTCTCTCAAAGACTCTTCACTTTACTTCCCTCAGGGAGGTGTGTTTTCCCAATCTTAAGACTCAGTCTTATCCAGGAACCATGGTTCCTTCAGGGACCAACCACAGATCATCTCGCTTCCCCGCCCCACCTCGCCCCGCCCCTGAGTCAGCTTGTTTACAAGGTGGGGCGGGGCACACCTCTAGTTCCACTTCTGGCTCTGAGTGTGGCCTCTAACCCCAGCATGGCTAGCCCTTTCATAAGCATCTTCTCAAGCTGCTAAGATCAAAACATTTACCAACTTTCTCCTTAGACGGTTCACCCTACAACTATTCTGTGGAAGAGAAACATTTCCATTGTTGACAATTGTAATGGGCGTTTCTGTTTTCTCCGCTGTCGCTGGGAGCTTTCACCGCCCCCCCCCGCCCCCCCAGGGATTATCCCGGCATCCTCTGCTGCTCCCTGGTCTCCCTGGCTCTGCCCAGTATTAGTGACCAACATCAGTTCCAACATGGTGTCTGACATCAGCGGCCTCGGCTGTGTCTCAGGAAGTGCTAAGGGGGTTAGAAATCAACACACACACACACACACACACACACACACACACACACACAGCTCCACCCTTGCTCAGTACTCAGCAGTCCATGGTGTTTTGGAGCACAGGGGTGGGGCTAGCACACACACCTGCGTTTTTCTCTGCAGCCCCAGGAGGGCGGTACCTTCTGTGGCCTCCTGTCCCCACCCAGAGGCACTTCTGAGACTCAGCCACCTGTGTCAGGCAGAGGCAAAGCTGGCCTGCCTTTCACCACAGGCAGGAACTGGAAGCCTCAATACCTCCCCAAAGGCTGCCATGGAACTTTCTAGGTAAAGAACAGAGTGCAGAGAGGGAGGGCGGAGAAGCCTCGAGCCCCACCCCTAGCCCCTTGCAGTACGCAGTGAAGAACAGAAACACCAGCATTCCAGCAGAGGGTCTGTTTATTGGTATTGTTATTAAGCCACTTCCCGCAGTCACTGTGGAAATAAGAACAGGACTCAGCTCTAAAGTACTAAAGTAACAGACATCACAAACTCAGCACTGGGGCACCTGTGACTAGACTGGCTTTCTCCTCTGGTCAGGGTGGCGGTGTTTAGCATCCCTCCTGACCGCGCCTCCTGCTCATCGCTGGAGGATGACAGACCTGCATGGGGCCTGTGTCCCCGAATCTGATCCACACACGTGACCTCATCCCTGAAGATGCTTGCTCCCTGAGCATCCCACCGGCAGGCCCGGTGCTCTGACGGGCAAGCCGCGGTCTGTCGACGAGACGGCTAGCACCGGAGCGCGGCGGCTGCTTCCTCATCGCGAAGTAAACACGACACGTTTTTATTCTTTTTTTTTTTTTTCTTTTGTAAGGAAAGAAAAGTTCTTTAAAAAATATATGGCACTAGAGTGTGCATCCAGTGACGCCGCCTACAGCTCTCAGAGCCAGGCCCGGCTCCTGTCAGATGTAGAGCTGGTGAGAGGCCAGCGTGTCCATGAAAGGTCGCACCAGGTTGTCTGTGGAGAAGTAGAAGATGAGGCCAAAGGTGATGGAGATGGGGAGGGCGGGCAGCGCCTTCTTGAACACGGCGAGCAGCAGCAGGGTGAGACACAAGCCCTGCAGGGACGACATCAAGTCAAGGGAACCTGGTAAGCTAACCTTGTGGGTGGTGCAATCCTGGGACTCACCCGAACTGCCACAGACATGCGCCATCTCTTATAGATACGCAACAGCCCCTCAAGATGCAGGGCGCAGGCTCTCTCCCACACGGCCAGGCCACCTGGATGCTGGCTACGGGGTGGACAGAGCCCTAGACAGGCCCATCTAGGGACAGTGGTCTGGTAGATGGGAGGAGCCTCTCTCCAGGGACTGGACTTTTGTTTTGTTTTGTTTTGTTTTGTTTTGTTTTGTTTGCATTTATAAGAGACCCAGAAGAGCTCAAGTGCATTCCTCTGAGGTTCTCAGCGGTGGTCACCAAGGAAACCACTGATGTCACGTAGTAATCCATCCCTTGGGAAGCAAGCATGGTGGTGGCCGTTCCTACCCCCACCCTTGGTGTCCAGGGTGAGGACAAATTACCAAAGTGCCTGCCCTGCCCTTGGGACCACAGGTCCCAAGTCAGACAGTTTGGAAGGGGAGGAATCCCGGGTCTGTTATTCCAGCCGGGACACACACGTGGGCAGAAGCAAGCTCTTCTGAACAGTGGACAAAGCACCAGGCCCCACCTAGGGGCGGCACAAGGTGCGATAGCCTTCTCAGGGAGTCCTGTAACATCTAGAAGGCGGCAGGGCATTGCGCGGTATGTCCCCGGTTTGAGAGCCTCCAGACTACGCTAATGCTGGGGTTGGAGGGCCCAGGACTCAGCATTCTGGTGGCACAGAGAACAGCAGCTGAGGAATGGGAGGGGGGACCTTCCCACTCCTCCCTGCTCCCGTGAGTAAAGGCCCTTTGGCTATTTTATCACCATAAATCCCAGACAGTCCACAATCCAAGAAACCAAGGGACAAGGCCCTAAAGCTCTCATGCTGGCCCTAGTATAAGATGTAAGATGCGTGTGGTCAGTGAGCTCCCGTTCAGGGCGCGCGCGCTCTCTCTCAGGAGGGAGCATTCCTTGGTGACAGTACTTGGAGTTAAACACCCCTCCCCTCGCTGCCTTTGCCCTAAGAGGGAAGATAGCAGCAGTAAACACCCCGTGAGGGTCCCAGAAGATGCACCACCCTGCCCCCCCACCCTGCCCCTCCACCCCACCCCGCCCCCCCACCCCACCCCGCCCCGCCCCACCACACAGCCCACTCACAATGAGGATGGCGATAAAGCAGGCCAGCGTTGTGTTCCAGTCCCCGTTGCCGGTGGCTGCAGCCTTGCCCACCAGAACGCTGTAGAAGATGAAGTCTCCCAGGCCAAGCTTCACGCCCCCTGTGTGGAGAAAAGAAAGTGGCCCCTGTACAATCCAACCGATAGGGAACCTCAGCAGGAAGCAGGCAAAAGGAAAAAAGGGGGGGAAGGGAGTGCAGGTTCGATGCTCCAGTGTAGGGGAATGCGGGCAGGGGGGGGGTATGGGAGGGGGGAGCACCCTCATAGAGGCAAGGGAAGGGGGGATGGGATATGGAGATTCGGGGGGGGGGGGCTTGGAAAGGGGATAACATTCGAAATGTAAATAAAGAAAATATCCAATAAAAAAACCCAAAAACAATCAAACAAAGAAGGAAGTGAGGGGCCAGGACACGAGCCGAGCCGAGCGACCCAGCGAGCGCGTGGAGATGAAGTATCTGCAGCGCAGCGGTATTCAGAACAGCAGACTAGGGACGCAATGGACAGCCTAGGAAAAGATGGGGCGTGGGGACCGGCAGCCCAGGCAGGCTGGTATTCCAGTGAGCCGCTAGGTTAGGAAAGGGACACCTGCTGACCACTGGGGCTGCGCGCGGCTGTGCGGTTAAAGGCATTTCTAAATAAAGGCGCGGAGCAGCCATCTGAACTTGGGCACCTTACTTTCCTCCTCCTCTTCCAGCTCTTCCCCTGGGTAGCCAGACAGGGGGGCTTCGAAGGCTTCAGGGTATGTGGGCTCCCCAAAACTGTCGTAGGAGTCTTCTTCTGAGCGTCCAGGAACGAAGGGCCACCGGCATCGTATACCAGGAAGAGCGGCGGGGAAAGACACAGGCCCGTCAGAAGGTACAAACATCGAGGAGATTCTCCAAGACCCTCCCACATCAAGGCTCCCCAGCACTGCCCACCTACGACACCCAGCAAAACTGAGGTGGGAAACTGAGGCACGGGAGGGCCGATCCAGCCCTCACTCCCTCCCTGAGACAGGTGTCTGGCCATCAGGCAATGCGACTCTGCCATTCTGAACCTTAATTCACAGAGGGCCCGGGCAAGCAGGGTGCAGACAAGGCGCTCCCAAGACAGCCGTGAGCCCTATACTCACCCATCTCTGGGTCGTAGGGGAGCTGCAGCACGCCTTGAGAGGAGGGGTCCAGCTTCGCCATGCCCACCGTCCATACCATGGCAGCTACGGAAAGAGCAAAGGGACACACATGCCTCAGGCAGTACCCTGACCTGGCGGAAGTGGAGCCGGGTCCCCAGAATGACTGCACGGTCCCTCTCTCCTGCAGGGCTGATAGAGGCTAGGGGTGGGGGCCGTGGGGTTCAGACATTGGTTGGGTAGGCATGGACAGTTCACCTTTTTGCAATCCTCTCAAGCAATAAGAAGGATTAGTGAACGACTTGGTGAACTGTGTCTTTTAAAAAAAAATGTCTTTTATTTTTAGGTTTCAGTTTATCACAAAAAGGGAGGCGTGGAAATTGTTTACACCATGAAATAACTCAGGACGTCACTGGACTAGGCAGCTTCTTGTGGCCATTCCAACAGTGATTTCAGTCTGCATAGCGCCCAGGAATGTCGCCGTCTCTAAGTAGAATGATCTTTGGCGTCTAGAACTACTTTGGTGCCTCCATGTTCCAGGAGACACGCTTGTCTCCAACTTTCACACGGACTGGCTGAATCCCTCCCCCCTTCCTTTAGAGCCAGAGCCCACAGCTACTTGCTTGCAAAACTCTCTTATAAGCTGTCTGTCATGATTCACACCACTGCAGCTAGAACCTAGATTGTCTTTAAAATGCAACATAAAAAATGTAACCACGAGAGGCTGGAGAGAGGGCTCCGGTGGTTAAAAACTTTTGAAGAGGTCCTGGGTTCACTTCCCAGCACCGACAGGACAGCTCACAAGTGTCTGTAACTTCAATTCCACGGGAATCTAGTGCCCTCTTGTGGCCATCATGGGTACTGCATGCATGTGATGCACAAACATCCAAGCCAGCCAAACACTCAGATACTCGGGCAAATCTTCTCAAAACAATTTTTAAAAGATTCAGTCCTTGGAGGAGATGAAGGGATTGCAACCCCCTGGAAGAACAACAATATCAACTAATTAGATTCCCCCCCCCAGCTACCAGGGACTAAACCACCAACCAAAGAGTACACATGGAGAGACCCACGACTCCAGCTGCATATGCAGCAGAGGAGGGCCTTGTCAGGCATCAGTGGGAGAGGAGGCTCTTGGTCCTGTGGAGGCTTGATGCCCCAGCATAGGGGGATGCTAGGATGATGAGGGGGAGTGGGTGGGTTAGAGGGGGAGCACCTTCATAGTGACAGGGGGAGGGGAGATGGGATGGTGGGGTTTGCGGAGGGGAAACTGGGGAGGAGGACATTTGAAATGAAAATAAATAAAATAACCAATAAAAAAGAAAAGAAAACAATTTTCAGTCCTGAGGCTGAAGAGCTGGCTTGCTGATTGAGAGTACTTGCTGCTCAGTCCTGAGAAGCAGGGCTCACACCCCCTTTAACAAGCCAGTGGCCCTGGAAATGCCCCCGACACTAGCTCCAAGGGAGCTGATGCCTTCCTTCTGGTCTCTGTGGACTCGGGGTGTATGCATGTTCATATGCTCATACGGACACGCATGCACACCCAAAACAAGCATCTCTAAATGCAGTGCCTGCTGCTCGGTGGCACCCTGGGTATTCAGATCTGTGAAACAAATGCCAGCTCTTTCGTCTTACAAGACTGGACCCCGTGCTCACTGACAGTCTGTCCCTACCTCGGCCGCCGGACCGAGCGTCCACTCTATTTTACCTGTGACTTGCCTCCTCCTACAGCTTCCTGTGATCAGGCCATGTCTGTCCTCCTGTCACTAACTCAATTCACCGATCCCAGGGTCCTCAAGACTCATCCATACCACATGGGTCAGAATTTCCTTCTTTTGTAAGGGAAAAATAATATTCCAGTGTATGGAATTACCACATTTTGGTCATCCATTGACACTTGTAGGTCTGGACTCCTATGAAGGAAACTGATAGAGACTCAGTGTGCACATGCTTGAGTCCCGCCTGCTTTGATCCTCTGGGGTACGCTGGGCACAACGGAACCCCCGGGTCACATAACTCACTGAGCCGCCTCTCTCTCCAGCCTAGACTCTCTTCGGAGTTTGTTATCCCATGTTTCCAGGTCCCCACTCCACACAATCCAAAACCCAGGCTTAATACCTCCCCACACACACCACCTCTGGCCCACCAGCCTGGCCCCTTCTCTGCAAAAAGGCAATTGGTGCTCAGATACAAAGCACTGCCATTAACCTTGGCTCTGTCTTACAACCTCAGCGAGTCTTGCTTGCAAAATGCCCCAGAATTCTCTTCACCTCACAGTCTCCACCAGTCCCCTTCCTGGGCTGTTTTTCAGCCTCCAAACTAGCTCTGGGTTGTGCTACTGTCCAAATCCTTCAGGAGCTTACCGTTCCTTCAGGAGGATGGGCCAATGTGTCACACTGTAGTCTCAGGGCTCGTACTGTCCAGACCTTCCCCTCTCTACCTTTCCTGTCTGCTCTAGCCACACTGGACTGGGTGTCCCCTGAGCACACCCAGCCCCAGCCCAAGCCTACCTCAGGGTCTTTGCACTGGCTACCCCTGCTTTCCTCAAGAGCTGGCCTCCAGATTTCTGCTTAGTGCTAACCCCTACATAGTAACTCAGGTCTCTGGTCAAGTATGAGCTATGAATGAGCTCTGCCCGGCCATCTATTCCCTGCGGCCCTGAAGTCCTTGGCCTCTCGCCATCCCTGGTCTTCAGCAGAGCACCTGCTACCTTCTGAAACGTACCTGCTTACATTCATCAACAACCTTAGTTTTCCTCCACCCAGGAATGAATTCTCCATGGATACAACCCCTTCATGGGCACACAAGGAAACGCCCAGCCTCAGGCACTCAGACTGACCAGAGCCATCTGTCCCTCATGCTTAGAACGTTTCAGGGCTGTGCTCTCAAGCCAAGGGGCACACTGCTGGCAATTCTCCATGCTAAGCCTGATCCCTCATTCCCTGGGATTACCCAGCTCTGCAGAGGGTTCCGGGGTAGCTGCGGCACCAGAATCACAGGCTTGGAGAGTGCCCACTGCCGTCACAAGGAGGGAACTCCATTGGCGGACTCACATACCCTTGCCTCCTGCAAGGACTCTGTGCCACACACAGGACCTACCAGTAAGGAGGGACAGCATCTGTCAAACACAGGTATAAACCCACATCCCTCTGGCATGACCCCGAAGCCAGGGGCAGTCCCTGCGCCTTCTCTTTAGAGATGGCTAACTTCCACTCCAAGCCATTGTCCGTGAACCCCAGCCTGGAGAGAAGTGGGGGCCCCTGCCCTCCAAAGCCTGCAGGGCTGAGTGGTGGTTGCAAGCCTCTGAGGGTGAGGCAGCACGGTCATGGGGTGTGGCCTATACCCAGTGCAGGCTGTCAGGTGGTGGAGAGAATATGGCCACCAGACTGTCCACACCCCTCTAGTGTCCCACTAGTATCTCCAGAGGCAGAACCCTCCTGCAGGTGGCGACCTCAGCGTTATCATGATTTGACCCTCTTCTTCGGTTGAGATAGGATATATAACCTGTCAAGTCTCAAAACCCACGGCCATCTTTCATGTCTCCACAAAAGGCCACCTACTGACCCACACCGTCTGGCAGAGGCATGAGACCACTCACATGAGTATATGAGGGCAGGAAATATGGGCTCATTTCTCTCCTGGGCAGTTTCCACCAGCATCCTCAGAGGCCCTTTGGGGCACAGCACAGCCACGAGATCTGGGAAAACAGAGACATCTTTGTTATATTAAAGGGGACCTTTATTCCCAAGCGGCACAGAGAGGAACCACCCCTCCGTCACCAGGAACCTGAGTGAGCTCGGGCCACCATGCTGCTGGACTACTCTCCCAAGGCCACCAATCCAGTTTGCACTGGCTGGAGCCACCCAGTAGCTGCAGAGTGGGAAGAGGGAGGTGCTGAGACCCAGAAGACAGGCTGGGACGTCTTCATTCCCAGAGCCTCAGTTTTCTCATCCTTAAAATGGGAGTTTCAGCCCTGGCCATGGTGCTAACGCTACCTCAGCTGCAGCTAGCAGTGACGGTGGTGACAGACAGACCACGAGCACGCAGGCTTGGGAAATCAGAGGCTCAATGGCAAGCCATGTGACGCATGTGCAGTTGTGGGCAGTGGGAGTGGTCACTTGGGGTCTGTGCTTCAAGTATCACAGAGGGAGGATCTGTGGGGAGGCCTTCTTCCTTAGAGCAGGAGGGAAAGGTCCTGTTTTTCTTCCCACTTGTTATGATTTGAATGTGAAATGTCCTAAAGGCTCATGGAGATGGTTTGTATATGCTCGGCCCAGGGAGTGGCACTATTAGAAGGTATGACCCTGTTGGAGTAGGCGTGTCACTGTGGGCGTGGGCTTTAAGACCCTCATCCTAGCTGCCTGGAAGCCAGTCTTCTGCTATCAGCCTTCAGATGAAGATGTAGAACTCTCAGCTCCTCCTGCACCACGCCTGCCTGGATGCTGCCATGCTCCCGCCTTGATGATAATGGACTGAACCTCTGAGCCTGTGAGCCAGCCCCAATTAAATGTCTTTATAAGAGTTGCCTTGGTCATGGTGTCTGTTCACAGCAGTAAAACCCTAACTAAGACACTCACGTTTTGAGTGCTTAATCTCTAGCTGGTGACACTATTTTAGGGGGCTTTGGGACCATTAGGAGGTAGGGGCTAGTTAAGGGATACAGATCATGGGGGCGGGGGGAACCTTTGAAGGTTAGACCCAGCCCAGGGTGAACTGTTTCCTGGTCCCCCGTTTGGAGCCTCGTCACTTGCTCCTGAGCCCCGCCCCCTGCCTTCCCTCCTATGGCGGACTGGGACCCTCAGAAACCGACAAATCTTTCCTCCCTGACAGTGCTTCTGTCAATTACTTTGGCGATGCAAGAGCACTTGAGAAACAGCCCCATGAGTGAGCCAGGCTCACCCCAGTTCCCGCCAGGACAAAGCCACCTACCGTACACAGAGATGGCCCCCAAGATGACCCAGGCCGACCACTCCGGCAGGTACTTGATGAACACCAGGGCCATGAGCGCGCTGATGACGATGAGGTAAGCCTGCTGCAGCACCAGAGGCCCCTTCCAGTGGATGCACACCATGCCCACCGCCCCGAAGTTCCACACGGCCAGGAAGAGCGTCGGGTAGTCCATGGCCACGTTGTAGGTCTTGAACACTTCCCTGTAGGCCCAAGGGGGAACAGGGTGTGGGACCCTTGGGTGGGGCCAGTGCCACACCCTAAGTTGTTTGGCACCCTTTGCTCCACACGAGTCTGGGTTTAATTTGCAATATCCCCATCCTCCATTTCTCAGGACCCCACAACTAACTACTCGGTATTTTCTGGAATGTATTGGGGAGTGTATCAATAGCTGGTGGGTCACGTGACCATGTGATGGACCCCTCTTGGAAAGCCCTATGCAAAGATGGGATCCTTAAAAAAAGTGTTTCTCTTTGAGCCTTCGGGCTGATATCCAAACTCAAAGGACAAGAGGGCAGATAAACTAGGAAGTGCCCTGGCTTACATACGCATACATACACACACATACATACACACATACATACACACACACACACATACACACACACACACACACATCCAAGTAGAAGGTGACTCTGCGGGTTCCCACTTGCTCAGTGTGTCCTGAGAAGGCTTCACCAGCCCAGCTTCCTTTGCTTATTTTAAATCAGGAGCCAGAAAGAAACCTGGGACCGAGTCCAGAGCCTACTCCAGTGCCAACACCGAGAGGCCAGAGCTGGGCCTCGGACTCTGAGAACCCTCCCCTGCCCGGGCCCCCCTCAGGAGTGGCTGCTCACCGGCTGGCCAGCACTCACCCGAGGTAGATGTAGGTGAACAGGAAGAGCAGCATCAGGGAGGACATGATCAGCCAGCCATGGATGAACTGGACAACGAAACAAGAGGGCTGTAACCCCGGCAGGATGAAGACAGTCCACAGGAGATGCGTCCATCCGTCCTTCCCTTTGGCCACCAAAGGACTGAAATGATGGAGCCCTTGGGGCAGTGGTGGTGCATACCTTTCATCCCAGCACTTGGGGCAGGGGCAGGGGCAGGAGCAGATGGATCTCTGCGTCCAAGGCCAGCCTGGTCTACAGAGTGAGTTCCAGGACAAGCAGGGTCACTCAGAGAAACTCTTGTTTCGAAAACCCAAATGATGGACCCCCAAGGAATTAGAATTTCCCCTAGGAATTTCATGCTTCCAAAAGGAAAACACTGAAGCCTGGTACCAGGCAGGGGGCTGGCCTCCAGAGATGGGATTTCATGTCCTTCTGACAGTGCAGCAGGACGAAGGGGAGAGCCAGGGGATGACGGGCAGTACCGTGCCTCCCCAGGACTGCTCAGTCATGACTGTCTCTCACCTTCTATCTAAACCCTACCCTCATGTTAGGAGCTGGGGATGGGGGAGCTGATAGATCTGGGCGGGGGGGGGGTCGCTGGATATCTTTGTCCCACTTTGAATGTGGCCACATTGGATAGATCTCCCTTTTTTGATATTTCACTATTAATTTTGGTTTTTTAACTGGCTTATGGATGTCAAGGGGCCAAGCCCGGCTTGTTAGGGCTGCCAGAAGCACGGGTTATGCTGCTAAGTCTAGTGTCACATGTGTACAGGGTCTCCATGACCTGCAGCCTGGACGTCCTTCTCAGTTAGACAGGAAAGGCAGGACACGCCTCCTGCTGCCCCCCAGCCTGTGGTGGCCCACCTCTACACTCTCTCATCGTGTGAACAGGCGGTCTGGACATCCAGGCTCCGCCCTACCTCTGAAGGGAGCCTGCACAGTTGCCATAGAGAGACGTCTCAGAAACAGACAGCAGCTGGGAGGTAGGGTGAAGGTCACACTGGACAAAGACTCAGGGGGCTCACTGGCAGCTGCTTAGACAGTGGCCAGGGCGAGCCTCCTGAGGGGCTTGACAGAAGGGAAGCCCCGTCCCGCTAAGGAACTCTGGACAAGCCCGTCCTCAGGAGAGCTGTCTCTCCTTTCCTGGCTGAGGATGAGACTCAGCCATCAAGGGGAAGGGGCGCTTCCTCCCAGCACCCCACCCCCACCCCCCACCCCCACCCCCCACTGCTGAGGACTATCCTCTGTCACCAGCTCAGCCCACTGCGTCTCCAGCAGTCCACCTGGAGGAGGGGCCTCAGCCGGACTGCACACCGGCCTTACCAGGAAGGGAAGGAGTGGCCTCTAGAACCTACTCACCCTCTTCCTCCCAACTCTGACCTGCTTGTCTGGGCAGTGTGATCTCGGAACTTCCCAATGGCCCTGACTGAATGGATGGTCAAGCCACTGCTGTGGGACTGGCCACGTGACATGCCCTGACCACAGCACGGTCACTTCCCATGCTGTTCTGAGTTTGTTGCCATGTTCTCTGTATGTACAAACAAGCAGTCTTCGCCCAGATGCCTGGCACCCTTTCCCCTCCTCCCTCTGAAGTATCCATGGGAGCCCTGCCTCGTTTTCACAGACAGATGCTACCGATGAGGTAAGCTTCCGTTCAAGAACATTTCCTGCGCCTCCTTTTCATGGTTCAGCCCCGTCTGAGCGTGCTGAGCTGACGGCTGGCTTCCTCCCTCAGCCAGGGATTTGCCTGGAATAGGTAGCGCCTGGCTCCCCTCCCTGAGGACTTTAATGTCTCAAAGCCTGCTGCCTAAAGCCAGTGTCTAAAAGTTGATGGCACAGTCAGGTCTACTAATGCAGGCCTGTATAACTGGTGAAGCTGAGGCAGGAGGATTGCCTGGCCGACTTAGCAAGACCTCTAATGATAGAAAATTATAGAAAGTGGGTTGGAGAGATGGCCCAGAGGGTGAAGGTGCTTCTTGCCAAGCCTGGCCTGAGTTTAACCCCTGGAACCCACATAATGAAAGAAGAGAGCTGACTCCTGACCCCGGCAGGCACGTGCCCCCCTCCAACACAGGGGTGAGGGCATGGCTCAGCGGTACACTTGAGGCACGAACAAGGTCAGGACTTCAATCCCCATTTGGGGAGCTTAAGTGGGGAGGTACAACACCTTTGGGGATGATGTTATAACCGGGGTCACATGGAGAGGCTCAAGACCTAAAGAAGAATCCAACGCACAGGCTTCCCAGGGCCAGAAGACCGTACCTCAGCCCATGGGCATTCCTTTCTAAGGGGAGAGGGAAGGATTAAAAATAAGCCTAGAGAGAAAGTCTCAGGATGAGGGAAACTAAAACAAAACTTCCGAAGAAACAAGATCAACTTCAGAAGCAGGAGAGTGTGTCAGAGTCCCCTGAGGAGCACACAAGACAGTGGGTGGGGGGCATACAGTTTAAAAGTCAGCACTGGGTCATCGTCCCACAGTGCCAGAGAGCACGAAGAGGCAATCTATTCTGTAGAGAGAAGGAACCCGGATCGGATTTTAGAAAGCTACCGTGTGGTGGTGGTGGTGGTGGTGGTGGTAGGTCCAGCCACATCACCGCAGGGGCAGGGGCGGGGGGCAGGGGCGGGGCCCAGGCAGGCAGGGCCGAGGCGGAGGGGCGGGGCCAAGCGAGGGTCCCGGGCCTCACCTTGTAGCATCGATACTTGTAGAGTACCACGAGAAAGATGGTCATGACCACGATGACGCTGATCATAATGAGGGTGTTCAACACGGAGTTGAGGAGCCGCTGGCCCACGGACGGCGTGTCCTCAGTGAAGGGCGTGTAGATGCTGAAGAGGTCACCGGAAGGGACAGACTCAGTACCTGATGCTCCAGGACAGTCCCATCTCAGGGACACCCCCCCCCCAGGCTGACCACGGAGAGCCTAGAAACCCCACGCTGCTCTGTTAGAACCCCTGCACTAGCTGGGCCCTGATGAGGCCATCACTATCCGGGTGAGCAGCTTCTGCCTCCCGGTCAGTGGCTCGCAGGGCTCCGGCACCTGGAACCATCAGGGCGGGAACAACAGGCTGTACCTCACTGAGGTCTTGCTCCTCCACTTGACTCTCCTACCTCCAGGCCCTCAGCTCTGGCTCCTACCGACAAGATTGGCTGCCTGCTTCTCCATGTGATGATTAATTCTGATTGTCAACGTGAGTGGATCTGGAATCAACTAAGCATGCCTTAGGGTGGGTCTGTGAGGGCATTTCTAGGAAGGATTAACCCACCCTGGGGCGGACAGCTCCTTCCATAGTCAGCCTAGGTAGAAGAGGTCGGAGGGAAGCAGTGCTCTTTGCCTGCCTGCCTTCGTCACTCCTTGCCAGTGAGTGCATCCACTCTGTTGATGCTGCTGCTGCCACTACCCTTCACTAACACCAGAACCCCAACCACTGTGCACTAAAGACCATCAGCTCTCTGGGAATCCTTCTGGCATTAACAGATTGAGATTGCTGGGGTACCCGTCTTAGGGACCGCAGCTATGGGGTCCTCAGCCTCTTCAGCATGCAGATAGCCATTGTCGGACTACCTAGCCTTTACTGTATACTCATCTAATACATCCTTTTTCATAATACACATTGATTGGTCCCACTGCTCTAGAGAACCCCGACCACACACTCCACGAAGCTTTGCAGCCTAAGTCCCCGCACCCTCTTCTCCCCCCAAATGCAGCTAGCGGTAGTGCTCCAACTCTGGGAGAAATTCACAGGCCCCTTGCTCTTCCCAGCTCAAAGGCCAGGAGCTCTGCCTGCCCTGACCTCTCTAAACCTTCCATTTCTTCCTGTTTCTATGAGACCCCCACAGGCTTCTTAGTGTGGGAACTTTCCTACCTCCACTTTTCTAAAAAAAAATAAAAAATAAAAAGGGGATTCAAATGCGCTTGGCAGTGAGGAGCCCATGGCGGGTGGGGAAGGGGGAGGAGAGCGCTGGGGCTAGGGAAGCTCACAGTTCTCTGTGTTGTGTTTATTAATTAATAAAGGCTGATAAGTCCTCATCATCTGCTGGAAATGTGCTAAGACATCATGGGTCCAACCCTGTCATCTCATACCTCAGGGAGCAGAGACCCAGACAGGACACGACTCGCCTGAAGTCACTCGTGTGTGTGTGTGTGTGTGTGTGTGTGTGTGTGTGAGAGAGAGAGAGAGAGAGAGAGAGAGAGAGAGAGAGAGAGAGAGAGACAGACAGACAGAGGGCCGGGACCAGATACTTGGTACCAGAGCTCAGAGCTGCGGTACCAGAGCCGCCCTCTGGTCAGAGCCCACTTAGCTTCTGGCGAGTACTGTGTGGTGCTCAGGAGTATTACCCAGTTAATTCTCCAGGCGGCCCCGTAATTAAACCCGTGAGACAAACCTGGATAGGAGACAAGTCAGACAAGCGTGCAGACAAGTCACAGGACCGGAGGCAGCGAGGGCGGCAGGGAACAGGCCAGAGTCCCTGCCATTGGTCAGCAGAGCTGCAGGCACAGCAGCTGAGAAAGCCTAGGACCCCCTCGGATCAGCTCCCGCCCCGACCTCCCGATGCCAGCCGGGCCCCAACTCACAGCTGCCCATTCTTCTCTGTGTAGAAACGCACAGACTTGATGGTGGCCACCACCACGATCATACACAGCGTGACAGGGACGAACAGCATGATCACGTGCTTCGCCCCGTACTTGAGGGTCAGCTCCTCCTCCAGGCCCGACGGTCGCCCGGGAACCCCATAGCGGTCCGGGTCCTCCTCACAGTCTTCCTCGTTTTCCTGGCTCCCCTGTGGGAAATCACACGGTAAGGGCCGCAGTGTCCCCCTCCCCACTGTGGTGAGCGGCTGACATTCCGCAGAAGGCTAACTGTGAGAAGTGTGAGCTCCGATTTAGGTCTCTGGATATATAAAAACTTAGAAGGATGCGGGGGTGGAGGGGTTTTAGAGCCAGCCTGCAGAGTCACAGAAGGGCACATCAAAGACCCTTGCCCTTCCAAAGGACAAGGGCTAAAGGCACTAACTAACGTGGCCTTATTGATCTAGGAGGAGACAGGCTAGGAAAGAGACGGGGAAACAGATCAAACATTTTGCTTGACTAACTTAAGACCCAGCGCTTCTCGGAGCACCCAAACACATGGCTGCTTCAGTACCAGCTTCCCATGGGCGGAGCTCCGGCCTAGATCTTCACTAGACACCAAGGGAAAAACAAAGAAATCTAATAAATAGAAAAGAAACTCCTGCTGGGTAATGGTGGCACGTGCCTTTAATCCCAGCTCGTGGGAGGCAGAGGCAGGCAGATTTTCTGATTTCTAGGCCAGCCTGGTCAACAGAGTGAGTTCCAGGACAGCTAAGGCTATACAGAGAAACCCTGTCTCAAAAAATACAAAATTAAAAAGAAGAGGAAGGAGGAGGAGGAAAAGAAACTCCAGGGGCTGGAGAGATGGCTCAGTGGTTAAGAGCACTGACTGCTCTTCTGAAGGTCCTGAGATCTAATCTCAGCAACCACACGGTGGCTCACAACCATCTGTGATGAGATCTGACGTCCTCTTCTGGTTTGTCTGAAGATGGCTACAGTGTACTTAGTATAATAATAAAAAATCTTTTTTATAAAAAAAAGGAAAAAAAGAAAAAGAAAAGAAACTCGAGAGAACAGGCTGTTGATAACCCGGACTGTGAGCCCACTGAGGCTCCGAGGCAAGGCAGGAAGGGGAAAGCCCTCTGGGCAGGCAGGGAAGGTTTTACGTTACATGGAATCAGGCTCAGGCAGCTCAGGTGTGGTTTGCCTGACCAGGAGGGAGCTGGCCAAGCTGACTAAGGGACCCTACCCATCTCCTGACCCGAGGCTGCAGCTGTACAGGTCACAGAGCAGCTACATGCATGAGTCACGGTACCCCTATGTTTCCCAGCACGAACGCCAGGCCAGACTCAGGCCATTGTGGTGTGTGTTTTCCCTATCTGCTGGCAGCCTTCCCTCCTGTTTTCTCAATGTTTCTGTGTCATTGGTCTGTCCCAGGCACCGTGTGTACATCCATGTGTGTGTATGTATGTATGTATGTATGTATGTATGTATAACAAGATAATGCAGTGTATAGATGAAATGGCCTAGAGGGTTCAGTCTGGTGGATGAGCCCTGCTGCGTTGAGCCTGTGGTGCCCATACTGTGACACACGCGGAGCAGAGCAAGCTGCCCATCTCACAGTCCGGATACAGGAAAACAGGAGGGGCGGGGCCTCCTCCAGCGACTTGCTGCACTCCACAAGCTCCATTCCTTAAAGGTTCTGCGACTTCTCGGTCACAGCACGCTGGGGACCAAACCTTCAGCACAAAGGTCTCGGGGAGACATCTCAGGTCCAACTGCAGCAGCCCGTAAGACATAGGAGGGGGCTGGACAGAAGGCTTAGCGGTTCCAAGTACCTACTGCTCTTGTAAAAGACGTGAGGTCAGTCGCTAACACCCATGTCAGTAAGGGACAGGACATTCCTTTCTGGTCTCCGTGGGTACCTTAGCTCATATGCATATACCTCCACACGGATGCACATTAATACCCATAATTAAAAATAAAAAAGACATAGGACCCCCATGGCCCTGTTTTAAGGCCCACAGTTGCTGGGGGGAACCTACCCACTGGGCAGTGTTCTCTCCATCCTCCGGGCCCGGCCTGCCCTCCTGGCCGGAGCGAGATGTGGGGCTCTCGGCTGACATCAAGGACGTCCGCTCATCACACACCTCTTCCTCGCTGTCCGAGGCCATGAATGTGAGCATCGTCTGGGAAAGAAGCACAGGGACCCCGTTCCTGACAGGTAAGGGCAGTGGGGGTGTGGAGTGGGGTGGCTTGAACACCAGACACAAGCTTTCTACACACACGTCAACCAACCACTCAAAACAGGAGTTCCAGCAGCTGGCACGGGACCTCAGCAGCCTTGCTTGGGACTGGCTTGGGTGGAACTCCTGCCACACGGAGCAAACCGTCCAGTCAGGAAAGTCGGGGTCACTCTGAACTGTCAACATGTTTGTCAATCGATAAACATCTGGGGTTACTGCCCTTGGCTCTGGAGCTGTATAGCCTTGAAAAGGTAAGCCCTCTCGGCCCGTAGGAACAAACGCATCGTCCGATCTGACAAAGGACACGTCGCCAGAGGATAAAGGGACCTGTCCTCAGAAGCTGCAATTCCATGCTTCCTAGAGAGGACTCTCGCTGGAGGTGGAGCAAACAGCATGCAGGCCACACAGTGGCGGCACCAAGGCGCCCCGTGTCAGTCAGCTCAAGGAAAGCTGGCCGTTGACAAGTGTCCATCTAGCTGGTGATGGTGAGGGGAAGGACAGAGGTCAAGAGAAAGTGTCCTGATGTGTTTGTGGGGGGGATGTCCTGAGGGGATGGGGGGGGGGATGGCCCAGTGGGGGTTAGCCTGAAGGGAACACATGCTTGCTGGGAGAAGCTGACTCAGAGGGCAGAATAAAGGGAAAAAAAAAAAAAAAAAAAAAAACTAAGATTGGCCAGGCCAGGCCAAGCTAGACCAGGCTAGACCAAGGTGAGGAACAGGATGTTACCAAGGAAGGTTGAATGTGATCCAGTGATCCACAGAGTGTCTGTGGGTTGAAAATGGGATACCATTTAGGGGTACCTGAGTGTGGGGTACATGTAGAGTCTTCAGTTCAAATGTGGCAGCTAAGTCCAGGAGCCACCCAGCCAGCAGGGGGAGGTGATCCCTGGAACTACCCGCACTGAGGAACTTGGCAGGGGGGAGGGTTCTTAATATACTCTGACACAGCAGCACCTTGCGGTACCCAGTAAAGCCCCAGGTCCCCACATTTTGAGTTCAGGCACCTCTGGGAGGATCTGACTGTGCCCACATCTGGACAGGCACTGCCACTACCGGTCACATCACCTCAGAGTTGAGCTCTATGTTACTGAGATAGGAGCAGGCCTGCTCTTTGTTGAAAGCCTGTCTCCAGATTAGTCACTCTTAGAATCCATGTGATCTTCAAGTGATTAAACAAGGTCCTTCACCAAGGCAGGGCCTGTGGCTGCTACTCAGGAGACAGCCTTCCTGGCCATGGCCTGGATAGCTTCCATAAGGGCTTTCCTCAATCTGCCATGACTGAGATGGTACAGTGCCTGCCTTTGTTGACCTTTCTGACTGGATCTACTATAAAGGCGCCCTCTGTCCTCACAGAGCCCAGAGCCCCCAGAAGTTGCCAGTCGGGGTCTACCAGACATTAGGAATGGGAAGACGGCTGCAGATTCCACAGGCACAGAGCGAGGTGGGGAGGACCATCACTATCCACGTTCAGAGGAAACACTGTATAGCTTTAGAGCTCAGGATCTTGGGTCTTGAGGACGAGAAGGGCAGGGAAGGGCCCAGAAAGGTGCATGAGCTGAGACAGAGAGAGACGGGACATTCTGGAAAGATGGAACTATTCGAGTATTATGAGTAGGATAGGTATATAACACCATCTTGCCTCGATGTGATGGTGGGATCAGGGGACCTGGTAGGATGGACCATCCCAGGGAAGGGTCTGTGTGTCTGGCCAAAGGGAAGGAAGCTTAATCCAGCCCAGGTATCTCCTAGGAGGACAGAAGAGAAATGCCCTTTGATGGAGGCTACACAGAGCACAGTGTATCCTAGATGTTGGGTCTGCTGCCCTAATCCTTGTGGGAAACTCAGCTCAGCACAGTGCTCAGGAGCTCTGTGCCCTGGAGCCCGGGCCGACCAAGAGTCTATACACGAGAACTCAGCTTAAGGGGACGCAGCTTCAAAGGTCAACTTGCCATGATATACGGGGAAATAGCCAGTCAGGGGTCTGTCCTGTCCTCTTTGAGAACAAGCTGCCTGTCATATCTTTTTTTTTTTTTTTTTTTTTTTTTTTTTTTTTCCGAGACAGGGTTTCTCAGTGTAGCCCTGGCTGTCCTGGAACTCACTTTGTAGACCAGGCTGGCCTCGAACTCAGAAATCTGCCTGCCTCTGCCTCCCAAGTGCTGGGATTACAGGCGTGCACCACCACGCCCGGCTTGCCTGTCATATCTTAAACACATACTCACTGGACCTGAGATCTCTTCACTACTCCTTCCAGCAACAGTGAATTCTCTTCTCACAGATATCTAGATCAGGGATGTGCCTCTGTGGGTTTCATCCACTGCCCCACTTCAAGGTTATCCTTGAGCCGGGGCATTCTGTTGCTGGACTCTTCAATGCTGTGCTAAGATAGGCTCTTATCTCAGCTGCTGCTGGATAAGACACCACAAGTCAAGAGTATTCTGGCTCTCAGCTCAGCGTACAGGCGCGTCACAGTGGGAGGAGCTTGAAGTCGCTGTCGGTCACATCTCCTTGACAGTAGGAGCAGAGGGTGAAGAATGGAGGCTGCTGCTCAGGTCTTTCCTCCAGGGGACTGCTCCACCCACCATGAGCTGGTCTTCACACCCCAGTTAACAAAATCAAGATAATCCCCAGAGGCATGCCCAGGGGCTCCACTCCTAGGCAACTGGAGACTCTGTCAAGTTCATAGCTAACTATCATAGCTGAAAATTGAAAACATGGGTCCACTCTAGCCTAGTGTCTGGGCAACGCATTTAGAGATGGTGCCCTACACACACATACCTATGGCCTCCCTGGGTTGGGTCTACCTCAGGAAGGCAAGGGAGCTTTTTTTTCTTTTTTTCTTTTTTTCTTTTCTTTTTTTTTTTTTTTTTTTTTTTGGTTTTTCAGGACAGGGTTTCTCTGTGAAGTCCAGACTGGCCTCGAACTCAGAAATCTCCCTGCCTCTGCCTCCCAAGTGCTAGGATTAAAGGCATGTGCCACCACCGCCCGGCTGCAAGGGAGCTTCTTACCCAGTACCTCCAATTCCCATGACTGTAGGAATGAAGGTGTAAACTGTACAGTCCTTAGTCCTGGACATGGGACCTGGTCAGACAGCAACTAGGAAGAGAGGGGTGAGAGCTTCTCAGACTAGCCAAATCTCCAAACAACATCCATAGAGAGAGAGGGCTGGAAGATCTGGGCATCCGATGCGGGGGCGGTTGGTGGGGGTATGGGGTTATGATAAAAATATATGTACAGTACCCCAAACAGGAAAACCCCAAAGCTATGCAAAGATTCAGATCTCTTAGATCCGTAAATGCTACAACTTGGAATTTTATCTGAGAAAAAACATTCATACAAAAATATGTGTTGTAGTTGTTATCACAAAAAGTAAAAATGACTGAAATTTCTGACTCTCTTCTCTGGTATGGGAACTCACTCCCCCCTTTCCCACTTATCTGCAATTCTGCTTCCTGTGGTTATAGTTATCAGTAGTCAAGAATGTGAAATGGAAAATTCCAGAGTAATCAATCCATAAGTTTGAAATAGCTTCCACTACAGTATATTGTTGTAATTGCTGGTTTGTTGTTATTAATCTTTTGCTGTGCCAATTTTATAAAGTAAATTATCATAAATATGTATGTTCAGACACTAAAACAAAACAAAACACTGCACTGGGGGTGCAGCCAGGGTCTGCGGGCTAGGCAAGTACCTTACGGAGTTACATCTCCACCTCCCCCACGCCCCCACCCCCACCTCCCCATACCCCGCCCTACACCACCACCACCACCACCCTCCCCCTTTTTTAATAATCAATATAGGTTGCATCTTCAACCTACTGGTTTGTTTGTTTGTTTCTTTTGAGATAAGGTCTCACTAGCCAGTAGCCCCGGTTAGTCTGGAACTGGATGGGTAAAGCAAGCTCAGCCTGGAATTCTGGGCTGAGTGGCTTTAATCCCAGGCCACCAGAGTGCTGGGATTAAAGGCCTGTGCCACAGTGCCCACCAAGCCACTGGTTTGTAAAAGAAAACATGAGGCATCAACACAGGGTTTTCCTCCCACTGCCCCTGCTTGGCCTGGGGAAACAAATGAGAACACAGGAAGCCAATGACAAGATCTCCAACGCCCGAAAAACAAAAAGCAAACAAACAAAGACACAGATGCTTCTTCCATTCCATTTAAAACCCCCAAGGACCGGTCTGCGAGGCTCTTCGGTCTGAGCGCAGTAAAATCCTTAGAGGGAAAACCAAGCCTGCTAGATTGGATCTGCATCACAGCATGCAAAGAGGTCCTGGGGGAGCCTGACTCAGCATGAACAGCGATGCGAATTGCCATCGCTGACGTCAGACAACCAGCTCCACATCCCAAGAGTCCACAGGAAGCACGGAGGGGCTGACAGGGAAGTGTGGACCGAGTGCAGAGGCCAGGCTGTTCTGGAAGCCCTGCCAGCATGGCACTGTGGCTACCCTCTGCCCACTGGAATCAAACGTCGATGAGCTGAACTAAGAAGTTCCCCCACCGGCTCCTGTAATTATCAAGGAAACCGGGTGACCCAGTTTTCACAAACTTGTTTTCAACGGGGGAAGGCGGGGGTGGGGGTGGGGGGGTGGGGGGGGAAGCAGGCAAGAGATTTTGGAATGCCATGGAAAATTCTGGCACCTCGTGGAAAACAATACTCCAAAAATGAACTGGAAACTCTGGGCCACAAACACGTCTATCTGCAGAGAGGTTAGGACTCCCTGACACTTTTCCAAAGGGGAACAGAACAATGTCCTTATCTTTCAAAAGGTCACCTTCCGTGGTCACATGGCTAACTTCCCGGCATTCCCTTAACCCTGGGAAAGTCCTGGTCTTCCGCTACACTAGGGAAGGGCTTCCCCCAATCAGGCCACACCCTGCGACATCTCACAGATCCCAGACCTACCTCTAACCCTTAGCACCTGCCTATCTGGCTGGTCTATCTGGCACTTTGCCGAATGGTTCTACTGGGTTTGGGGAGACCTGAGGCAGAGCTGGGGTTAGAGAGCCAGACCCCAGACCATCAAGTGGCATATGGTCTGCGTTAAACCCCATTACCTATTTCTCTCTTTAAGTACCTGGGCTGGGGCCATTTTCCTCATTTCATGAAGCAGCCTGGAAGACAGGTAGTTAGGGGGAAGAGACAGGGAGGGGTGCCTCTAGCAGCCACCCTCAAGTAAAAAGCTAGAATTTTTTCCTTTCTTTTTGTTTTGTTTTTTGAAACAGGGTCTCACTGTATATCCTTGGCTGTCCTGGAATTCACTCTGTAGACCAGACTGGCCTCGAATTCACATAGTTCTGTCTCCCAAGTGCTAGGATTAAAGGAGTGTGTCACCACCACCAGGTGCAGATTTTTTTTTTTTTAATGAGACACTGCACAGCCATTGGTCGCATAGATTAGCATGGCATGAACCATACTTCCTGGACAGCTTCTAGCCAGGCAAGATGGCAGGAGCTACTTCCTCCTCTATGAAGAGCAGAATAGGTTGCCTTGTGAGATTGGGAAAACAGGTGCTAAGCAACTAGCCATAGCAGCTAGTCCTACCGGAGACAGGAGGGGACACACAAAGCCAGCAGGTGCCTTTCTCTGGAAGCTAGGGGACTGCTAAGCCACCAGACCCGGGAACTAGAATGAAGGCCGGGCCCCAGGGAGATCCTGTTTCCATCCAGCCTCAGCCTGACAATGGGAACATTTTGTCAAAGGGAAGGGCACGTTCATGATGATGTCAAAGCTGGACTGAATACCTTAGGGGCCATTACTTGGTCCCCCATCTAACAGTTCAGCAAACCAAAGCCCAGGGTAGCTGGGGATGAAGTCAGACTCGAGGAGTCAGATAAGGACCAGTTTACAGGTCTCTAAACTGCCCACAGAATGATGTCATCTCCCATCCAATCAGGACCATCAGGTTCCTGCGGAGACAAGGCAACCAATCCACACCCACAGCCACACCTGCTGTCTCTTTGAGAATGTACTCATGCATTCCGATGATGTTGTATCTAGAACGGCCCCTGCCCACTCCCAGATCTTGCCGGCACAAAATCCTTAATCAAGTGCCTTACACTCTCCCATCCCCAGACGCAGGGGCTCTGAGCCGGGCTCACTCCTGGAAGTCGGTGAGGCTCAGAGGTGGACATGTCAACTCTTAGCAACGAGGGAAGGAAATGGGGTACTGATTCTCAGTTCAAAAGACAAGTGGAAAAGTGTTCCAGTATGGGGCTAGCAAAAGAAATCACGACATTTTCAATGACTTGACACGCCTACCAGATCTGGTTTTCCAAGGTGTGTCAGGTAACTTTCTGTTACTAAAACAAACACCTGAGATGCAATTTACATTTTTTTAAAAGGTGGTCTACTCTGCTTCACCTTTATAACCTTGTCCAGGGTCAGCTGGGCTTTCAGCTTTGAGCCTGTGGTACACCAAAACTACTCTACTCAGGTCTAGAAGGTGAGAATGGTAACAGGTTCTCGCCTCCAGTGACAGACCTTCCACCAGACCCCAACCCCCGAAATACCTGCAGGGACCCAAAGCAGTTATTCCCCTGGCTGAGGGGGAAAGGGTGTCTTTTAAAGACATGTTTTTAGAATAAATATGTATTAATTTAATTTTTAAAAAAAAAACATGAGGAAGTTTCTGGCTGAGGTGTCACAAGAAGGTAGCCAGCCTTTACATTTCCTTCACCTGCAAAGATGGACAAAGCCAGCAGCCCGTTCTCCCCGTCAAGGGAGAGGCCTCAGAGAGCTGCCTCCCAAGGAGGCCTTAGCCTTCCCGAGGACTGACCTGGCATTTTTCTTTCTCTGAAGTGTTCAGGTGGCAGGTCAGGTGCTGCCACCCCTGAGCCCAGGGAGGAGCGTGCACGCGGACTGAGCATCACTCTCCAGCAGCCACAGCCCACGACAGGTGGAACAGTGGCAGAAACCTTTGCTGTCTGAGGGGTCCCAGCTGATCAGAGGCCCAACCTTAAAGAAACAGCTAAAATACAGCCACAGAGGTGTTTGTCAGAAAGATCCATGTGACGCCCCCCACCCATACACAGTGTTGATGGTTACTTCTCTTTCTCTCAGGCTTTATTATTATTGTTGTAGTAGTTGTTATTAACCATTATTATTACTATTATTATTGTTGTTATTATTATTAACTATAGCCAGAATGACTTTTTTTTTTTTAATTTTGGTTTTCTAATTAGAGAAGTCACCTCTATAGCCAGGATGACATTAAACTCCAGATGTTCCAGGCTCTACCTCTAAAAGCAGGCATCACAGGCATTTTGGGTAGGCCTTGAACTCAGAGATCTACCTGCCTTATAGTCTGGGTTTCTTTTGGAGGGGGGGTGTTAAGCTGGAGGGATGGCACTTGTCTAGAATCAAAAGCAGCAGGAGAGGGACGCCAAGCAGGAAGACTACCATTAATTTAAGGCCTATCTTGGCTACATACTGAGTACCAACCAACCAGGGCTTCGCAGCAAAACCCTGTCTCAAAATACAAAACAATTTTTTCCCTCCCAGATTCTCAGGAAGTCGTTAACGAAGACCTCACAGCAATGTTCTGGGTGACAGTTTGGACGCCAGGTAAGAGCTGACTGAACGAGCCAGTGTACAACTCCAGAGGTACAGATGATATAGGTAGCAATGTCCAAACCCTGTGCTGACAGGCCATGGGGCAGCCGGGCTCCCATCCCTGACACCCACACCCCAGAACTCAGGTCCCCAACTTTAAAGGAGTCCTAATAACTGTCCCAGTGTTCCCTTAGCTCTGTCTGGTGACTTACATTGTTGTTGTGTGCTTGGTTGGTTTTTTTGGGACAGTGTCTCACTATGTAGTTCAGATTGGCCTGAAACTCACTACACAGCCCAGGCTGGCCTTGAATTCACAGCAACTCTCTCGCTTCGGTGATTATGCACTGGAATTATAGACATGAACCATCACATTACTTAAGTTCTTTAAGAAAAATTAAATTATATTTTATGCGTATAGGTATTTTTTCTCTCTATATATATGTCTGTTTAGCACAGATATGTCTGTGCAGTACATTTGTGCCTGGCATCTACAGAGGTCAGAAGAGGCTCTCCAAGAATCTAAGTTACAGGCAGTTGTGGGCCTCCACGTTGAACACAGGTCCCCTGGAAGCGAAGCCAGTGCTCTTAACGGCTGTGCCATCTCTCTGGCTCCATTAGTACGTTTTTTTTTATAGTAACTGTGATACCCACTAGACAATATGGCTTTTTATCACAAATATCAACTCCTACCACATGGGCATGTCACATGGTAATTATCACCAACAACCCAGAGAGGCTAAGTCTGGGGAGAGACTCTTATATGGCAAACTTCGGTATAACTGTAAGCAACCACAGAAAGGCCATGGGACAGGGTATGGCTAAATGCTGCTCCAGGCCTAAGCAGCGGCGGTGGCAACAGCCTCTGGCAACATTCCTTGTCCGTCCGAGTCTGTTTCGCCTTCTCAGACAGCGGAAATATTCATTTCCACATACGAATGGATGCACGGCCTATGTTTTGGGCACAGGCACGGGGCATGTCCACATAGGAGGAGATAGTTCTCCAAACCTGGTGCAGCTTCCAGCTCGGTCTGCACCTCTGCTCACCCACACCCACTCCCTATCAGCTCCCTTCCCATCCTGCACCTCTCCACCCTTCACTCTATCCCTGCCCACCTGATTCTAGCTGCGACCTGGGAGCCAAGGTGGATGGTCACCTCTAGGCTGAAGTTGAGATGCTGGCCCCTTCACCAACAGAAAACACAGCATCTGGTACCGTTTCTAGGGCTCCCACAGAGCCATCCACACCTAAAGGGAAACTTGAAGCTTACACACCTGAAGCAACTTATACAGAACCTTTAATTACTGCCATAAGTCTTGGCTGACGGCCTGCGAGGCTCAGGTGTCCGCAGAGGGACTGTATGGCCAGCAGGTGCAGCTATTCTGAAGGATGGCGTCTCTCTGTCTCCAAGAGACTATTCTGGGGACGGCTGTCCATTCTGGGTTAAACTGGCCTGCATCTGTTCTGGCTTAGAGGCTCTCTAATCCTCCATCTGTAAATGGACGCAGTCATTTCACAACGGTTCTTACCTTTAAAGTCGAATGCCTAAGCAGAGGTGCTAGGGCATTTCGTCTAACTGGCAAAGGACTTAAGGTCTGGATAGCAGATAGAGGTCCAGGCAGCAGGCTCTAAGCCTGGCTCCACTGTATCTTACACAGGAGACCTCGGGCAACCGCACTTTTAAGTTCTGGGAGTTACTCTCCTCTCCCTCCTCCCCTAGCCGGCCCTATGCAAGCTTGGCCAGCACTCTACCACACTGCTGCATCCTCAGCCCCAGGCGCAGTTTCTTCATCAGTATTACTGGCAACTAGCTCTTGCTTTTAAGTTCCTTCAGCTTCAAAGGCTTGATTCTGGGCGTCTCCCTACTGCCTTAAGAGGTTTACAAAACACCAAACACCGCTGGTAACAGAAACGCCAGCCTCAGGCCCTGTCGTGAGTCCCTCTCCTCACACAGGAAGAAGTCCTCACTCCCTATGGCATGTATAGCAGATCCCAGGTAGACCAGGTCAGGTCCTGGGTAGCCTGGACCAAAATGCCTGGTGAATAGAGCCTTGAGACCCACGTGCACTGGCCCTTTAACACCTCATTCCGCGCCTGGGGCTCTGGAGGCAGGAAGGGACGCGAGGGCACTCGGACGGCGCCTAGAGGCCCAGAGCTGCTCCCTAAGCTTCTTCCAAGCCCCAGTTCTGGGCCGGCCGTACTGCCGCCTCCCCGGCACTTTCTCCTCGCCCCTGCGCGGGCCGCAGAGGCCGAGGTCGCCGCAGGGGCCGCAGCCTGGATCCCAGACCCTGGTGCCCCGAGAAGGCAGCGGTCGGGGGCGAGCGCACGAAGGGCCTCGCTGCATCCGGGCTCTCGCAGCCGGCTACCCGCGATCGGTGACAGGTACCGGGCCGCTCACACCCAGCCCCCGCCCTCCGCTCACCTGCTCCGCCGCGGCGCAGGGTTGAGTTTACGCCGCGGGCGGAGCGCCTCTCCCGGGCTAGCGCCGTCCCCGCCCACTGCCCTGGTTCGCCCGCGCCCCAGACACGCCCCCTCACTGACACGCCCACTCCCCTGGCCCCCGCCCCTTTCCCGTCCCTTGGGCGGTGCCAGATTTCCCACTGCACTTGCGCACCATCGTAGGTTTACACACAAACACTGGATGCAGAAGGTCCGGGCTTTCGCTGTGTCTTGCCTTGGAGATCGCAACATCATATTGCCACTGAAATTTGAAGTTGGGTAGTGCCTTTTCTTAGGGGCCTGGCAGCGCCATGGGGACAAGGGGTGGGTATTTGCTTTGTGATTTCCGGAGCCTCTGCTGTCACCCCTCTGGTTTCATGCACTTTAAAATGGAGTCTAAAGTCAGCTAACATCGTGAGCGTTGTCCTGATTGATTTTTTTAGAGTGCCTCGGCGACATGGGGAGCTCTGGGTAAATATGAACCGGGATAAAATTGCATCTAGAACTAGGAATCTTTCTTGGGGCAGGAACAGGAAATGTGATCGCAAGATCTGGGGTCTGTGGAGTGAGTTGAAAATGTCAACAATTTGCCACAGTTGTCATTATCTCAGTGGCTTTATTTCTCCTTTGATTACTGTGAAATTCGTATAACATAAAGTTGTCATTGTAGAGCTGAGGATGTAGTTCAACAGAGTACCTGCCTAGCATGCAGGAAGCCCTGAGTTCAATACGCAATTCTGGTGTATGCATGGGTGAGTAATCCTGTCACTAGAAGTCCAAGGTCATCCTTAGCTACATAGCAAGTTCAAGGCCAGCCAAAGACACATTAGACCTTGCCTTTAAAAGAAAATATATGGCGGGGCAGTGGTGGTGCACACTTTTTAATCCCAGCACCAGGAAGGCAGAGACAGGCAGATCTCTGAGTTCAAGGCCAGCCTGGTTTTTCCAGGACAGCCAGGGCTATATAGAGACCCTGTCTTTACCACCACCACCCCTGCAAAAAAGTAGTCATTTTAACCTAAGGCATTTAGTGACTTCAATGTGTGCAGATCTGACTTGTGTGGTTGTAAAACAGTCCATTGCTTATAAAATAAAAGGCAGTTGTACAATTGAAAAGTTTGCTCCCTACCCCTCTCCCGGACCCTGTTAGCCACCCACCTACTTCTGTCTCTGTGGACTTTGCTCAACATCTTGAATTTTTTTCCTTAACACAATTGAGAAAGCGGGTTCTACCTGGCAGATAGCATGGACTCGGACTGAGGTCTGAAATCTTTCTCTTCTGCCCGTCTATTACAATTCCTTACCCTTCTGGGCCTCGGTTTCCTCATCTGTGAAAGGACAGTGTGAGAGCCTTCACAGGAACATAGACAATTAGAGAGGAATGAGGGGGCGGGGCAGCAAGGACACCGAATGGTAATTATTTCATTCCTCTGCCTCCCTTCTCCACTTGAGGTGGTGTGAGTTTCATTTTGTTCTGTTCGACATTGAAATGATAGACCATAGTATTCTTCATGTCTACTGCCGCCCACCAGGGGCACCATCCTTCTCTACTACAGACGGCTCTTATCAGTGGCAGCCACAACACCACATGGACGTTGTGTCCAGAAATTCTAGACCTTGGGTATGCTCACCACACTTGAAAAAGCCCAACTGTGCTGTAAAAGGAGGCTTCTCTATTGAACAGGACTTACAACGAACACACATGGACCACTGTCTCAGTCCCTTCAGGCTATTATAACAAACCACCAGAGGCAGAAAACTTATAACAATAGAAAATTGTTTTTCCACGATTCTGGAGGCTGGGCAGCCTAAGATCAAGACCTTAGCAGGCTTACTGTCTGGAGAGGACTTGTGTTCTAGTTTATCGGTAGACTTATATGGTGATCTTCTAAGATGTCTATGTGGTAGACAGCAGAGAATCAATAGACCTAGGTCTGAAATCTCCCCCTTCTTGATCTCACCCATGAGACCTGTGTTCCTGTGGCCTGATCACTACCCAAAGGCTCCACCTCTTAACCTAGAGGGATTGGATTTTAGCACAGCAACTTTGAAGGGACAAAACCACTAAGACTTTCAGCATACATAGAACGTAAGTAATAAAACAGGCCCCAAAGACTGGGCAGCCATCTGCTACTGCAGTGCAGCCTGGCTTAGTCTGATCTGGGTCTCACATTTCACACTTAGCATCTTAGGTTCTGGGCAATACTTTCTTTGCTGGACTTTTATAAAAGTTTTAGTTACATATTTATATTTTGGATGGCAGCTACTTTAAAAATTAGAAGCTTGGTTTTTTTGGTTTTTCGAGACAGGGTTTCTCTGTGTAGTCCTGGCTGTCCTGGAACTCACTCTGTGTCCTTCGAACTCAGAAATCCGCCTGCCTCTGCCTCCCAAGTGCTGGGATTACAGGTGTGCGCCACCACGCCCAGCTCAGAAGCTTGGTTTTTTTAATGTTTAGACTTTGTAGAACATTTGTAAAATACAAAAAAATAAATAAATAAGTAGAAGAAAATTACGTGTTGTTCATCTTTTTGTTTTATCTTTTTTCTAATACCCTTTCGGGTAATTTTCTTTTTCTTTTAAGAATACTATATGGGTCTCATAATGTTGCCAAGGCTGGTCTCGAACCCATGACCGTCTAGCCTTTGCCTCTCATTGAGAATTTTATTGCATGAGGATTTGGAAAAATAAAAATGTGGGGAGTTGGAAGCTTGCTTCTCATGAGGTGGAGGAACAGGTGGGCAATGGAGCCTAGGAGCAGTGGACATTGTGCTGCCTAAGGGAGTTGCTCTCTGAGCCACAGCAAGCCATAGTCTATGTCAGAATAGTCTCAGCGGGAGGTGTGGTGGTTCAAATATGCTTGGCCCATGAGAAGTGGCACCATTAAGAGGCGTGGCCCTCTTGGAGGAGGTGTGGCCTTGTTAGAGGAAGTGTATCACTGAGGAGGTGAGGCTTTGAGGTCTCATATATGTACCAAAATTAACTGATAAATCCCGTCACGGGATTGCCTCCCGCCTCAGTGGCTTATGTTTCCAAATGAAAGAGACACACACACCGCATATATATGTATATATATATGTACACATATATACATATATATATACATATATATATATACATATTTGCCTTTATATTTTGTCTTAAGCAGCACAATAGCTGAGCAACTGCCTAACCTCCATGTTTTTAGAATCTACCTCCCACTGACAACTCCAAGTTACTAGTTAACTAATTTCTCTGTTCCATCTTGGCCACTCTGACACAGCTGAGCAGCCCTCTCAGCACCTTTACATGGTAGCTCTCCTCCCTCCTGCAGGTTCTCACCCTTCCATGGCTGCTATCTTCTCCCCTCTCCTGCACACACTCCTAAGGTATGGTGGCAACCCCTGCCCCGCACACTCCTAAGGCATGGATGGAATCTCCTCTCTCCTCTTCTTTGGGCAGGGGTGGGAGTGGGGGAGGTTCCAAGCCCAGGAACCCTAAATCCTACCTTTGTCTCTCCTCCCCAGCAGCTATTGGCTACTGACATCTTTATTTACCAATTAACTGGGGGTAGGTTCCCAGAAGCCACAAGCAGACTCTCTTGTACAAACAGTTTTGGGGGACCCAATTAGCATTAGAATACAAGCAGATACAATATCTATACTCAAGCCTGGCTAGTGTGACAGAGCCTCTTCCTGACTGAGAAGACAGTTTCCTCGCTGCCTGTGGATGGAGACTTAGAACTCAGCTCCTCCAGCACCACGGCTGCCTGCACAGTGTCATACACCCTACCATGGCGATAATAGACTAAACCTCTGAGCCTGTAAGCCAGCCCCAATTAAATGTTTCTTTTATAAGAGTTGCCTTGGTCATGGTGTCTCTTCACGACAATGAAACTAAGTCAGGAGGGCTCCAGAAAAGAGCCACACTGCCAGGAACCCCCAGCCTCCAGACAGACGTTAGCCACGCGTCAGTCATGCGATAGATACTCTAAAGCACGTCTTTCCTCGCTAGGGATGATGGCTAAGGTTGGTTATCTGCTTCACTGCCTTGAGTGACACTGGGATATCTACCAGGCATACTTCTGGGATATGTCTTGTATGGTATTTCCAGAGATGATTGACAGGTAGGTCTGCAAACTGTGTGGGGGAGAACCTCCCCGAATGAGGACAGCATTGTGTAATTGGGGGTCTGGAAGGAGCAGAAAGGCAGAGGGGGCGAGCTCATGCTCAGGCACGCTCCCTATTCTTGAACAAGTATGCCCTGTGCTAAGGAAATCTGACTCTTCGGCCTTGGAATGCGGACAGGTACAAGATGCTCAGGGGCATTTCCAGCTCTTGGACGATGGCTTCCCATTGGACCTCCGTGTCCTAAGGCAGTGTTCTCAACCTGTGGGTCACAACTGCTCCAAGGCTTTCAGGCTAAGCAGCTACTGGTTTCCCTGTCTTTCTCTGATTCCATTGGTCAGTCTACTAAGTCCTGTCTATAATTACGTGTGTGTGTGTGTGTGTGTGTGTACATGCATATATACATATATGATTTATATTTATATATAAATATAAATATACATACACATTTGTAAATAGATGATAGATAGATAAAATCAATTCTACTTTAAAGAAATTAGAGAAAACGAAGGGCTTTGCTAGTAAGTCTGATCATTGGCAGCCATCACCAGCAAGAGTCTAGTCATTCACCCGGTGACACTCCTGTGTGACCATCATTTTCTCCACACCGTTGGATGATCTTATTTCTCGGTGGAGGATGTTTGTTTCCTTTTAAGGAGCCTGCTCTTATCATTTCAGTCATTTAAGCCAGCCGTTCTCAAACAGTTTGGCTTTACAAACAGTTTACTCTCGTACAACAAACTGAGGCTTCCACAGACACTTCGGCTTGTGCAACTCGTGGCTATGGAATCCTTCCATATGTGCTAACCCGCTTTCTGGGGCTGAGAGATTGACTTCAAAGGAGGACAGTGTTTTTAGGTTCGTGATATCAGAAGTTTGAGCCCGTAGTCACTTGCCTGAGCCTATAGTGACACAGAACTTCGTGGCCAAGACATGTGACAGAAGAAACCTGTTCCACTCATGGTGGCCTGGCAGTCAAGAGAGAGGAAGTGGCCGATATTCCAATGTCTCCCTCAAGGTCTTCAGTGACTGGACTTCCTCTCCCTGGGCCTCACTTCAACTCAGAACACTTTGACACCAAATGTGTATTGAGGGAGGAGGGGGTTCCCTAACAACAATTATCTGACCCTCTAGACACCAGCAATTGTGACGGTCTACACTTGAATTCAGTTCTAACACTAGCTATCTGGAGTTAGGGCAGATCTCACAAATTAAGGGTGTGGCCCCCAGAGACTTACTTTTCCTTCAGAGACAAATTTCTAGTCTTTGATAATTTCAGCTCTTGGGTACAAATTGGGGGGGGGGTTCCCTCGGTGTTCTAGCACTTAAATACAGAGTGATCACTACATTGCCTCCTGGCTTAGTACAGAGAAGATCACCCAGGACGGAGAGGAGCAGCCAGGTGAGGTGGACAGCAGGCCTGCCGTGGTCCTGAGCCTATGAGCCTCTGTCTCTGCACCTTGCTCCTGACATAGCAAGCATTCACCACCCTGAAAGCTCTCTGGAATTGTGCAGTTTATGGATTTTTCCCCCTCCTAGTGTTAGGGACTGAATGGCTTCTCACACACTGAGATGTGTCCTACCTAGCCTCTAGTTTAGGGCTTCTGAAGGCAGATTAGGTTTTCCTGGAGGCTTCATCCCCTAGGCCTCATTGATGAACCCCATCTCCAGGACCTAGATGGGTGGGGCTCAAAGCCCCAACTCCTAAGCTTGCTGCATCACCCCTCTAAAGTTTCTGCTTTGAGCTACTCCTTCAGTTCCTGCCCTGACTTCCCTCGCTGCCTCTAAGTCTGAGGCAAATGAACCCTCCTCTCCTCTCCTCTCCTCTCCTCTCCTCTCCTCTCCTCTCCTCTCCTCTCCTCTCCTCTCCTCTCCTCTCCTCTCCTCTCCTCTCCTCTCCGAAGTCACTTGTCTTCAGAATGTTTGCTCCAAACAACGGAAAGGAAACGGAAACTCCTCGCTTCTACACACCCGGGATCTTGCCAGTGTGGAGAATGCAGACTATAGAGCCGTGACATCACATCAGCATGGCTCCCAGCTCTGCCTTCCCGCACTAGACATCTATTCTCCGTTCAAAGGAAGACAGGAGGTAGTTAATGAGGGTTGCAGGTCACCTCACACAGCGAGGAGCATTTAGGTTGCAAAGCAACTCCGCACGACACACTGAGAGTCGTATAACTGATGCACTCATCTTTGGGCACGAATCCAGAGGCCCCAGGAGTGCTTACCACCAGCAGTTCTGAGCCAGAGACTTGCTGCTGGACAAATTCCCCTCCCCCACTGCTGCCCATATCCTGCCTCTCTCAGACTTACTGGGGCAGGGGTGGGGTGGGGTTGGTGCTACTGGGTCATAAGTCATTGCCTTTCACTCTCTCTTCCCCATTTTCCAAAGCAGATAGTTTCATTTTAACATAGTTTTGAGTCTAGATAAAACTCTTCCTATAACTAGGGGGTTTTACAGTCTTAGCAATGGCAGACTAGTTTATGTTTATTCTCCCATGGACAATATAGATCAACTCTGGAGAAAATAACTCAAAAATGTATCATTTTCAAGTAGCCTACAACGACCTGAACCCAAAGGCAGGAACAGGAGAGCATCTGACTCCAGAGGAAGAGAATCGAGGTCTTTTACGGCTCTCCACAGAGTACAAACTGCCTGTAACAGCTTGTGTGTATGTGGGGGTGGGGGGTGGGGGAGCTAATGCTGGTCACAGCTATGTTGGCTCTAGGGTCCACAGATGTAGCTGGAGACTGCCAGCATGTCTGGACAACACCACAAGAGTCCAGGCTGAAACCAAGACAGCTGTAGAGGGAAGACCTCTCGAATAGGCACACCATTCTCTCTCAAATCCGTGGGTGTCCCAGCATGCATCACTGCACTACAAAGAGAAGAATGATAAGTGAGAACTCACCAGGAAGATGTAGCTGTACTATTTATTGGTACATAGACCAAACCGGAAAGCTTCTATACATGTGAAGCAAAACTTTGCATTCAGGAAGTAAGTCAAAAAGACACACAGAAGGTAAGAAGTATAGCAGTTCTCTCTCTCTCTCTCTCTCTCTCTCTCTCTCTCTCTCACACACACACACACACACACACACATACACACACACACACACACACACACACACACAGAGAGAGAGAGAGAGAGAGAGAGAGAGAGAGAGAGAGATTTTAATAAAAAGAATACCATGCATATATATTGAAAAATAACAATCCTTTTTCTATAAATCCATTATCATCCCAATTCATTTTCTGGTAGAAATTGACAAGTCAATTATAAATGTTTAACAGGCACTAGATGTGGTGGAACATACCTGTCTTAGTCAGGGTTTCTATTTCTACACAAACATCATGACCAAGAAGCAAGTTGGGGAAGAAAGGGTTTATTCAGCTTACACTTCCACATTGCTGTTCATCACCAAAAGAAGTCAGGACTGGAACTCAAGCAGGTCAGGAAGCAGGAGCGGATGCAGAGGCCGTGGAGGGATGTTCCTTACTGGCTTGCTTCCCCTGGCTTGTTCAGCCTGCTCTCTTATAGAATCCAAGACTACCAGCCCAGGGATGGCACCACCCACAAGGGACCCATTCCCCTTGATCACTAAATGCCTTACAGCTGGATCTCATGGAGGCACTTCCCCAACTGAAGCTTCTTTCTCTATGATAACTCCAGCCTATGTAACGTTGACACACAAACCCAGCCAGTACAGTACCTTAAGTCCATAGGAGGCAGATGCCAGCAAATCAGTGGGTTCAAGACCAGCCTGGGTTAGCTGCCTAGTTTCAGGCCAGCTAGGTCTGCGTAGCGAGACCCTATGTCAAAAAAGAAAATCTTAATGGGAACATAAAGCATCTCAAATGACCAAAATAGCCAATAGTCAGTTGCAATAGTTGCAAGACTCACAGCCTGATTTCCAGACATTTGCAAAGCTGTGGTGATCAAGGACAGTAAGTACTGAGCTAAAGGCAAATTAGAGAATAGAGAACTTATAGAGAGATAGCCAGTTGCTTTTTGACAAAGAGGCTAAGAATATTTGATAGATAAAAGGAAGTCTTAAAAAAAAAAAAAAGACTTGATTTCACTTTTTGTGCATTAGTGTTTTGCTTGCATTTATAGCTGTGCACTATGTGCATGCAGTGCCTGTGGAGGCCAGAAGAGGGCGTCAGACACCGCGGGCTCCCCCCCCCCCCCCCCCGGAGTGGAGTTACCAACAGTCTGGTGCTGAGAATTGAACCCAGGTTCTCTGAAAGAGTAGCCACTGCTTTTAACTGTTGGGCCATCTCTTCAACCCTAAGGAAGTCTTAACAAATGGTGCTGAAATGTTTGGATAAATGTATTGAGGAAATGAATCGGCCCCCACATCTCATAAATCTATACGTAAATGTTGAGAATACAAACTAGTCCATGGCCTCCTGTGCACACATATGTGCATATATGTATGAACACACACATACAATCAAAAAAGAATGAAGATCAAATCTTTTCCGTTGAGAGTCCTATGAGATACCTGTTTGATATTTTAAACACCTTCCTCAAAGCCTTTGACCTGTGGGTGTCAACGTCTCCTCTCTTCTCACCTCCACTTTCCTCCTGTCTTTCCTCCACTCCTCCCCCCCCCCACTTCTCCACCCTCTCCTGCCCGACCATGTGTGACCTACGTATAACATGTCCCTACAAGTAATAGAACCTTCTTCATTTCCATGTGTGTTTCTCCTGGTCATTGGCAGGGTTCTCCCTGACTTAAGACTCTAAAAGAGATGCCAAAACATGCATGTATCTTAAAAGTGTCATAGTAAAAACAAACAAACAAAAAAATTTGCCCAAAAGACACAAACCAGTATCTGCAGGTTTGGGGTGGGGCACGTGCATAGTGTATGCAACACCTCAGTGCCAATAACTAAACAGGAGAGGACAGTCCCATTTACGTGACGTCTGACATTAGACATAATCTATGGGAAAGACATTGCTATAGCGATCCCTGTAGGGACAGACTGCAAGGGATACCCAGAACGCAGACACGACTGTGGTGTGACATTACCAGGATAGAGTGGTTTCCCTCTTTTTTATTCCCTACTGCAAATATGTGGTTTCTTAAACTTGACCAACAAAAATTTTAAGTGCTCATTTTATCTTTTTGTTTATATTCTGTTTCTCTCCCCCATGTTGCCTAAGATGAGTTTCTGTCAAGCTAGGAATCTGGGAAATATTATTTCGTTAACTTTGTGTGTGTGTGTGTGTGTGTGTGTGTGTGTGTGTGTTTCTATGTTTTTCTTTAATCCATCCAGAATGCTCTTGGAGAGAAAAATGCTTGCTTTCAATGACATACAAAAAAGACTCTATTTTTTCTTTCAGTTCCACCCATGTGCCTGCTTCCTCAGCGGAGCGGAAAGTTGACGCTAGAGCCCTTGGGAGGGTGTCCATCGGTCTACAAAAGGCGCTTGTCTCTTCCTGAACATCACTTCTTTCTCTAAGTGACCTCATTGTGATGGATACAGCTTGAAATGGGCTCGTCTTACAATTCATTATTAAAAACAAAGTATAGTGCTTTGCAGCGTCTGAAAGAAAGCAAAGCAGATAGCAGCCGGAGGAACAGGAAAGTGCTCTTACCGGGAAAGCAGCCCAGCCATCTTGTGATGCCCGTGAAGTTGATGTCCATGGATTACAGGAGCTGTGGGGGAGGTGATGAGAGTGGCTTTAGTTGGCACCAGAAATAAAGGCCTGGGGATAGTTGGAAGTCTATGCTGCAGGAGTCTGTCTTAAAGGGTTATCTAGGTGATACAGGCTCTTGGTACCCACACTTATCCTCACGCTAAACGGCTGTTTCTAGCACAAGGTGAAGAGTCACACAGACTGATTTCAGAATTACCTGGGATGTGTGAATCCTGGGAATGTGAAATAAAACTCACAAAACAGTCTATTGTGTTCTCTGGTTAATCAGGGGGGGGGCAGTGCCGAGGGGTGGGCAGTATCAGGGGATGGGTGGTGCCCAGGGGATGGGTGGTGTCCAGTGCCCTTTTGGATTCCTTCTGTTAAAATTGCTGCTATCTGACTTAACATACAACCCCAACGAGGGGAGATCAGTTTCATTTTCCTACTTCATAATAGTTGGTTCTGAGTAACTTTTGGCCAAAAACCCAATCTGCCTCAGAAAGGACAAAGATCTGTCACCTGTGAGAACGTTAAAGAGAACATGCTACAGATTCTTGGGACATTTTGCCGGCAGAGGTGTGAGTGTGCATCGGTTAGATGGTATTGACTAGGGTTCTTTGCTTAGCCTAACTTTCCTCAGGCCCCTGAGTCTTCTAGAGCTGTCCATACACTACCTCTTTGTAAGGCCTGCTTTTAGCAAAGATTTGTCCAAGTCAGTTTAACAAGAACCTCCCAGAGCAGAAGGAACAAAATATAAAATGGTCCCGACTCCCCACCTCCGAGGACTAAGAACAGGAGCTGAGAGAAGAGAATTAGAAAAGAAAAAGAAGAGGAAAGGAAGTTGGGAGGAGATGTTGTTGGGAGGCAGGGTGGCAGGAGTTAGGGTGGTGTGCAGGGGACTGGACCTGGTCAAAATACAGTGTGTACCTGTATAAAATTCTCAAAGAATAAATACAAATATTTAATATAGATTAGATGGATGAATGATAGATAGATAGATAGATAGATAGATAGATAGATAGATAGATAGATAGATAGATAAACAGACAAATAGACAGGCAGGCAGGCGGGCAGGCAGAACAAACAGTAACAGATCTTCCCGGGTCCCAGGACTACTGAGTTCCTTCCATCTCCTCACACATGGCTCCATCCCTGATTTGCCCTGTGGGGTACCAGGATGACCCCTGCAGAGCTCCAGTCCTAACAAGGTTCTTCGCCATCCTGCCCCTCCAGAGCTCCAGTCCTATCGAGGTTCTTAGCCCTGATTTTCTTTACTCACGCCTGCTCACGTTTTCTAACTGTGCCTCAAAGTCATTCTCTCAGTTGGGCTTTAAAAAAAAATTCAAATGATTTTTTTTGTTAATACAAAACGCTTGAAAATATATTAAAAGAAATATTCCTGTAACTTCATTTATGGTATTTCTAAATGTGCAGTTGTGCCTGGTCCTAAATTACAATCCAACTCTGATTCATGTTTCTCCTGGTTGTTTATTTATGACTTCACTCTAAGCAGCATTCATTCTTCCAGACTTTATTGACTTTATTGCCTGCCTCCCTTCCCCCTCACTCTTCCTCCTCTTCCTCCTCTTCCTTCTCCTCCCACCTTCCCTCCTCCTTTCTGTCACTCCTCCTCTTCCTTCTCCTCCTCTCCCTCCTCCTTCTCTTCCTCCTCCTCCATCTCCTCCTACTCCCCAATCGCTTAGATTTCAGGTACACACCATCACACCTGACTATTTATCTTTTTAATTAAAGCAAAACACACACAACATAAGATCTGTCACGGTTCATCCACTCTTAGGCAGTCTCCGTGGCTGTAAGAACATCCGTGGTGTGACGCAATCACCTCTGCCCCCTTCTAGAACTTTTTAAAGTGTCAAAGATTTTAGGACACTTTCAGGGTCACAGAATAATTGAGCAGAAAGTACAGAGAATCCTTAAATTCCCTGTCCCCGAGGCTGGAGAGATGCCTCAATGCTTACAAGCACTCACTGCCCTTGCAGAGGACACAGGTTCAATTGCTAGCACCCACGGTGATACAGCATTGTATGGCTATCCATGAACCGTGGGCAGTACTGAGCCGCGTGCACACATTTCTCTTTCTGTGTGCTGTACAGCATGGGCCCGGGGTATCAGAGCTAATCTGTCCTTGCGTGTTTGCACACTGAGACCTTTATATCGCTACTATTGTGCTTTGAGGTCAAACAAGCATCCTGGAACACAAACACCGCAGTACTGGCTCAGCAGATCTGAGAAGGCTGGTGAGCCATGCACATTAGTATATACAGTGTGAATACGTACACTGGTGAAAGGGAGGAAAGGTCTCGGCTGCACAGCGTGGGACAGTAGAAGATTTTGTCCTGTTACTCCGAATCATTTGGAACATAAACTTATTTCTGGCATTTTCTGTGTGATTTTTTTTTTCTCTTGTGGGCCATAGTTGACTTTGGGGTAATTGAAATTCTGGAAAATAAAACTGGGTAAGGAACTATTTGAAGCTTGCCCTCTCTCCCTCCTCCAGGCCCTGGCATCCACCATACCTCTCTCTATAGGATTTTAGTGATTGTGCATATTACATATGTTGAGCCCTGCTGTATTTGTGTCTGGTTCATTTCATTAGTATTATGTAGTAGTAATGTATTAGTACAATACATTAGTATTGTGTTAAGGGTTGCTACATGTGGCATGGATTTTGAATAGCCTTCCATTGTAAGGCTACACTCTCGTGCTCACCCATTGGTGGACAGTTGAGTCTGCCATGTCTTAGCTATTGTAATGACACCCCTGTGAGCAAACAGCTGAGACCCAGCTCTTGGGTTGTTTGTTTTTTGTTTGTTTTTGAGACAGGATTTCTCTGTGTAGCCATGGCTGTCCTGGAACTCACTGTGTAGACCAGGCTGGCCTTGAACTCAGAAATCCGAGTGCCTCTGCCTCTCAAGTGCTGGGATCAAAGGCGTACACCACCACCGCCAGGCAAGACCCAGCTTTTAACTCTTGGAGTTACGTCCTGAGAAATGGGATGGCTGAGCCTTACAGCAATGAGAGCAGCCATACTGACTTCCTCAACCCACAGCAGCTTTCCAAAAGCCATCTTAATGAATGGGTGGTGTTGTCTTCGCTCCTTATGCTTTAATTAAGACCCCGGAGTCCCTTTCAAATGCTAAACAGGTACTTGGCCATTCGTTTCTGCAATTCCTTCCCCAGCGTATAAGCCTCAGTAGCGATGCTTCTTAAAACCACAAAAGTTAATGAGGCCAGAGTGGCATACATTTTTTTCCTTATCCTGGAAGGAGGTGGTGGTCCAGGACCCTTGGAAGAGACAGCTTGTCTGTCCTAGGGCAGAACAGGAAGCAGCTTCCCTGCCACTAGAGGGCGCCAGCGCCCTTTGGTTTCATCTCTCTATAGAAACACTGGGAGGCGCCCTTTCCTGTTTTGCAGAGCTTGCTGTTGGTTGGGTTCTCTTCAGGCCTTGACCATGGGTCAAATGGGCAATCCAATCGAAACGACGAAGGGGACATTTCCCCCCTCCCCAAGGATCTGGCTCCCCACCCCCCCAAGGATCTGGGATGCCATCTCCAGGAAATCAGGGTCCCTATGGGTGTGGGAGACAGCCTAAGGGGCTGAGAGGTTACCTTTCAGGTCACCACGGCTAAGAGCTAGGACAGGGAAAATACAGTCTTTTCCTCACATTTTTGCGTTTTTAAAAACAAAACACAATTTCAGACTAAGAGAAGACTCTGCTGGCTGTCTAGTTGCATTCTCTGGGGTACTTTCTGGAAATCCAAGCTCTGTGTGGGAGGCCCTGTGCACCCCTTTTCCTGTCTCTCCAGTGTAACCTGCCTCACATATTTGGTCCTGTGAGCCTCCTAAGACCTACCAGCTGAAGAACACTACCCCCAAAGAAATAGTTCCCCCTTCTAAGGGGGTCCAGGGTGTGGCCCCAGAATCTACCTGCTCCTGAGCATTTTACCTGGTCCTCAGGTAACAGACAAACCAGTTGCAAGCTGAGAAAGTTTCCCTCAGACCTTGTCCTCTGGAACCGTTTCCGTTTTAATATGGTAGCAAGCTGACAGAGTCTTCATTCTCTTGTGCAATCCTGAGTCCCGGAGATGGGGCACCTTCCCGTATCCCTCCTCACTTACCCCTTCCAGTAAGGACTCACCACCTCCCAGTGCAGGTACGTGTTGTCACACAGGGGTTCACACGCCAAAAACTCCCTCTTAAAGATGCAGGGCCATCGGAAAAAGGAATAAACAGATTACTTGGTGCTTGTCCTAGTTAGGGTTTCTGTTGCTGAGATAGAACATCACCGCTAGACTTTGGGGCAGAAAGAAACTTACAAATCTCAGGCCGCATACCACCATGTGTTAGGGAACTCATGACAAGAACCTGCTGCTTACTGGTTTGCTCCTCATGACCTGGTCAGCTTAGTTTTATATAACCCAGGAACATCTCCTCAGAGGTAGCACCACCGAAAGGGCTGGGCCCTCCCGTGTCAATCATTAATCAAGAAACCGCTCCCAAAGGCTTACCCACCAGCCATGGTGGAGGCATTTTCTGTTGAGGTTCCCTCTTCCCAGATGATTCTAATTGTGTCAGGTTGACAGAACTCTGGCTGGTACCGCACTCCAGTTTGTTCAGTGGTGTCTGATGATGTTGAACCAACATCTCTTAGTTTGGCAAAAGGATGGGGGGGTGGGATTCTGACTGTGGTCAGTTCACCAGGGCAGGGGCCTTGGTGCACCCAGCCCACTGGCTGTCCTCTGACACATGCTGCAGTTGAACAATGGTCCCAAACATACCCATGATATAAATCCCCGGCACATGGAACTAAGGTGCCTGGAGTGTAAAAGAGATTGTACAGATGTGGTTACGCTAATGTTCTCGGGATGCTGAGATAGTGCTGGGAAGGGTGTCCTTATGAAATGGAGACAGGAAGATCTGAGAGAGGTGATAAGAAAACGAAGAGGGATGTGGACCCCAAGATCCCGTCCAGAAGCTGAGAAGGTGAGGGGACAGGTTCTCCTCTAGAAGGGATGCCAGCCTGCGAGTGACTTCATTAAAACCCAGTGGGACGGACTCCAAAACTATGACCTTAGACCTCTAAGAGAATGAATGTACATTGTTTCAAGGCACTGGATTTGTGGTCAGTTATTACAGAAGTGACAGGAAAATAGTGACACCATCTAATAGTCTCACCTCTTTACCAGACAAGAGTGTGTGTATGCACATACATACATACACACAGATACACAGACACACACAGACACATACATACATATACACATAATCACAAACATATACATACACACATTCATACACATACATACACACAGATACACAGACACACACAGACACATACATACATATACACATAATCACAAACATATACATACACACATTCATACACATACATACACACATATACATACACATATACATAGACAGACACACACATACACACACACAAACATACATTCACACACATACTTGTATATACACACATACACACATTCACACACATATATAAATACACACACATACTTGTATATATACACATATACAAACACATACACGCATTCACATGCATATATAAATACACACATACATAAATACACACACATACACACATTCACATATACATAAATATACATACATACTTATATATACATACATACACACACATATACAAACACACACACATATACATATACACAAACACACACACATAAACAAATACATAGACATACATAAACATATACACAGACACACACACAGATATATATACACACATATGCACATATACATACACACACACAAAGAGAGAACACTCTATCTGTGGATTCCCTGGCTGCAGATTCAAAAAATCATAAACCAAAAAACACATGAAACAAAAATGTCATGCATACTGAAAGTGGGTAGACTTTTCTCTTCCTAATAACCAAAGCAGCATAGTAATTATGGACTTAGGATTTATATCATGTTAAACATTAGAAGTTATCTAGAAATGACTTGAAGTATTTAGGGGCACGTACACAGGCTATATGCAAAACCTCTGCCTTTCTGCATAAGGGACCTGTCCCTGTTTAGGCTATGGTGACTAAACTGAGGAGACAGTGCAAGACCAGCCTGTGTCATATTCATGACTGAGTAACTACTTTTCCTATTTTTAGAGCCTTCCAGGCCAGATGTTTTACTGGTAAGTCACAGGCATATCGCTCTACCCATGAGAGGTCCCCGTGTAAGCAGACTCATGCACAGAGTACCTTCTTGTGGCTCAGGCTCAGAGATGTAACTCTTGAATTCTCCAGGGTGGCCATATTGGCAGCCATATTGGGTTCTCAGCATCCAGGTATCAGCAGCACCTGTCCTAATCCCAGCACTTGGGAGGCAGAGGCAAGCGGATTTCTGAGTTCGAGGCCAGCCTGGTCTACAGAGTGAGTTCCAGGACAGCCAGGACTA